>JAXCLR010000001.1:78371614-78400886 GCA_035584095.1 Annona squamosa
AGAATATAAAGAAATATTGTTTAAATAGTATGTATATAATATATTTTATAATAAATATAAAATGGAAAATCGGGCTCGGGTTCACTTGAACCTTAACCCTATCATATTTACAAGTTGGGTTTGGGTTATGAAAAATCAAGTTCCAACACTGGCCCAAAATCGGGTTCGGCGGGCCGAGTTCGGGCGCAACTGGGCCCAAGTTGCACCCCTACCTGCAGGGAATTGGGAGACCAACTAGTTTATAGATCTTGTTGCATGGTCTTACATCTTTGTAAAACATAACAAATGCAGTTTATGTTATTAGACGTTTCTTTGAAATGATATGTTTCTGAGTATTAGTAGTAGCATCACTCAGTAGGATGCATGGTTTCATACTGTGGATGCTGGAAACTTGATTATGATTTGGCAAGTAATCTGATTGGCCCTGTTGTAGCTGGACATGCAAAACAAAATCATCTAGATGGGGAAGGTCCTAATTATCCCTACTCTATTTGTTGCTGCGTAATTTTCTTAACTATTTTGTCCTTGATTGGTATTTGGCCCTAGTGGATATATGATCTAGAAAATGATTTATCAGACCTAGGGACATTGGGCTCTACAACTATGGGATCCTAACCCATGCCTCAGCTAGATGTTTGTACATCTCAGAACCAAAATACCTTCCTATTTGGTTGCACATACAAAGATAAGATTGTGCTTTGATTAAGATGTAAACATGTCTTAAATTTAATTTGGGCATTTCACTGGTTTTTATACTTTAATGTCTCTCGTTTGGCTCTTAACCAATTCTTAGATGACAAACACCATCCAGAAGCGCTTTAAGGTGTCTTCAACCCAACTGCTGTATCAATCTTGTCCCTATCAAGCAATGATATTGTTCATTACAGGTCCATTTCTTGATGGGCTTTTGACTAATCAAAATGTTTTTGCTTTCAAGTATACACCTCAAGTGCTGGTAAGGATTAGAAGAATGTCCTAATGAATATGATTTACTGTTGTGTGTAATCAGTTGCCAGACTTAGTCACATGGCCAAACCTAATTGGCAATGTAAAATTAGTTTCTTCTTCCAAATGTGCCCCCCACCCCCCCATCCCCACTGTAAATGTACTTGGTCCAAATGAGGTCAATCTGCTTATGGGTTGCATCTGCAGCTTCATGAAAGGTGGATAGCTAAAAAACAATTGCTGATGGTTTACATTCATCATGCATGTGTAGTCCTCTCTGATGAGCAGATTTGCCTGGATTTTGGCTCGAGCACATTAATAGCACATTGGAACCATCCAGCCATTATCAACAAGTGCTGTTGAACATATCAAAACTTCTGGATTTAGGAACTGCAGAGGTACTGCGATGAAGTGGATGTCTTTTTGTTCATAGTTCCAAATTTTCCTCCATGCTCAACGTCTGTTATTTTTAAAGGACAATTTATTTTCATTGCAGGTCTTCATTGTTTTATCTTGCCTTATCTCTGTTTCTGTGAACTTCAGCACCTTTCTTGTAATTGGAAAGACATCACCTGTGACCTATCAAGTCTTGGGGCATTTGAAGACATGTCTTGTTTTGACATTTGGATACATTTTACTTCATGACCCATTTAACTGGCGGAATATATTTGGTATCCTGATTGCTCTGATTGGAATGGTCCTTTATTCTTATCTCTGCTCTCTAGAGAATCAGCAGAAGGCTATTGAGGTATCTGTGCAACTATCCCAGGTACCATCAGCTCTGTTAGGACTCTTGTTCAATCACCAATGCCATTACATTAGAAACTCATTTGGTAATCAAGTGATGTGAGTGTGCCAAAACCAAAAGTACACACCTCCAGATGCAGTTGCAGGTGCTGGCCTATCTACATTGTCTTGCATCAGGTGGGCCCTTGCAGCTGATGTGGGCCACATCAGGCAGGTAAAACCATAGGAAGCACCACATGTACGACAATAATATTGCAGGCACAGAATTCCAGTGTTCCAGATTGATATACGTGTGGTTTCCTGCAACTAACCAGCATATTCTTCAGCTGCCATGTAGAATCTTCTGGCACAAAATGATTTTGTACACATGCTGACCTTTCCTGAGGTTCAAACATGCTTAAAGTAGAAGACAATCTGCATACAGGCACACCTGTGCAAGCAAGCAGCACTCTTGTCTTGTTCTTGAATTATAATTTCCGAATTTTGCATGGTAGTCAATGCTCTTTGCATAAATTCCATTTATTTGACAATATTTTGCATTGTTTGACTGAAGTACATTCTCTCTGGAGATCAAGATTGTCAAATGTGATCAGTTCCTGGCCTCCTTACATCTCTTTCAAGTATTATACTTCAATTTTGCTAATCCTTTCATTTGAACTGTCTCCAGGCAAAAGAAGTCGAATCAGATCCTCTTTTGGCTGTTGAAAATGGAACTGGGGTTGTAGCGGATGTACCCAAAGGTCCAGCATGGAGCTCAGACAAGGATCTGCATGCGTGAAATTGTCTCCAGGCTTTCTAGTTATCCGCATGGGAGAACTTATTGAATCAAATGATATCTAAGCCATGGGCTTCTGCAACGGAAGTGTTCATACGCATCACATTTGCAGATGGCAGGTCAATGGTAGAACCACTACAGTAGTAGTTATTAAGGGTCCAAAGAAATGTATTCTCCTGGCAGTTTTGGGTTGGTTTGTTTGTTATCTGACATTAATTGTTATTATTCATTGGATTCACCAAAGTTCATATCCAATGTCAATTATTTCAATCGAACTGGTTTTTTCCGTGCCCACCTCTATTCAGTTTGAAACCTATGTGAAGCAAAACCGAGGCCCTACTTAGGAGCCATTTCTTGTTTCCCATGGACTCCGGTGTGAATGGCCAAACATTATCTCAGGCGGCAGTTTCTGGAGACTGGAGAGGTCCCAGCATTCAAACGTTCGAAAACAACAGTTGGGGAAAAAAGCGGGAAAGTTATATTCGTTCTAAGATTCATCATTTCTTTGATTCTTAGGCTGATATGAAGACGTTTCTTAAATCTCCAGTATACTTTCGAAAATTCCCGAAATAGTATTCTTTCTGGTTTCGACGTTTTCTTCATAGCAAGGCCCCCTACCCTCTCTGTTTTTAACCCCCCACTCTGAGGTTATTCATACAAAATTTCCGGAAGATTTTCCTTTTAAAAAAAAAAAAAAAAAAAATTCCCCTCAGTGAAGCAGAAGGTTAGCTTCCAAGTCATCATCCGTTCTTCCTTCTGCAGAGTCAACGAGCAGCTCCTTGGTCCTCTCAGCTTGAAGCTTCCAATCGGTGCGCCTGATGGCCCTCACCATCATGAACACGCATGATGCCTGAGCTGCAACTAACCCAAAGCAAAGACCCAGGAATCCCATCTTCAAACCAAAAGCTAGGATGACTGCGACAGGCAACCCGACTAGGTAGAAGGAGCCAAAATTGATGGAGGCTCCAACCTTAGGTCTGGCACTTCCCGTCATGACCCCGCATCCTGCCGTCTGCGGGCAGTTCCCTATCTCACAGAAGCCCACTATCGGCAGCGCTACAGAAGTCAATGCAAGCACCTGTGGCTCAGATGTGTACATCTTGCCCCACACATTCCTCACTGCAGCCGTGAAAGCCATGGCCGTTAGCCCACATGTCCCTGCCACAGCCATCCCAACCTCTGTTGCCCACTGGGCCCTGGCTGGCTCACCAGCACCCAACAAGTTCCCTACTCTGGTCGACAGGCCTAAGCTCAGCGACGATGGAAACACATAAACCAGGCCTGTTGTTTGTATTAGAATGCCCATTGCCGAGACACAAGCTTGCGGATTACGTAACAGCCCACATAAGATTAACATCACCTCATACCACCACCACTCCAAGCACACTGAAGCCACACTGGGAACAGCCAATTTCAGCAGCTGCTGCCACCCTCGGAAGCATGAGATTGCCGCCATTGCACCTGCCCATGGTTTGATTGCTTTCTTGGCAGCCACAATGTAAGCCAGCAGGCCCAAGTTTATATTGAAGGTGGTCCAAGCGGTAGCAAGGGCCACTCCCTTCACTCCCATGTTCAAGTAGAACACTAGCAAGTAGTTGATTGGCAGGTGTAAGAACAGTGCAAATGCAGCTGAAATGGGGAGTGGGGTGGTTAAGCTTTGGGTCCTCAAAAATATCCTTGATGGTTGTAGCAGTGCTTGGGCTAATAGATCAGGGACCAAGTATTTGAGGTAAATCCTGGCAGTTGATGTGATGGTTGGATCTTGGCCGAGCCAGAGCATGACTGGCTCCATATTTAACCATAGGAGTGAAATGGGGATGGTTGTCAGGAGGAGGAGAAAGAGGGTCTTCAGATAGGTCTGACTGAGGACTGACCATCTCTTGGCTCCATAAGCCTGGCCACAAATCGGCTCCATACCCATTGCCAGGCCTTTGATGACTGAGTACCCAGTGATGTTAGCAAACCCGATTGAAAGGGACCCGCCCGCTAGTTCATTCTCTCCAAGATGGCCAAGAAAGAGCATGGAGATGATGGATCTTATGTACAGCAGCAAGCTTGTCATTACAATGGGGCATGTGAACTTGCCAAGGGACAGCAGCTCCTCTGCCACCTGCCAGTGTACACCCAACAAACATCTAAGAAAACAACAAGATAATAATAAAGGACCCAAAGTAAGAATAGAAAATGAATGAAAAGCTAACTGTAAGCCATTAGACTAGACATTGGCAAGAATCTTATTAAATGATCCAATTTTGGACTTGGAAACCTCTTGGTCCAATGGCAATCGAGGCTCAAGATAAAAACATTTACCACATAAGTTATATTTGAAACTCTACTTGGGCTCATCTCCATGCATAATGCATGTGCCAAAGTGGTGGAGAAGTTGGTGGTCAAAGCATTTCTTGGTGGGGTTCGCCAAAATCTGGTGGGCCAGGTTTGCTGGAAGATGAAGAGTCAAACCAGTGGATTAGCATCTGTTTATTTATTTTTTTTCTGTCCTTATCTTGCATTTGCAGCAGGCTGCCAATCAAACTGTGATAATCATCATCATCCTACAGAGATATTTATATTATCTTCACTCTCGATGGGCGCACTGTCACCGGTTTCAACCTTGTTGGGTTACACTTCAATCCCCAATAAGGCCCATGTGCTGACATCGATTCCTTCCACCAAATTGGGCAGGCGCGTAGAACCACATCCCAGAGTTTCTTTAAAATTAACCACATGCTTATGTTAATCTTCTTTTTTCCTCTCTCCAACCACATTGGCTGATAATGATGCTTAATTAAGTAGGAGATTTCTCATAATTTGAGCCACGAGATGCATTGTTCGCATACCGTGTAATTAGTTAACATGCGGGCTTAGCTAAAATTAGTTTGGGTGAATAGGGTGAAACTTGGATAGGGTATTCATTGGTTACCTTAAAATGGTTAGGATAGGTTCTTATTTTTATACTCATAGGGTAGGATAAGTTCTAAGTAATAAATAAATAAATAAATACCCTATTCAATTAGGATAAGATAAGCTCTAAGGTCGAGTAATCAAAACCGACCCGAATTATTAACATATATTTAATCTAGATTTTATAAAATATCTTTTATAGTGAATGACAAATATATTCTGTAAATACGTAGGAATTTGTTTAATTTATAAATTATTTAGTGTATTTAATGAATGTGTTTCAAAAATTATATTACTATCATCTTTATTTTAAGTTTTCAAGTGAGACTTATAATAAAATTATAGTTTTCAAATATAACATAAAGGCTATTTTAAATAATCAATTTGGAACCGAAATCGGAACTAATCTAATCTTAAAAAATAGGGTAGAGTATACTTAAAAAAGACCTCACTTAAAATATGATAGAAGAGAAGTTTTAGGAAAAAGGTTCATTAGTCTTTTCGTGTTTGAAATTTAAATTAATTGTTATCCTTAATATCACTTGTTTAGCTAGGAATCTAAATATTTTAAAATTATAATATTCACGTGAATAAAAAAAGTTATTATTTAAAAAATGTATTGGAAATCACTAGCTAGATTTTCCTTCTTGGCTATCTAATCAAGCCGTGTAAATAAAAATCCCAACAGTGTTTTTGTTCCTTACTTGGGTTGCATGTGGACCAACACATGTCAGATAAGATATAGTTACTTGGGTTGCAATTTGCAAACAACAGATTAACAGTTATTTTAACATACCTAGAATGTTTAAGTTATTTTTTATTGCTAAGTGAATTTTTGATTAGTTGAGTTAAAATGCCGAAGATATCCAAGTCATATTATTATTGTTTGTTGCCTGTCTACTTTTTTGTCCAACGTGGCAAGCTAACCGAAATAGTGGAAATTGGAGGAGAAATTCAAATTAATGGAGACAAATGAATGAGCACTTTTCATCATGCAAATGAATAATTAGGCCGGATTGAGTGGGAACAAAATCTGACCAATATGAATCCAATTCAATCGGGATACAGATAAGCTATGGTCAAGGACGGTGACTGTTCAACTCAAAAATAGCTGCATTTATTTCAGATTTCTAGTTTTGTATATGACCGACATCTAATAATCTATTTGTCTACCCCGAGTTGTGCGGTGGGTCCCATATAAGTATGTATAGAAATTACAATGGATGTTTTTACATTTTATTTCAATGATTTTTTTCAAACACCGAATTGATATTAATGCCATTACAACACAAGAAATTCTATTGTCAGCGACAAAAATGAAAGCCTTGAGCAACGCAATTATTATTGGCCAATTACGAAACTATGGCAACGTGGCTGCGAAAGTTGAGATTTAAAATGCGATGATTCAAATATGCTGTTGAAATTTTTTCAAAAAAAATAGAAATAAATTTGCTGTTGAAATAGAATTTTGTCGTGGTGTGCCAATAATTCGGATTATTAACAAATATTTGGGCAACTTACATATTTTATTTAAATTCGAATTAATATTTTGTGTAGTTGGTCTTTTGTAGTGTAATATTAAGCTTTAACAATGGGAATAAACCTCATTCATTGCTAAAAAGTTTTAATAATCATGTAATTTCTTGTTGGTCTTTTGCTAGAAGCCCATTGCGCAGGAGTTTTATCGACAAAAATCATAATTAATTATCAATTTTAAATTTTTAGCAATGAATATTTAACCTTTTAGCAATAATATGAAAATTTATTGCTAAATATATGAAATTATTAGCAAGAAAATTAGTTCTGTTGCCAAATTTTATTGTTAATACAAAAGCTTCATGGATGTTAAGCTTGTTGTAATATCCATGAAGATGGTGCCAAAAAAAAAAGGAAAGAAAGATATAAATTACTAAATAAATTTTAAATTAAGAAGGAATACTTCCTTGCTATGGCTAGTAAATTATGCTCCACTGCAACCAAAATTCTTTAATGTCTTAATAAAAATATTTTGCAATGAAATTATTACAACAAATTTATAAAGAAGAATCCGTTGCTATTAACTACAGAGCATTGAAACTCAATACATAGGAATTTGTGAGTGGGTGTGTGTGAATGCAAATGCCAAAGCACCAAACCAACAGGTACATCATTACTTCATTAGACGACTACTAACTAATTAAGCAAAATGCAGATGAACAGCTCATGCAAGCAAATATTACAAAAAATTTAATTTTCGACAATCAAAATTTTTCTTACGCAAAGTCAAAATTAGTTGACAAAAAAAATTTTCGTAACCAATACTTGACAGTAACAACCATTAAGAAGGAATTTAATTACCAATAATTTATGATTTTTATAATTTGATAGCCGATTTTTTGTTTTTAGTTAAAAGAGCATTATTATAAGTAATAAAAAAAACTTCTTATTGATAAGAGCCTCACCTAAGTAAATAAATTTTAAAGCAACAAATTTTGGTTGATAAGAAGAATTGCGAAGAAATCAATTTTCTCGTTGTCAAATTGCGAAAAGAAAAATTGCATGTATTGAATCATCTCATCGCGCAGAGAAAATTGATGCATTTAGAAATATACTTAAAACGTAGTAAATGTGCATAACATATAACATATATGTTAATACATTCAAATACTATTTTTCGTCAGATTCGCATATCATACCAAAGAAAAACTTAATTAATTGAGAAATGATGGCAATACTAAAAGCAGTGTACGTGGAAGGGAGACGATTCAACAAGTTTACCGCGCCTAAATTCGAAATTCTCCAAAACGGCCATTTTAATACGTAGAACCACTTCAATTCGAGCCTAAACACAGGCGCAATTTTTAAAAAGTCCCCCCCAAAAAATTGCTAGAGCCTATTATTTATGAAATCAAGAAATCCGCTGGCCCACGGATTAATTAAAACTTGATAAATAGGAAGTTAAGTTACAGGTTGGGAATAATAATTAAGTCTTCTCTAATATTCTAGAAGGGATAATTTCTCTTATACCCATAATAATTGCGTATAATTCCTGATATGCTTACAAAATTTTATAAATTCCTTTTATACCTATAACATTTCACTCGAAATTTCTCCCATACCCACTCCGTTAAAATCACGTTTATCTACCCCATTGAAAAGAAGATTTTGCCCTCTTAAAATTTTTTCTAATTAAAATAAATCAACCTTAATATGACTTTCAAGTTATTTAATATCTTGTATCAATGATTTATGTCCTTAATTGAGTTATGTTAAAGTTAAATTATCTCAATTAAAAATGTTAAATGAACAAAATCGTGTTTTCAATGGGGTAGATAATGGTAGTTTTAACTGCGTGGGTATAAGAGAAATTTATGATGAAATGTTACGAATATAAAAAGAATTTACGTAATATTGTAGATATATGAGGAATTATGTGCAATTGTTATGGGTATAAGAGGAATTATTCCATTCTATAATAGAAATTACCCCTACCCACACTAAGGGAATGTTTGGACCAATAAGCGTGTTGGGTAGTATGGAAAGCATTGAAAACACGTTGTCCTGTAAATGATTTAACAAACTAACAATTTTATTTTTTAACCTTTTTTCTAATCATTTTTTCTTTTAGCTAAAGTCATTATTTCAACTTTATTCTTATTTTCATATCAATTACATAATTTTGAAAATATTTTCTTTTCCACTGATGCTACCCCAACATTCCACAAGAATTTACTATCCAAACATTATTATGTTTGGGAATGACAATAAATTGTTATCCAAAAACTTGTCAATAATAAAAATTTTCACTCTTCAATAATTATCTTATTTTAAATTATTTTTTACATATTTTTGTACATTTATTGTACTTTTTAATTATTTTACATAATTGCCTATATGCTAGGGGTGTAAATAGGGTCAGGTTCAACCCGAACCGATTTATATCATGGTTGGGTTGATGCTTTGAAAAATCGATTTTTAAAAATTGGGTTCAACCCGACCCGATCTTAAAAAATCGGTTTGAGCTGGGTTAGGGGTTGGTCGACCCGACCCAACCCAATTTTTGCATATGCATTTTTCTTGTTAATAATAAATTTTTGGATGCTAATAAAAGTTACCAAAAAATGTATTCTCTTGTAGTATTTGCTTGCTAATATTGACTTTTTTTTAAAAAAAAATTCCTACCTTGTATCATATACTCTCATTTTTGCAAATTATAGTCCTTAAGCAAGGAAAAATATATAATAATTATGTGTTAAAAATCAAAAATAAGTTTTTGGGAACGAAAAATTTCATTTTATTTTCTTTTCATTCGAGCGCCTTATTGTTTTTATAATTATCATTACTTTTGTTATTTTAAAAATTTGTATGAATAAAAGCTTAACTAGCATTGATTATATGTGTAATTTATTAGCCCGATTTTTAACCCGAACCGAACCGATTTGAGGTGGGTTGAAATAGGGTTGGGTTAATGTGTGAAAAGTAGGGTTGGGTTGGAATTTTATAAGGTGAGTTAGGGTTGTATTTGTCTCAACCTGAGTCAACCCGACCTGATTTACACCCTTACTATTTGCCTAACTTATATCATTTAACTTTATTCTTTTTACTCTCATCATTATGACTACAATATCTTATCATTTTCTTTCTTCTTAAAAGCTTTCATAACGAACTTTTTCTATTAACTCTATTCATTCCCAAACATAGTCTAAACAAATACTTTTCTATTCTTCAACCTAATTTTAGTCAAAGTTAAAAAGATACGAATATGTACGATTTTAAAAAAATACAATCATGTAGACTAAAATTAAAAGCAATCAAAATTTTAGCATTGTAAAAAATGATTAAAGGCTCATATTTTAATTATATTAAATTAATCAAACATTGAATCCTTATGTCAACATGAAACTATGACAAAAAGCGATCCAATTTTTTTATTTAAATTATTTTTTTGGAATGTTGATTATGTATATCCTCAAAATAAAATGCCTACAAATGTAGGAAAAAGTTTTTAAGGGTGTGTTCGCTTATGTATAAAACTTAGCTATCATATTTTTAATTATTTATTCATGTTTTTTTTATAACTATTATATTTTTAATCATTTTTACATAATTAACTATATAATTAACTTATTTATTTTAATTTATTTATTCATTATCATTATTCCTATTATATCACATTATTTTCTTCCATTGAAAAAACTTTCACCACAATTTCAAAACAAAAATATATATATAAAAAAAAAAATTTATCACTTCCAAACCTAACCTTCATCCAAAATTTTTGAATTTCGGCTTTTATTCTGTTCAAACAGTACCCATCTCAGTCAAATCATGCCGTTCAAGGTAACAGAGTTTCGGGTCCTCTTATTATTATTATTATTTTCCAAAGAAAAGGAAGCATTTTCTTGGGAGGAGACGCATTAAAGCTGCAAGCCCTGGAGCACGCGTGGGAGCCCATCTTGCAATCGCAGCCGCCCATCTACTTAGTCACCACAAATTACGATCGCATCGATCTTCTTTAACTTTGGCAGCAGTTGCTTTTGACAGTCTCTCTCTATATGTTTTAATTTTCCCGCTTGGATTCATTTGAAGGCGATTCCGTTGCAGATCATAAATGGATGAATGGTCAGGATGATGATCATGACCTGATCACTGCCCATACATGGTTGGCGGGTCCCACAAGATTGAAACTCTCCTACTTGTCTTTTTTTTGTCCCCCACTAGGCCACTACTTACAACGCGGATGTACCGTCTACGTTATTGCAATTGATGTTTTGCTGGGATTGCGATCTTGGAATTAAATCTATTCTTAGCCATGTGTAATTACCAAAAACGATACAGATTTTCTTCTCTTGTGGATTTTCCATGCAAACAATTAATTTTGTTGGGGAAACGGAAGATGGCTGTAAGCATCGATGAAGGAAGAGAAAGATGCATAGTTGGAGAAGGAAGCAGAAACCCGGCCATGTGAAAAGTATGAGAAACAAAAGGTGAGAAAGAAAGAAAGAAAGATGGGAAATGGAATATTAGTACCTGGTCGAAAGGTGGCCAGCATGCAAACCCATGGCTACTGTTTTTTGCTGCTGATTCTGGATTCTCTGCTCCTCCTCCAATCTCTTCTTCCTCCTCTTCTTTGCTCGCCTTACATTCCCCACTCGTCAGACATGCCTGGGAGGCTCGACCTGGGCACATGCTGGGGAGGAGAAACAAAGGTAGAGAGAGACAGAGGGGGGCGAAGGAGGAGACAACTCTCGAGAAACAGGGAAGGGAGAGCTAGAAGAAATGATTAGTTATAAGAATTATGAAGAGGATTTAATCCAATGAGAAAAAAGGAAGATGAGGATTTTAAAAAAATAATAATACTAAACAGACAAAACAAGAAATGGGTATTTCCTAATCACTGAGATTAATCAAATCCATAGGCCCATCCTCTCTCTCTCTCTCTTCTGATTTTTTTGCTTTTTCTTTTTCCCTCCCCTTCAACTGATATCGGAGAAAAACCTTAACATCTAAAAAACCTCCTTTGTCGCTTCCCACAGAGTTTCTCCGAGACTCTCGACATTGAAGTATTTATGGTACACCTAGGAGGCATACTATGGACCATCCGACCGTTGTTTTAAAAGATAACATCACTACAGACTGCAGTGCTGCTATTTATTTTCATGGCCTATTCGTGTATCTGATGTTTTGTCATTAGATGGATTCTACGAATCTTTCGTATATTTCTACTTTAAGTCTTTAATTCCCCACTTGGCTTTTCTCTTCTTTTTCTTTTTTTTGGTTCGTTACTTGGCTGAGATTTTTTTTTTTAATTGGTTTATCTTGGCTAAGAATTTTAACTGTTAACGAATGGCTATATTTTTGCAACATCTATTCCACAGCATTTGCACCAAACAGTAGTGGGCCATATACCTGATTGAGATCATGCGCCGCATGTGCACACTAACGTTTTTACAAAATTTTCAGGAATATCTCCTTGAAAATGAGGTCCTGTTTCCCTCTAATTTGTTACGCCCAAATTTTTTGTGATCTTATTTGTTTTAGCTCATCTTAGTGATGACGTGGAATCCTTTTCTTCCATTGCATTTGCAGTCATTTATAGTTTAAAAAATTAAGTTTCATTCAAATTAAATACATACATAGTACTCACCTAATAACAATGTGCAAAACAAATATAATAATATGATTTGATTTAAAAATCCAATTTAAAATTATATTTTCAAAATCTAAGCAGTAGCAATATAGATATAGATAAATTATTTTTTAAAGTATGATTATATTCTAATATAACTTAGAATAGATTTAAACATTTTTTATAATTTAGATATGAATACATATGCACATATATTTAACAAAATGGCCTGTGTATAGTTTGATTTGTAATAAACTTTTTTTTTTGGATTATGTCTTCGTGCTAAACTCGATTTATCATATAAGCAAATGATGCTAAATGCAATGAGCATAGTAAATTTTATATCATCATTAAGATAAATTAAAATCAACAGAGTTATGATTATGCAAAAAACAAAATCTTAAAAACGAAGACACATCTAACCATCAAGTCATTTTATTTTTTCCATCCTTAAATGTATCTAATAGATGATTAGATTCTCATAAAAAAACAATATATGATGATTAGATCAGATTGATATTAAATATGTCCCAATCAATATATACTTTTCAAATATTTATAAATAGTTTAATTTGAGATAATCTAATCTCTCGTGCTTAGTTATTAAAGGGTGCGTATTATATTCTGTAGCCAGGCGGAGTACTGGCGTATCTCTCGAATTGTGGACATACATCCAGGGGTGTTTTGGTGCGCGTTTTCCGCAACTGAATCGCCTCCGTTCGCACAAGACTCGTGGCCTTTGAACGTACAAATGACTCATCATATCCTATCTGATCTTGATTGATCATCCATTTTCAACGACCATCGGTATAAATCTGATTGTAATGATAATCTTATCGTTAATTAGTGGTCTAGCTGAGCCTATCTAGCATCTATATTTGCTCGTTGCCTACATTAAACTCACAGCAAAGATCAGATAGCCACGTGCGGACGGGTCAACCTCGTTTCGCGCCTCGTTAGGAATGGCTACGGTACCTTGCGTCACGATATTCCAACTATACGTACCTCATTCGAGGGAGAACTAGGTTTTGTTATGTCAGATCCATTTCGTTCATAATCCATAAAATAATTTTACATTTGAAATGTTAAAAAAAAACCAGTATAGTTGAAAATTAAGTGAAATATTACTTGAGACTGTAATATACATTCAGGATTTTCTTAATTTTCCGGATTTCGAAGGGTTGAAGGAGGCAAACGCAAGATGAACAGTTAAGATTTATTTAACGTTTTCTCCAAATCGTGTAGGTAATAGGTTTATATTCGTTCTTTCAGATTGGCACCTTGGCCGTTCTCCCGCATCCCGGTGATGCCTCTCTGTCCAAGAAACGCTACAAAGCTTGATAATCTGTGCATGCATGCCAACCAATCCCGACCGTTGACTTCCCATTGAAAATGACCGAACCGGGAGGTTTCAATGCACTTTGCTCGTGTACTTCGAAAAGTGACAATGCCATATAAAACAAAGTGAAAAACACCTATCGCAACCGTCCAATCTCATGATCCAGTTCAAAGGTTCCATACCCATTTTTTTTTGCTTTTATTTAATTTTATCGTGATTTTTTTTTTTCTTCCCAACCTTGATGCTATCTGATGGAATCTGAGTAGCTGGAAGCAGGAATTATCCCTGAGCCATGTGGCCGTGTATAGCCTGCCCCCAAATGAAAAAGTCAGACGATCTGGAGGCTCTTAGCTTGCGTGGATGATTGGAAGCGTACGGAAGGGGGTGTCTGGGGTGTCTTGCACATGAACCAGGCCAAGTTGGGTGATTTAAAAATGGATGGCCTCGGACAAGCCACATGTAGAGGGAGGATTTCCGTACAAATGCAGCTAGCTTGGCTAATGGGACGGATGAGGAGGTGTGCGCGGGACTTGGGAGCTTCCAAAACGCAGTTGGTCAGCTTTGTCCGACTGACTCTGAGGCCACATTTTGAATGTAATTTATGGAATAAAGTGAGGTGTGAAAAAAAAATATTTTGAGAAATGTATGATTAATATGGAATGATATATGTAAAATTAGAATAAATATAATAATTAAAAGGAAAAATAATTGAAATATAAAAATAAAGTTGAAAAAAATATAATTGTGAGAAGAAAAAATCATTTGTCATAAAATATGCATCTATCGAATCTTATGCCACCCCTCACAGCCCCAATATCAAACATCCCCTAGTTTGCTCTAGAGGCTGGCCAGCCGATGCATTATGCATGATTTGAGCATAAGAAAGAACAAATGATATTTCAGCCCATCCTGCAGGCTCTTTCATAAAGGCTGGGGGCGTGGGCTTGTCAATTCCCACATTCCATAGACTGACACTGAAAATGAGGATGGGAAATTAGCAATTTCAAAATGCATGAAATTACAACATTCTTGTGGCTGAGCTTAGACCTCTGGTCATTGCATAATGATATCCATCGTCGCCTTTTGCCATAAGGTGTGTTCGGCAATGAGGATAAAATGTCGAGTTAAAATTTTTTAATCTAAAACTTTTCACTTTCTATAATTATCATATTTTTTAATTATTTTTTCATATTTTTCTATACAACTATTCTACTTTTCAATCATTTCTACACAATTACCTATATAACTAACCTATTTATTTTAACTTTATCTTCTTTACTCCTTATCATTATTCCTATCATATCACATTATTTGACCATTTTTATTTTTAAAAATTTTTCACTAAAAATTTTATCCACTCACAAACACACTTATAGTAACCAGAATTGCTTAGATAGACTGAAATTAACAAAAGAGAGATGGAGGGGCTACATCCAATATTCGGTGTCGTTTATTAAAATGATCCCCTTCGTGCTATGCGGCAAGCACAAGCATGTGAGATGGTCCCGCAAATGGCATAAAAATAGTTGTTCTAGGTCTGTGTTATTATCCCTTGATTTCAGCCGGTAATGGGCTTCTTTATCCTTAAAAAAAAAATTATTTTTTTTCCTCTCATGCATACAAGGCTGATGTACGGAAAGAGTGAGATTGGCATTTGTTTGAAAAGCTCAGCAATGGCAAGCCGAAGCAAATGCATGGCCTCATTCCGTATTATTTAGGGCCTACCAAGGATGGTGTAATAATTCATTAAAAAAATGGTGCAATAAGACGGGGATGATGAAAGATATTGAATGAGAGAAATTGTTGTGTATTAACATATGAAAATTATATTCGGAACAATAAAAGTAATATAATCGATAAAAGTTGTTGTTGATTGAGAATGAGAAAAAAATTTTATATAAAAAATTTCATCTAATTCCTAAATTATTCCCGGCCCCAAATGACTTTCCAAGACCCATTCCTGTTTCCTAAAGCGTCAACTGAACAATTGAAAACAAAAAATTAGCCCATATATGATCATATGGGCATAATGTGTGCCGTTTTCTTTTCTTTTTGAAAATTCAAAGTGACCCAGTATGATTTATCTAATAAAGACGCTGAAGAGTTTCAATTAAAAACGAATGGTTCTAAGAATTTTTTAA
Organism: Annona squamosa; assembly: GCA_035584095.1. Taxonomy (NCBI): domain Eukaryota; kingdom Viridiplantae; phylum Streptophyta; class Magnoliopsida; order Magnoliales; family Annonaceae; genus Annona; species Annona squamosa. The sequence goes on from JAXCLR010000001.1 coordinate 78,387,571, forward strand.
TATAAAAAAGAGGATTTTAGGAGTTTGCATTTCAAAGATCCGCAAATTAAGCTTCTCAATCAACATATTTTCGTGGAGAAAGTAAAACATAGACCATGTTCGATTTTTATTTTGTTTGAACAAATCCACACGTCATAGATGGTGGAAAACAAACGTTCAAGTATAGTGTGGGATGAGAATTGGTGGAGAATGTAGCTCCTATCTATTTTTTCCACGAATAATTTAGCAATTTAATAATCTTATTTTTTCAATTTTATTTTTATAATCCAATTATTTTACCTTCCAACTAACTTATTCCAATTTCACTTCTATCATTTTTTATCAATCATGAAATTCTCAAAATATTCTCCTTCTCATTCTCCACTCAATTCTAAAATTCTATAAAAATTTACATTACCAAACCCCACCTTAGTTTTGGAGCCAAATGGACCGAGGGTTTGTTTGGCCTAGCTGTCATACACAGCAAAACTACACCGCCCGAACTTTGGAGAAAGCATAGAAACTTTTACTGTTATTAAGAATTTTCCAGACCAAAGACCGGCGGACAAACACTCCCAAAATTTGCAAAAGCACTTAGCGATTCTTTTGTGAGCGGGTTTACGGACATTACTCCTATCAAGCCCGCCCGTCGTGGTTGTAGCATGGTTCGGCCGCGAGTGCTGGTGGCCCACTTCCGTTTGCTTGCATGCCCCCTCAAAAGCTCAGGCCTAATGGGCCACACCATCACAGGACAAAAGCCTTACTCAAGGCAGCTTCACTTGTACTTTTTGTTTCCTAGTTCTGTAACTAGTGGGCACAATGTGGGTGGGCCGTTTAATATAATTTTCTTGTACCAAAAAGGCAATTAATAATCTGTTCAATTCCTTGAGCTATTCCCATACTTGATTAGTTGTTTTTGGAACTTGGCTGAACAACATATGATCGTTTACGATCTTATGACTGAGTTAATGGGGGTTATTTTAATATTTCAGACTAACGGCACTATCATCTGCACTACTCAGCAGTGACTTTTGGATAATGGAAGCTGGAGGGCATTAGCGTGTTGTGTTGAGCATTGCTCCGGTGCTTGCATGATCATGGTCTTGTATGGACTAATTTTATAAACTTATCTATTTTAATACTGATTAATAGTAATTTCCTAGCTGCACGATGTTTTATTTTCTAAACCATACTTTTATTCTTCAATAAGAACTGTTTAATTACTGAACGAAATCCACCCTTGTACTTTTTGTTGTATTTTAAGTAGATGCGAGCCAGCCACTCATGAATGAGGCTTTTCTACAGATGTCTTTTCGTTTTGTATTTTGATTTTGTGTCCAACAACAAACATACAATTAATTTTAACTTTAATACTTCATCTAATTTTAGCCATTTATCAAAGAACCTCCTATCAAGCTTTTAACTTTTAGGTGTGTTTGAAAAGTGATAAAAATTTTAAAATAACAAAAACGTGATATAATAGAAATAATGATAAGAAGTAAACAAAATAAAGTTAAAATCAATAAGTTAATTGTATAGATAACTATATAGAAATAATTGAAAAAGTAAGAAGATATAAAAAATAATTTAATTGTAGAGAAAAAGTTTAAAATTAAATTTTTTTGGTTCCACACTTTATACACACCCAAACATGCCCTTTATCAAAATTATAAGACATATTCATATATATTTTGGGTGTGTTTAGGAAGTTGTAAAACTTTTGATGAAAAATTTTGTATATAAAAGTTGTCGAATCAGTAGAAAATAATGTGATAGTATAGAGGTAATGATGAAGAATAAAAAGAATAAATTTAAAATAAATATGTTAGTTGTATTGGTAGTTGTGTAGAAATGATTGAAAAGTAAGGTTGTTGTATAGAAATATATGTAAAAAATAATTAAAAAAAAGTAATTATGGAGAGTGAAAAGTTTTAGATTGAAAAGTTTTAATTTGACAACTTTTTTAAATTGCCAAACACACCCTTTATATGTACAGAACCTTTCCTATGCATTTATCTGAGTTGTGATTAACAATGCATTTGGCTCAAATTGGGTTATACATGTACTTAAATATATTGATACTTCATGCAATCATTTCCTTATATATCAATTTTATAGCAAATGATTTACATGTTGAAAAAACAACGGTAAAGTTGTTATTTATATCAAACTATTTCATTATATTGAATTTGTACCATTTTCAGATGGGGTCCGTACGAATATCCAATTTGAATGAAAATTGATATGATAATAAAATACATAATTCTAAATATAATGAGTAGAAAATATTATAATTTTATGATCATGTGAGACCCATTTTGAAGTAACTGCACTATAGTTTTGGTATAGTGAAGTTGCACTTAAATATTTCATATATATATATGCAAAATGTCCCATACATATTAAAATATAATAATATTTTATATAATTATTTATCAATGTAAAAATCATATTTTTGATAGTTTAGATGTAGAAAACATCACTTTAAATTTGATATTTACATTAAACTAATTTTATTATGTTGATTTTACACTATTTTAATATGAGGTACATATATATATTGGATTTAGATGAAAATTGATATGTTCATAAAGTGAATAATTTAAACATAATGAATGGAGTAGATTTTCTATTTACGATCAAATGAGCTCCACAATGCATAAACTACACCATAATTACGGTGTAATCCGAATGCATTTGACTATTTTTCTATATATATATATATATATATATATATATATATATTTGAAGTAACACATGTTGATACTTGATCCGGATGACAATGGTGCTTATGGAAGCAAAGTTGATGTAGAAAGCATTTTTAGGAGAATCGATACTGATAGCCACTCATAGGCATTAAAATTTGTAAAATACTAAAATTGCAGGCCGGGAAGGCAAATTAAAAAAACCCACCAGTCCATACGTTTCTAAGTCTAATAATACATTCGTGAAGCCCACTTGCAAGTCTATTCAATTGGGTTTTTTTTTAAGAGTCTAAACGGCTTATTCCCTTTCGGGAGGTTATAGGCCAGCTGATGTACGGACATGGATTGACCTAAAAATGACAATAAGGGTTAATTTTACATATACCCATTATATTTGACTTTAATTATAAATATATTCACTAGGTTTAAAAACTTTCACATATAACTATTAAGTATAGGTAGAAATTTCATCTATATTCAGTCCATTAAGCACAGTTAAAAATCGTCATTATTCATCATAAAAAATCCAAAATGCCCTATATTATTTAATAATTGTAGTCATTATCTATGACAAAAGTCAAACAATGTGATAAAAGTCCATCCAAATTGAGAGAAAAAACTATGTATAATGAGTTTTAATGGTCTGGATATATCATCGATAATAATAAATGCTAGATCGACTAGAGGTATTTTGAAAATTTAAAATTATTAACCGTTTCTAAGTGTTATACAGGGTATATTTGAAATTAATAAAATACTTAGTGAGTATATATGAAAGTTTTCAAACTTAATAGGTATATTTGTAATTAAGAGCAAATTTAGCGGTTGTATTTGAAATTAATCCTTAAAATAACTTGGAACCTCAAAGGTGGATAGAATGCAACTTAAAATTTCACGCTCCCATCCACGAAAAACAGATCGAATAATATACCAATATGTATAAAGTATTTTATATTTAGAGAAACAAAAAGATTTTAAAATAAGCTGAGTTTATATATTAATTAAAGACCGACAATATTGATAATTTGCCTTTTTTAATAGCAAATTAAATTTATTTATAAGATAGCATTTGATATGTTAAAACTAATAGATTAAATATTTAATATTTTATAATTTCTTATATATGTATTTGAATTAAGAAGATGCATCTAGTAATATTATATCATTGATTCTTAAATTTAATATAAATATATCTACACATATACAACTATTCCAATCTCCAGCGCCATAGAAATAGAATTAAGGATTCACGCGGGAAAAAGAGGAAAAAATGTGTCTTTTTTACATGATTCTACTTTTTAACCGCCTAACAATTTCATTTCTTTTATTATAATCTGTATCTTTCGGTACAGCTCTTCTCCATGTAATTTTATTTTCTTTTATTATAACATATGACTTTCTGTCTTTTCAAATTTTTTCATTTTCACTTTTCTGTTTTTACTTTTACATTCTACAAAACATCTGCATCAAAATTTACACATGTCAGTAGCAATCATGAGCGGACACCAGACAAGCATATTACTAGACGGATGGGACGTGGAGTGGATTATTTTTCTACCTTCGAAGATTGCATTTTTGTTTTCACGTAAATTTTCATTTCCCATTGCATAACAACCATGCACTTTACATTCTTATTATTACTTTTTATGTTTTTTGCCCCATATATATATAGTAATATCCAGCACCTTCATCACAATTGTAGTGTAGTTGCCTTAAAATGTGCTTTGTATGATAATAAATTTAGAATCTACTGTGAATATTGTATTTAAAATAATATATTTTATTACCATACTAATTTTTATTCAAATTAGATGTGTATGGATTCCATATGAAAATATGACCAATTTAACGTAATAAAATAATTTAACGTAAATAACAACTTTAAAATAAATTTTTTCAATATATAAACATTTTCTATAAAATTTATATATAAATAGATGATTATAAAAAGTATTAATACATTTAAGTACATGTGAGACTCATTTTTGGCCAAATTTATTATTAATACCGTGTAGATGCACTGCACCAAATAACTTATATATATATATAAGAGCTATTACTCATCTAATGCTTAAAATAAGGCTTTATGGATTTATCTATCTAATAGAAGGCTTTGTTTTTATGAAATTCTTCTACTATGTAATTTTCTTTATTTTAAAATTTTTTATTGAATAAAAATCTTTATAGTTGATGGAAATGCATTCAATCCATTTTATTAAGTATCATTTGTATTAGGGTTTTTCTCAAATATATCCGATACGTTTCATCCTCATTCCAAGTATACCAACTAGATTTTAGAAATCTAAGATATACCCAACACATTTGCATCTAATATTAAAAATGTCTATTCTATTTTCAACATTAATAAATGTTGTTAATACTGCTACTCTAATTGCATAAGAGTTTTAAATTTGAAAAGTTCTAATTTCATTCTCATTTCGGTTCATATTTTATGATTTTACATGAGTAATATTTTAAGCATTTATGTAATTTTAGCCAACATTTAAATAAATTATAATTAACTAGTATAACGATCTTTAACGAAATAGACATTTTTAGAACTAGATACAAACATGATGCATATATTTAAGATTTTTAAAACATAATGGATATATTTTGGATTAGAGTTAAATGTAGTAGGTGTATTTGGAAAAAATCTTTTATATTATAATAGAAACCTTTCGTTTGTTTAGTATTGCTTTGTGTTAACTTTATCTGTAAATTTGTAAAATTAATACAAATAAAATAACTTAATACTAAATATTAATTTTAAAGTAATATTTTCATCATTTAAACCATAAAAAATATTACTGCATATGGATAAATGATTACATATAAATTTTTATTACATTTTGATGTAGATATGAATGGGTTTAATAATTTTATCTAATTCATACATAAATATATTTACTATGCAAATGTAGCCCATACACATACTTAATTTAGATAAAAATTTGTCTCTTAGTCAAATAAGTAATGTAAAATATAATAAATAAATTTAATTTTATATCAATTATCTACATTTTCAAAATTAAGAAAGTTACTTGAAACCATGGTAAGAAATTAACAATTCTTGAAATCTTGTGAAAACCTTATGTATATAAAGATTAGGGATACAATTTGGATGTGGTTAAGTCCAAACTTAATTTTCAATAATGATAGAACTTACTTTTTTACAATACGAGCTTGAAAATCCGAACCCGGTCAACCCGATTTGTAAATATGATAGGGTTAGAGTTTAAGTGAACTCGAATCCAAAGAACCTGGGCCTGATTTCTATTTTTTATATTTATTATAAAATATATTTTATATATAATATCTAAACAATATTTCTTTATATTTTGTGTATTTTATGTTATTTATATTTATATTTAAATATGTATTTGACAATTGTAATTATATTATAAATAAAATATATTATTTTTATTTATATTTATCTTTTATTTATATAATCTTCGTTATTTATCTTTATTTTAATGTTAAATTTTTCTAAAGATATTTTTTATAGAGAAATGATCCTGTTAGTTTGGCCTAAATAAATGTCTCGCTTAGTTCGCTTTAAAAAAAACTTGCTTACAACATTTTTTTGTTTTTTCTTTATACACTTGTTTATTCAATTATATTTAACGTATAAATCAATTTTTATCATTTTTGGATATGTGTATTACACATATATTTTTTTTAGATTTTTAAATATAATGGTATTTTAATTACATATATGCAAATAGATGTTTAAAAATCCTTAAAAAACAAATAAATATTTTAAAAAATGATAAAACTTAGTTTATATGTTAAATACACTTAGATAAACAAGTGTATAAAGAAAAAATAAAAAAATTGTTGTAAATGAGTTTTTCGATGTGGGCTAAGTGTGACATTTGCTTAGCTGTAGTTTGACTGTATATTACTATATTTACTTATATGATTTGTTATTATTGTACATTTATATAAAATTTAAACTTATCACTCTTGACGAAAATATAAATTTATCAATGTAAATTTCAACGTAAATTTCAACCTAAACTTAATTTTTAAAAATAAGATTGGGATTTAGATTTTATATATAAAATTAAGATTAAAATTAAAATTAATATTTTATAAATAGAGTTAATGTTAGGATTAGGGTTAGGTTAGAGCCCAAGTTTCACCGCTGGCGATTCACGCACACGAGATCCGACGAAGCCTTTATAGTTGAAGCTTACGTGGCAGCTTATTACACGGTAAATGCCTCCGCAGATGGTGGTCCGCAGCCCGAGCACGGGGCATGTTACCAATCGCATGTGCCAGGTGTCATAAAAATCACAATTCACGCGGACAAAGCAAGTTGAAATCAGTCCCTTCTCTTCGCAGCCGCCCGGCCCTTCCCGGCCCGTCACTTCTCCAGAGTCCACAGTCCATAACTCCATATAGTAACGGTGGCAATGGCGATGGCTCTCCGTCTTCGAGCTCTCTCGGTCAAGAAGGGTGGGATTCGCCATTTGCAAACCGCGTCGCTGCCGGAACTTCCGTACGACTATGGAGCGCTGGAGCCGGCCATCAGCGGCGAGATTATGAAGCTCCACCACCAGAAGCACCACCAAACCTACGTCACCAACTATAACAAGGCCCTCGAGCAACTCGACGCTGCTCTCTCCAAGGGAGATGTCGTTACCGTCGTTTCTTTGCAGAGCGCCCTCAAGTTCAACGGAGGAGGTTTCGCTTTTTCTCCCTACCCTCTCTTTCTGAAATCGAAGAATTTCGTGTGGTATGTGGAATTGTATGTCTCTTCTGCTTATAATTTCTTATGCTCTGTGTGCCGCATGCATGCATTGCAATCGATGGATTCGATGGATTCGGCATTTTAGATTACGGGCAGCTCTGTTTCTGTGGACTGACTGATTAGACGATGGAATCTGCCGTATTGTTTTAATCATCCTCTTGAATTTGGGCCGTCAATCTTGAACTCGATTACATGGCCAATTTCAACGATCGCCTGCCATTTCCTGTTCTGGCTGTGCGTTTGTTCCCTTTCGGGTTGTTTATGGATATCAGTCTGGCCGAACTTTGACAGATGAATGACTAGGATTTCAACCAATTCAGATTTAAATAATATAATTTTTTCTGCCTTTCACATTCTCTTGAGAATTGTGTATTTCGTTTCCAATCAACCGGCATGAAATGTTTCTGATTGTTCTGACGCTTCATATTGGGAACATGTGTCCTTTTTTACTTTTGTGATGTAAATTGATATTTTAAGATTGCTGCAAAGACTAAAATTTCTAGTAGCTGTTGATTGTTTAATTCGGTTCTTGTATTCCGAACGCTGAAAAGATTGCCTCTTCTTTTTTTCATTTTTTGGCGAGTCTTTACTGCACCAGTTTTCCTTTGGGGTTAAAAATCCAAAAAATATGTCTCCAACCTGCTTGAAAATTTGTCCTAGGCTCACTCTTCTTTCATGATACACCATGTTGTGCACTCCAAATATATGTGCGTGACCATTCTTAATTCATGCAACGAGCTATTTATTATTTACTGTAGGTCACATCAACCACTCCATATTCTGGAAAAATCTTCTGCCTGAAAAGGTGAGATGCAAGCATGCACTCCTGCTATTCGGATTGGGTGGTTTGTTTTCTGTTTAGTGACTCATTACAGATTCATGAACATGTTGTTATTGAAATGTTTGTGGCAGGAAGGAGGCGGTGAGCCTCCTAAGGGACGCCTGGGTTGGGCCATCGACTCTCATTTTGGTTCTTATGAGGCTCTGATGCAAAAGATGAATACAGAAGGTGTTGCTCTACAAGGTTCTGGATGGGTGGTGAGTTTGGCAGCTTGATATGCTCATTGTTTTGAGATGCATGATTGCTGATTATTTGTGCTCCAACTCAATTGACTTCTTTACCTATTGTATGCAAAAACAGTGGCTCGGTCTGGATAAAGAGTTTAAGAAGCTTGTAGTGGAGACCACAGCAAATCAGGTAACTTTTATAGGATATATGTCACAATATTAGGGTGCGTGGTCATTGCAGGAACGTCCTTGATAAGGCTAAGTGTGTACATTGCAGACCGATTTGTCACTTTGTTCCAAATATCCGTTCTTTCATGCACACACAAACCACCTGGTGAAGAGACCACCCTGATTGTTACTGGCGTCATTCCAGATTTGGCATTGTGGATGGATTTAGCTTGTATGTACTGCATTGGCAATTGAGGGAAGTTTTAGGATTATACAGTACTCTTGAGACAACCTTAAATCATTGCTGCAGAGATAAAGAAAAAGAAAAGCTTATTTGGAGCTATTGAAAGCACTTTATTTCCTAATTGATTTTCTTGCTGCTTCTATATTTATCTGTCCGTCACTCCGTTGTTAGGCATGAGGTATTGCTTTCCGACACATAATATCTTGTCTTGACTCTTTAGTGAACCGCTTTTACTGCACATTACAGGATCCTTTGGTAACCAAAGGAGCGAGTCTGGTCCCCTTGCTGGGAATAGATGTTTGGGAGCATGCTTACTACCTACAGGTGGATTGAATTTCTCTGAAACTCTTCTACTACAGTAGCAATTGAAGCCTTAACCTATTCGTATGCTTTTTCCTTTTGGGCTTATTTGGATGTGTAATAGCTGAGTCGATTTTAATGGTAATATCTAAATTCTTGAAGAGTATGGATCTTTGCTTTTACTAGTAGTAGTAGTAATAATAGTTGTTGATGATGATAGCTGAAAATTATTAAATATGTCTGTGAACCACCATCCGAAGTTTCAATTTTTGTTGCTTAAATGACATGTTTACGTTGGCCTGTCTACTGGGGGGTTAATTAACAGTAGATCAGTAGGTTGCATGGCTCACAACTACATAGCAACAAAGGATGCAGTGCTGGTCCTGTTCACATTGCTTTACTGTGTCTAATCATATAAAACAGGGCAATTCCATCATGTAGAACACATCTTCAGTGGTTGTAACTTTCCATATTCAGTAGTTGTATTTATTTTGGCCGACATTTCTTCATTAATTCTTAGGGTGTGTTTAGCAATGGTTGAAAAATGTTAAATTAAAACTTTTCACTTTCCGCAACTATCATATTTTTTAATTATTTTTTTCACATTTTTCTCTATAACTACTCTACTTTTCAATTATTTCTATACAATTATTCACACAACTAACCTATCTATTTTAACTTTATCATCTTTACTACTCATTATTATCTCTATCATATCACATCATTTGACAATTTTTTATTAAAAGTTTTACCTATTACCTAACGTACCCTTAGTAGAATCAAACTTATGATCTCTATTCTGATGAAGGAGACACGATCACATCCTTATTACTGCATTAGCATCCCGAGTGAGCATGTGTGTATGATTACTTCACATGTAAAAATGGCATCAGTTTACGAACAAGACGGCGCTGATGCAATAACGTATAAGGTTTTGTGCTTCGGTGATGCAGTACAAGAATGTGAAGCCGGACTATCTGAAGAACTTTTGGAAGGTCGTCAGCTGGAAGTATGCAAGCGATGTTCTCGAGAAAGAGTCGCGGTGAGATAACCTTACATGTTCAGGTTTTGTGACAAACCGATCGAATAAATGATTACTGGCGATGACTTCTGAGTTTAATGCGTTTCCAGTGGAACGCCCCTGTCAATATCTAGTCTCTTTGTACATTATCAAATAAAGTTCCATAAGAATGTAATGGCCTTGGAATCTTTTTTTTTTTTTTTTTATGGGGTGCAAGTTGTAAAACCCTAAGAGTGATGTGATGTGAGGAGACAGATAATTAATTATAAGTAAAGAAAATAAAAATAAAATAAATAATATAGTTGTATAAAAAATGGTGAAATAAGGATAGCGAATGTACATAATAATTGAAAAAATATAAAATAGATAGTAGAGTAAGTATGAAAGAAATTATGAAATAACAATTTAAAATATAGGGGGTGTTTGTTAACATAAAAAAAGATTTTAATTAAAACTTTTCATTTTTCATAACTATTTTATTTTTTAATTACTTTTTTACTTTTTCTTATATAACTACCTTATTTTTTAAATCGTTTCTATGTAATTATTAATAAATCTCATCTATCTATTTTATTTTTATTTTCTTTATTTCTCATCATTACTTTTATTATATTATATAATTTTTTTTCATTTTAAAAGTTTTTATATCAAAAGTTTTTCATCAAAAGTTGTATAACTTTCCAAAAACACCCCTAGTCCATAGATGCGTGAAGAAGTGAAGTAGTTTGATAGCTATGGCGGGAAATTGCATCAAGAAGGGTATGGTAATGAAAGTAGTGTTTCTAAATTTTATTTATTTTTTTTATTCTTACCAAATAGACCTTTTTTTTTTTTTTTTAAGTTTTACGGTGTATTAAAATCTAAATATCGGATGTAAGTTCTGCTGTCGGCGGCAGATGCAGCATGTGAACTGTGTTATCTCCAGCATGCTGGCAGCTTGCCGAATGCCCACCGACGTCCATCATCATGCACGTGGAGAGATGATTGCAAAAAACAAATTGCTAGTTGCAGATTCCAAGCAAAAGACGCAGAAGCAATTGCACTGTCATTTGCACACTTACTAAATTATCTTCTTGGAGCAGACATATCTTTCTTTATAATTTCAAAATTTAAAAATAACCTACCAAATACATGATGATTTCTAAATTTAATTTAAAAACTTTGTAAATACGTGATGTTAAAAGAGATTTCAAAATCAAAGCTGCTACATCATCTCATTTTAAAAAGGAATTAGATATTCTGCTTATTTACCTTTAGAGAAAATACGAATATTTAAGCTCACTCGAATATTTAGGCTATGAGGATATGAGAAATAAGACCTAACTAAAACGTAGCAACTCTAGAAAGCTGATGTGACAGCATTGTGGGTGGATCACAAGTTGATCATAATAATTTTTTTCAATGATAATGATTATGGGTGATCGGTACGGTACTAATTTTTTCTTTGGTTAATGATCAATTTTAGTTGATAACATTTAACTGTTTTAAATTATTTGTCAAGTAAACAGTGTGATAATTATCTTAAAATTGTTTTTAGTTTTCATAAAACTAAATCACCAAAAAATTAAACATCATAGCCATTATCTCTCAGTGATTCAGTTTCTGCCACTAAATTTTTTTTATGATAATTATGTTTCGAATGTTCGGAAAGAAACTATTTTATACATAATAAGTTTGAGTTGGATTTCATAAATTAAACCATGTAACAGTGTACCTTGAAGGAATTCCGAACCGGTTTCAATGGTATTTTACTCCGACGTAATGCCGTTATCGATTGTTAACATTTGCCATGCTTTATTCTATACGTCACGTGATTATAATTTATAAGGTTTTTTTTTTTTCCGTCCCGCGTGAGTAATTTTCCATTTTCATATTTTTTTAATAAAAAAAACAGATTTACCTGAGCATGCTTTATAGTTTATACTCCATACAAAATTTGATCCTATGCATCCCCTTGCATTTATAGTTTACACTTCATACAAAATTTGATTATATGCATCCATGTGCATTTAGGCTTTATGCATTTGGGTGTATCTTTTTTTAAAAAAAATTTGAAATTTTTTTTTATATAACTATTAATCTAAGTGTATTTAATATGTGCATTAATTTTTTACCATTTTTGAACTTTTAAAGATTTTTTAAAAATCAGTGTTATTTTTAGTAATTTAAAATTATAAAAATGCAAATAATTTTTAAAAATCTAAAAATTTATAAAAATAGTAAAAAGTGATATACATATTAAATATATTTAGAACAATAGTTATGTAAATTTTCTTTAAAAAAATAATACCCATTTGCACCGAGCCCAAATGCACCTAAATGCATGAAATTAGACTCCACTTCATGCTATATGTCACGTGATTACAATTAACCAGTTGTTTTTCTGCCCGCCCGTCATTTTCATTTATTTTTTTTTCTAAAAATTAAAACGTGCTTTTCTTGAAAATCTCAGCCGTCGGATCAGTTCGTTACGCAGCCACGTCCAGTCGATCACCGACCACAGGCGCGATCCTTTTTCGTAAACTGTCAGATTCTTCAAAACATTCCATGGCTTCCGATCAGACGGCCGAAGTCGCCCTGCGTCTTCTCCGTCCCGGAGAATTTCATTCATCCTCCTATTCAGCTGCTGATTGTCTGGGCGATCTCCAATCTTGGCCGCCGAAGCGGAACGGCACCTTAATCGACGCCACTCTGTTGCCGTCTCCGTCCCTGCCACGGTCGAATCCCCACCCGTCGTCGATCGGCGACGACATCTGGCGGAAAGCCGAGGATGCCGCCGGCGACATAATCCGCCAGTTTCAACCGACAACGGCATCGGATCGAAAGAGAAATGCCGTCATCGAACATTTGCAGTGGCTGATCACAGCGTCCGTTGGCGGCGAGGCAAGTTTCCTGAGATTGTCTTCGATTTTGTTGCGTTTATCGATTCTAGCATTTTGCCGTGAAGTCGATCCACTGATCGGACCTCTCATCTGCATTGGCAATTATATGACGGTCTCTGAACTGATGAATGCGTGGCCATTCTGCTATTTCCAGCTGGTGGTAGTTTTTTATTCTTTTCTTCTTGGAAGTTGACTTTGAAACGGACGTTGTTTCTTTTTCTCATTGGAGTTCGACTCTGATGGATGTCCC
>JAXCLR010000001.1:78404944-78419589 GCA_035584095.1 Annona squamosa
ATGATTTTTTTTTTGTTTTTGTGGGGGGGGGGGGGGGGGGGGGGGTGGAGCATGCATGCATCTTCCCAGGGCCCCAACTGTGCGGCAAGTGCAATTGATTGAGCTTGTCCTTGGGTTCATTTGGTAATAAGGGTACAGAGGGAAGTGGGGAAGCGAGTACTTTTTAAAGTATGAGAGTGACGTGATATGATAAGGGTACATTAGGAAAAAAAGATAGTTGTGTAGGAAAACAATTGAAATACAAGGGCAAAAATGGAAAAAATAAAGTGGTTATGTAATTAAGATGTCAAATCATTTTTTGTACTGAGACAAGTGCTTGGTGGCAACACACTAATTCATGAATTATAGATTTCACGGGCACATCAGTAGTAGAATGAGTTTGTAGATCCTTCTCTTTTATATGGCCTTACTAGGGCTTTGTTCTAATAGTGTCTGCACTCATGACAAAGATGAATTTCTTTGTTTTATAGTTGAGGTACTAATTTGTTTGGAAATCCACAGTTGATATGCCGGGAAATGATGGGAATAATTTGTTACTGAGTAAGGAGTTTCTTCAAGATTGTATGGACAAGTTCTCAAATCAATCAAGAGAGGTCGATAACAGCACAATTATATTTTCTCAAAAGCATTTTAACATAGTTGATCCTCTAAAAGAAAGCAACAATCTTGGACGCAGTGTAAACAAGGGTATGAGGCTCCTCACAAATTTCCAATGAAAAATTTTAGATCCTTGACATGATTGCCTATGTTTCTGTTAATTCATCTGTTGTATCGACTCCAATGGGACATTTAGATCCTTGATATGATTACTTACGTTCCTTTTGATGCATCTGTTTTTCAGCTGATTTCTGACTTCTTCTTGTGATCTTCTGTAGGTAACTTCTATCGTATATGTAGTGCATTCACTTATGGCGCTCATACGCTAGGGCAGATCCTTCTTTTACCTGGAGAGAATATTCTGGGTGAACTCATTAAGTTCTTCATGAATACACTGGAGAGACATCAAAGCAGACAGAGGCCAGATGCACATGGTTCTTGCCCCTGTTATAAAGATATTATGTTTCTTGGTTGTAAGGGATCTCACATTGTGTCATCAGTTCTTGACATTCAGGACTCAATAGACAATGAGGTGATTTCAGAATCTTTTTCTGTCCACCGTGTCACGCAAACGGTGGAGGGTACTTGTGATCATAATGAATATTACACAAGTTGAATAACATCAGGATTTGCAAGGGAAAGTGGGATGGTGACACAATTGAAAAAGCCAGCGGAATTGGGAGATGAACCTCAACCTCAAATTGGTGATACGCTTGGCAAGTAGTGCAACAGCTGCAACCGCCAAATGTGGAGTTTTAGGAATAAATGTACCTTGTGAATCCTGATGCATGCAATTTGAATTTTTTCACTAATAGGGAGAACACAATATACCTGGTTTTCGTCTCTTACCCATTCAAAGGAAACAGGAAGCTTGTTATTGGAGTCCTGTACCATCCAAAAACAAATTTCTCCATGCATGGATAAGTGGTTGGTTGATAATAATGATGCTATCAATCTGGCAGTAACTATGGGAAACCGTAATTTCAAATGAAAATGCACCCGTCAGTAGATTTTTATATTTAAAATCCATCTTGTTCTGCTACCAAACCTGAAATTGCTTGGAATCCAACATTCAGGACATCAGGTATGTCAGTTCAAAGGATGGGGATTTGATGGGTAATACTGGTGGTTCCAAAGCATCCAATCAGTCGTTGGATCCCTGCAGCAACTACGACAGTGATTTTAAAAATCTTTTATATGGTAAACACTACCATGATCACAGCCTGTGCAGCCCAGCTGCCTCCATTCCTCCTGTAATGCCTTCTCAGCTTTACAGCAAGTCCTCAAAGAACACCCTTCACCAATCAGCACATTCGAAACCAAAGGTTTTACAACACTCAAGTGACAATGCAGTTGGCCCCACACTGTACCTTCCTCCTTCCAGATACTATTTGGAGGACCTTCCCTTTACAGACAGCACTTCCAAATTGAAGGAAACACCAAAGCTGGGAACAGGAACATACTTCCCCATCATGGTATATTAATTTGAAGCTCTCATATTTTGAGCAAAAAGCAATTTCTATTGTATCTTTTGGTAATCATTGCATCTTTCTGTTGGCATGTGGGTCTTTTTTTTTTTATCTGCGGCATGTGGGTCCTTTTAGGATGGAATTATACTACCAAGATTTAAACCCTGAACCTTAACATTTACCCATTTGATGACAGACATTGAATTATGCAGTTGAAGATGCATTCATGTCTTTTTTTTTTTTTTTTTTTGAATCGAGGTTATGAGTATCCTTGTAAACGCATAATTTAAGAAACAGATTGTGGTGGGTTCAGCAGCCTACACTACATGAAATGTGTCCTGTAGTTAGTGTCTAGTATTTCCACTATACTGATTGTTTTTCCTCATTACATCCATTTGGATGTGAGGGATGTTGAATATCTTTCAATTCCAAATCTACAATTTCGTTTGTTTTTAAGGGATGTCAACAACATCTCACAGGTTTCTCTGAATTGGTATATATTGCAAAAACACTGGGAACTTACTCTGCCCATTCGGTTTTCATTTCATCAAAAGTTTGGTAATTCCTGCGCCTTGATTTTTTTATTTTTTGATACTTTTTCGCTTCAGCATGAACGTTAGCATCATCATACAGAAAATTTCTTTTGTTTTTTGATTAAAATGAGCACTTCATAGCAGCCTACCTAGTGGTTGGGTAGGTGAAGATGCTTTTTTAGGTGTCTTCTAATTTGTGACTATCTGATAAAATTCTAGTGTCCAGTTTTGATTGGTAAAGCATGGTACTGTAACTTTCATCTGATATCTATTGACTTGACACTGTTTCTCATTTATTTTGGGAGTTCAGATTTTATGATGATGGTCCCACTCTTGACAAAAAAATTCTCTGCACATTGTACCCTTACAACATTTCTAGAGAAAGGAAATTTTCTTCATTTTCAGATGTTTTTCTTTTTTATTATGCATTGTATCTGTGACCTTTCCACTGGTACCCTCTAGGAGTGAAAACATTTGACATAACCAAAACCGTAAAGATGGCCGTAAGCTCCCTTCAAAAATTCTAGCAGATATGGTTTCCTTTCATCTCAGCTTAAATATAGGGCTTAACCTTTTGTTTTGTTTTGTTTTGCAAATATCGTCAAAGGATAAGACTTTGTAAAAGTCCCTTTGGCATGTTCCTCCATGATCTTGTTTTACAGTGAACCGGATCACATGACTTCTGCGGGTTTTGATCAAGTGCGCCCGGGAGAGGCGCATATACCTTTTTTTATTTTTTTTTCAAAATTTTTTCATAAACTTGTTAATCTAAGTGTATTTAATATGTATATCAATTTTTACCATTTTTGGAGATTTTTAGTTATTTATTTCAGATTTTTAAAAATCAGTGATATTTTACTAATTCCAAAAATGGTAAAAATTGATATAAATGTTAAATACACTTAGATTAACGTTTGTGTAAAAAAATTTTGAAAATTTTTTTTTTTTAAAAATAGGTGTATACACCCGGGAGCATTACAGCTGAATGCTCCCAGGTGCACCTGATCAGAACCCGACTTTTGCCTCATAGGAAACTGCAACAGTAAATTATAAATATACCGTGCACCTCCTGGCATCGATCACTTCACATGCCATTACCTCAGAAATGCTTCTGTGCTTGGGAATTTGCAGAACCACAATTCATACAAGTCACGGAAAGCAATGAATCCTTCTCAACCGACTTACCATTGGTTGCCAAGGCCACATATTAATGATGGTGTACGTACAACATCATTTGCATTGAGCACACCTGATAGAGACGGTATCAAACCTCCTTCTATGCCAGTCTCTGAAGTTCCAGACTTCTGCGGAAATGGCAAAGGAAAGCATTCTGGCCCATCAGGATTCATCCCTGCCGGTCACCAAAACAGGAGGTCATTTTCCAACAGCATTGAACTGTCCTCAGCAGACAGAATCAAGTTTGGGACGTCTAGGACTTCATGTTTAGGTGCTGCAACTTTAGAACCACGGAGGCAGCGAGATTCAGGTGCTGAACAACATATGCAGTGCTCGGGATCACTTTTCCAAATGCCAGTCATGCCCAGTGTAGAGAAAGAAAGGTATGGAATATCTATCATTGTACTGTGAGCACTTGCAATTGGCGGTTACTACTGTAATTCTACACGGTACTTGCTGTATGCAGACCACATGACAAAATTGCTTGTAGTTGATGAGTCATAACAAAAAATATTCCATCTGATACTTACTGGTCTGATTTTTCCTGTTGAAATTTGGAGTTCCTCAAAATTTCATATCAGGGAAAACAATTAAACTTGGTCTATTTTCTTCCATTTTTTCTCTCTTTTCTGAAGACTTCTGAACCAAGGCCTGTCTGAATGGGGATGGATCATTCCCAAGAGATCTCCAACAGTAATCCTTTTGATTTGTAGCCTAAAATAAATGGTGCCTGAGAAGATGCAGACCAATGGTCCTTGCAACTGAAAGTGTAAACTGTTGCAGTCTTCTCAGGGTTTGTGACCTTGGCCCCTTGGAAAAATGAAGACCACGTGGAATTGCTGATTATTCCTCTTTACTGTAACTGCATTACCCCTGATTTCACAGCAGAGACCATCTTATCATATTTTCTTTCATTTCAACTGCAAACGGCCTCATACTTTTGGGTACCAGATAGCGATGCATCCTCTGGACTACTGTTTTTCTTTAAAATATTTTTAGCTGGTGGATTAGGATAATCACATTCTAGGGTGGATGATTGGCGATTGAACACCGTGTGAAGATATGCACGTTCCTATCTCGAAAGAAATTTTGTTGGCATATTTAAGTTTTTCAATTTCGGATTTGCAGGGCACGATCTCCATATCATCTGAAAGAGGAAGATTTCCCCCCTTTGTCCGTGTGCATTAGGGAGGGTGGGAAAAATGTACGGATAAAAGCCTAAAGAAACTAGAAAAGAGATGACATTCTATACAGTACAAGCTTCAAATTGAATGACTTCAGTTTTAAGCCAAGGAAGGCCTGCCTTTGATGGCAGTACTAGAAATTTTTGTTCAATCTTCCTGCTCTTGCATTTTATGTACACCCTTTTAGGCACATACACAGTTCTTTTATACTTTTTTCCTTTTTTTCTCTCATGATGAGCTTTACCTTCATCTGGTTGATGTCTGACAAAGCACGGACCTTTGTAGTAGTTGATACTGACTGTTTAGTGTTATTGATTGGTATTTTCATTGGATCTGGAACAAAAAATTGCCGGTGAAAGATTGCCCTTCCTTCACCCGCAATTTGTTTTGGATTTTCTGTCAGATTGAATTAGGATAGCTAGAATTGAAGATGACAAGATACAACGATAATCCTGTTCAGCATTCATGTCGGGGCTTGGAAAAATGATTGCAGTCGGAGGTTAGTTTTTCACTAATCCCATCGAGCAACTGGCAAGTCACAACTATTCAAACTATACAAGTTGGCGATTCATTTTAGATGGATCAGACCCACATTGTTCTCGTGGGGATCAACTGTGATGGTATTCTGAAAATTTTCTTAAGTTTTTGACTAATGTCCCTTAAAAAGTTCTTTAATAAGCAAATTTTTGGTTTTATCTGGACGTCAATGAATTAAAAATGTTTTTGGACACAAACCACCACGCTCTCTCTCTCTCTCTCTCTGAACATTGTAACAGACATGATATATGGCTAAAAAAATGATCTTATCATTGTAACAGAAACTTCCCGTAGCTCGTCCTGCAAAAGATTCAACATACAATTTTTGCCACGATTAATTTTTTAATAATGCAAAAGATACTAACTAGCGATGCCAACAATTCTTGTTGCTTTAAAAGCTGTAATTAAATCTTAGTTTCTAGTGACAATAGTATGACGTTTGTTTCAAAAAGTAATTTTTTGTCGATAATTGTAACAAATACTTTTAGAACATTTTCGGAATACCATCACATTATTCTCGTGGGTATCCACATTTTTGGCACACGAAAAAAACTTGTTTTTCAACAAAAAGTTCAAATAAAAATATTTTTAAAATAAAAAAGTAAAATTTCATATGTAAGATCTTACTTAGGCTCGCATATTGATACAAAAAATAAAAAGAAATTTAAAAACTAATAACGCAAGTGTGTTTGTATTGAATCATGACCATTTATCTTTATTTTGTTTACTCTTAATCATTAACTTCATAACATCACACCGCTTCTCACACAGCCTGACAAATTAAGATAAATTGTCGCCAAAACTTTCTGCGGGGACAATATCCAATGTTGCTAATCGTACATTTTCTTGCAGTTAAAAATTGGGTGTTGCAACGACCTAGCAACTGGAGATATTTAATGCACCAAATCCAATGTCTGCAAGCTAAAGAAATGCTAAACTGTTTTAAAACGATGATGCTTGGCAGTTAAAACAGATCTTAGCACACCTAAATGCTATATCGAAAGCCATCGCATATGCATTCAGTGGTAGAATAATAATTACAACAGTAATTTTTAACAATACATACCGATGGTACTACTAAATTTTGCTGTATGCTGCCTTTCGAGGTGTAAAGATGTACATTTCGCATGCATGGGATTCGACTCTCTTTCTGAAAGATCTAGATACATTATCTTCTACATCTTCATGCTGGAAATATAAAGAAAAAGGGGAAAAAAAATCAGCTAGCTGTATAGTATACAAATATAGGAAACATAAGAAGCGACCACAAATCCATATGCATGTTGTGGTACAAATGAATGCATCTGAGTCAACTCTCACCTTCCAAAGATCTCGAATGGATACGCGGACTGAAGGATCTAGGCCAAGCACCTCCCATTTGGCTGTAATTGTAGCGGCCTTTGAACACCTATTCCAAAGGGAAATTACTAGGCGACCCCCAGACAAGGGACCTGCCCATACCTAAAATCACAAGCCAAAGAACATATAAATTTACAGGAGTAAACTCAGGTGGGGATATTAAAATCAACAGAACAAGAAGAGAACCTGGAGGCAATCGTCTAGACCTTCCACTGAAACTTTTCTTCCTTGGACTCCAAAGGGATCTGCCAGAACAACGAAGTCATGGGATCAATTGTCCCAGCTCATATGATAACAATTGCCAGGCAAAAACACAAAATACTGTATGCTCAAAAGGGCTTTCCAAGTTCGGGTCTGCTTATAACTTTGGACCTCAAAATCAGCCATCAACAAGCCAAGAAATCTTAGAAGTTAGAAATATATCTAGGAAATGCAGAGCGTTTTGAATTGGCATGCTTGTCTAACAAGGTTGGTGCAACAGCAGAAAGGAACCAAGTAAATTCAATGAAGGTTCAGAACAGTATCTTGACTATCCAACTAGACGAATTCAGCAGTCCTACACATTAAACTCAGAGTTTACAAAAACTACAAAAGCACACAAATTGAAAGAAATTATGATATTTGAGTAGTACAAAATTGATTTGAAATGATGGCGGTCTCAATGGATCATATTCACAAATTCAGAAAAGACAGTATAATTTGCAGTGGTGGATTTTGAAGATCAGGCCACAATAAGGATAACATCACAAATCATAGATCTCAAAATCCATTTACTATATCTTGGGGAATATACGAATCAACAAACCAAAGAAATCAGTTTGTCATCTTCAACAAGTAAACGGCTGAAGAGCTACCTTGGTTAACAGCAATAACTTCTTTATTGCTGAGAATCTCCTTTGTTTCTTGTGTCATGTTTCTTACATCACAACCGATCAAAAGAGGAGCCTACATCAGTGAGAATCAGTAAACGCTAATTAATCTGCAACCATCCACCACATGAGTATCAAGCACCTTTGAATATATTGAAGTTCAGTTAGCAGAATTTGGATATTTATAACTGTAAGACTGATAATATAACTTCTTTTTTATTAGACTTTATTTTTTGCAGGATGGAAAGATTGGATAATTGATATGAGCTTAGGTTGATCAATCATACACTGCAACCGTTGTCACTAGAAAAATTGGATGGGCATTCCTTCACTATGAATGCCTTGTTTACCTGGCATATTGCAGCCGCACCAAAATTGGATAGCTCCTCCAGGTTTCAGAGCAAGAAATGCAAGTACACATAGCAATAACTAACCTTCATCAAAGCCCAAATGCTAAAATGTGCACGGTATTCTTGGTATGTCATTCCTCCATTGCCAACCTCTAGCATATCCGGATCTGTGAAGTTCAATGAGATATTGTAAAACACAACATTGACAATGGATGAGGAAAACACATGTCTAAGGAAACATAAGACTATTGTATTTATTAAATGCAATGAACTGTTACCATTCCATCCGCCAGGTCCAGCATAAGCTGCCCACTTGTCATTCAGATCAGCAATTGTGGTCATGCTAAAAGGAAGATGAGGGTTTATCAATGCAAACAAATTCAAAGCCACAAAACGAAGAAGGAAGTGTTTCGCTGTGCCCATATGAGACATAAATGCAGTAAATTGACCCAATCAACATGCTGGAAAATAAGCATGCACAAATTATCATGGGATTTGCAGTGAATGAATTTGGCAATAATATCCCACCTTGCCCATGTGTCATTAATATCATCTGTTGTCCGCCAACTATTTCCAACTTTTCCAGCCCATAATGCTGGGTCTTCCCTACCCCTATATTTAGTAAAACCAAACAACAGCAGCATTTCAAACAATTGCATCCACAGCTGAAAGATTTCAGTAAATAGAACTGTTAAAGAATTGCATTCATGTTTGAAAGACCTCCATAATAGAACTGTTATCTTGAATCGACTTGCCAACAAAGGCAAGTCAGGGATGACTAGATGAGCAGCTGAGATAGCTAGCAAGAGCAGGAGTGACTCTGACCAAAGCATGAGTCAATCAGATCTAGTCTCACCCTGAAATTAGAATTCTTCTGTTTGGATGTTAGGCAGAATTTTTTGAAGAGACCAAGAATTGTAAATACCATTCACAAATTGAATAAAAGATTGTGCGGCCAGTTGCATTTAATGCATCTCCCATAGGAGGGTACCTGATAACATCAAATTAAAACTAATTTATGAAATAGACTAAATCATGCTTAAATCCAAATTAGACAAGAATAGGATTGGCAAAAAAAAAAAAGAGAGTTGAAAATGAGCTAGAACCGCTTCTTAGGATCAATCCCCAGGTTGAAGCAGTTGTCATACTTCAGATAGTCAACAGCCTGACACAGAAGGGGAAAAAAAAAGTCATGCTCGTACTGCAGCGATCTAATCTAATTACTCCATCAGATTTTCTGTCTAACTTCCAAACAAACAACTGCATAAATAAATCATAACAGGTTGACTATCAGTACCCACATGGAGTCCCCAGTTGGCAAATCCAAAGTTCATCTAATGCCCAAGGTAGATTACCATAACTGAAAGTCCTCATTACAGCAATTTAACTTATTGGCTGGCAAAAGTTGCAAGATGAAAATGGGCAAATATAACCATGATCAATGTCAAACCAAATTCGAGCCAAAAATTGGATGGCATTGGTGTTGATATATTTAACAAATTTTGGACAATGTTCATTCCACTACAGGACCATCTGATAAACAGCCTGGACAACAAATTCATTGGTTCCACCTGCAAAGATTCTAGTCAGGCTGAATCAGAGGATTATTCAAACACAAATTATTTACATCATCACTTCCCAAACAGAAGCGGGAAATTCTCACTTGAATTTCTGAATTTCTCATGGAAAAACAACAAGAGTTCATACCCATGAAGCAAATGAATCGGCATCATCAATTTCATGGAAGAGAGAACCAGGTCGAACTTGACAGGTGAAAATCCTGAAAGTTCCATATCATTTAGAGGCAACCACAAAACGAAGGTAAATGCTTGGACATTACATCATTAGTGATGAACTAATCATAATTTTCCAAGTTGGGCAAGAAGAAACCAGCCTGCCCACATCACACAGAGTGGGAGCCACATCTGGACCAACATGGATGGAGCTATGGCTAATGTCAAAGATGCAAGTCCATTAAGTCCATCTTAGACATCTATTATTGCATATTAATTAGGACCTCTAACTACTCCACGCATAGTTGCCAACATATATAATTCATCGCACGCGGTTGCTCGAGGAGTTTAGATATCTGGCTTCTATGCATGTAGCACATAGCCTGGATGACTCAACCACCAACAATTTAAAAATCTGTTGTCACAGATTCAAGAAGCTATCCTACCCAGCAGAAGAATAAATGCCAAGCTTGAGGCCCTTTTCATGCACATAGTCAGCAAGAGCTTTAATGCCTGATGGAAATGTCTCAGGATTAGGCTCCAATTCACCCTGAAACAACAATATCATAATATCAAGTAAAATTTTAATAAAAAAGAACAGAAAAGAAGCCTTTCTAGAACAGAGAATAAGAATTGCTCGGCTTGCAGGCTGTGAGACAGAGAAGTAGAATCTTTCAGTCTGACGACAAAAGAGAAATGAAAACCCTCTTAGGAAAACAAAGGAAAATCCCTTCTAGTTAAGCTGTCAGCTACATAATGATTAATCCAAAATGATGTGAAAGGACAGAAAACACAGTTCCCTTCTTTTTATTAATTTCTACTGCTAACAGATACACCTTTAAGACCAAAATAACAAGTAATGCATGTCAATGGACAATGGCCGGAAAAGTATAAAAATATTTAACTTCTTCACTACTTGGAAAGGACCTAGTATGTGACTAAACCAGAGTGGACCCAGAAAACACACTCACACACAACCAACATCAGCCAGTCCATGTTCTCAGCAGGTGTGCGAGTTAACACCCTAACCTCTAGGACAAAGAGATCAGACAGTGAAAGAAACGATCTGCCATGATCATGTTCATAAATTCTCATAAAGCATCAAATAGACAACTTGAATGTCTAGCAGATGAAATTCTTTCTGATGCTCTTGTCCACCGAAAAATGTCTTTCATCTCCTTTTGTAATATCTAATTGGCAATTGTTATCCTGCCATTGGGTACATCTCATAGAAGGGAGCTAAACATAACATAAGATCCTACCTGGGCATCCACAGGATTAAACATGAGCGAGAGCCTTAACCAGAAAATTGAAATGTATAAAAATTCAAAGGAAAAATGAAAATGGCAAAGAGATTGATGCTTCAAGTATTGTATGCACATAAGCATGCATTAACAGTTAAAACTTTCTTCTAACAGTGAAACTAGTCCATTTTGGAGATGGTCAAATGTTGGGATTGTATTGAACAATTGATCTCACCCATCCAACAGAAGGCATCGACTCTGTTTAGAAGATTTGGACTTTCACATAAAAATAATGAATCCAGTTAGTGTAATGGAGAACCAGGAAATAAAGGAATATTCTATTATATTCAACATGAACATAAAAGGCTGGCCTGGTGCATAGAGCTCCTGCATATTTCAAGGTCCAAAGAGGGGATATGAACATATTAGATTAAACTACATCGATAAAATCATAAACATGGTCCCCGGGAATGTTGCTGCTATTTTCCCTCTCTGATTTACTATGCTTAAGAACAGATTTCAGCCCATTAAAGTGTCCAATTTTACCTTGTGAAATGTATCAGCAGAAGGGGATTAAGACTGAGAACATAGCATAAGACTCTCAATGCTAGCTTGGAAGTTGAACTGGATCAGGACAGTTTTGATTCCAATCAACCTTGAAGCTCAATTAAAAAGGATTAGAATAAGTTTCTATAAGATCTCTATTCACACTATAAAAGCATAAATCTTGATTTTTTTTGTCGCTGAATTAAAGTATTGCATCTAATAGTTATGATCAGAAGAACCTTAGATGAGCAGGCACCTCCTGTCACAGATGTGAAAAAGGTATATTAAAGTTACTTTTCCCATTTAGCTGCCTGTGTCTTGGCTTCTGTAAAATTTCCCATTAAAGCAACCCAAAATGTCCAAGTAAAAGCAAGCCTCAGTAAATGATCAATTGTGGATGATGCCAGAAAAGATTCTTCCATCCGTCAAAAACATAAAAACCCATCTACTGTCAATTACATCTTTAGACTTTTTGCACTGAGATAGGCAAGTCAGTATAGTCAGATCAGCAACTAGGTAGGATTTATCCTTATGTCAAAGAGAGAAGCAAGTTGACATTGAAATAGTACTTTTTCGATTGAAAAGGAGGAGATTCAGTATTCCGAAGGGAAACTACAAACTAAAGTCATGGGTAAAAATCATTCAGAAAGCAAGGGATTGCGAAAAAGACAAGTGCTCATATGGGGGAAAATGAGAATAAGATGAAGTTTATGAAACAAATGACATTCCAATGAACCTTTATATTACGTATCAGAGAAGACCAACAATCATCTGCAATCAGAAACACAAAAACCCAAAAAATTGGTCAATGCATTGAACTGAGATCATAACTTACAAAAATAAATGTGCAACCAAGGTTTACCTATGTTTACATAGTTATAACCCAAAGCAGCCAATCCAGTTGAGATGAGTGCATCAGCTGTCTCCAAAAAATTCAAAATTTGAGAATGTGCAGGGTAAATCACAATAGCAAATGTCAATCATTTTTTAGTAGTGCCAGTTTAAATGGCTGACACACTGTAAGCCAATAGAATAGGAATGTTGGAATACACTATCTTGAAATGAACATGATATCAGAATAACTAAAAAGAAGAAAATTAATAAAATACACACAGACATATGTAAAATAAGTGCATATCAGTGGGGACCATTTGAACAAAAAAGAAGAATAATTTATCAATATATCGAAATGATATTGTGGGCCATTCTGAATAACATCCACGATAAATAAATATAAACAGTTGTATTTGGCAATCAACACAAGAAGCAGACATAAATTTCTCTGTATGTTTGGCCTAGAGAGTTCAAATTATTCTTTACAATCAGACTGCATTTACTTTGCCATTTCACCTTTGCGAAACCCGCTACAAAGACTGGCAATGATTCATTTTTTCTCCTTTTTTAAGTGGTCATGAGACGTGTTGAAAATCAAATAAAGTATGGATAGATTTCCAATAGATTAATGGAAAGATTTGCAATAGATCGCACCTAAACAATTCTACACGGTAGGGACAGCTTAGGCAAAAATTATATTGAGGTTGAAGCCCTCATTGCCCTATAATGAGGTCCCAACTTTAGTTTTATGCAATGGCCACATGCCTTCAAAAACCTACTTTTTACGCAATGGAAAGTAAGTCTAGTTTCCAGAAAACAGTTCCACCAGCATAAGCTGGCTAAGATTGTGCGGTATGAATTCCAAACAATAGAGGCATTCCAATGAACGGAAAGAAGATCAGCATTTAGGTCAAACATTATGGATCAAACAGAAGACCATAACGATGTCAAAGCACACCTGTTTCCTTAATTACTGTTTCATTGATATTACAAGCGAAGAAATTCCAGCTATTCCATCTGCATCAATATTAAAAAAATATATATATACAATTAGGACAATCGTCATTCATCAATTCAATCTCTTTTTTTAATATATAATAAACACATTTATTATATCTTTATACGCTACTCGGTAAACTAACTTCTCATCATTTATTTCATGAGGCAAAACTTTCCATGCGTAAACTGAAGAGGATAGACCAGATGTTAATCAACACCTTACCAAGAGCAAGAATACCTAGTTCGAATTTCCAGCAGAGCACTAAATCCTAAAACAGCTTCCACCAAAAATCCGTTATATGTTGAAATAGAATGAAATAGCAACCAAAATTTGTGGATTAGAATCCAGGTCGCCAGTAGCATCTTTACTTCTTTAGTTCTAGCGTGATCTGCAAAAACAACCTAAGCCAGAGTCCTAATTCTATCAAGTTATCGACATGGTTGTAGTAATTTTTTTTTTCAAAAAAGCACAGCTGTTAGAGAACCGTAACCATCAATTAGATTAAGCCTTAACACGAATTACCTGCAAGTCAATGGATTTACAGTGCAAGTGCATTAATGAGCATGAAAGAACGACTAGAAATCCAGACTTCGCAGGAATTCCAGAATAATTTGACCCAAAATAAAAAGCCGTACGATATTTTCCCGTGATTTCTAAACATAAAAACAGTCGGAGAGAATGGGAGCATGAGCAGGTACGGGAAAGTGGAGTACCCCATTTGCGGTGTGAGAGCCAAGCCATTATCGAGCTGCAGAATCCCATACTTGGAAGTGTCGAATCGATGTTGAACTGCGGGAAGATTGTGAATTTTCTCCTGAATGACTTGCGGGATTCGAGCTGCTGCCGTGGTCGTCGTAGAGGAAATAGCAGAGAGCGAAATCAGGTGCAGGAGAAGAAGGAAGACGAAGGCAGACATTTTTTCTCCTTTATCTCGTTCCGGCGAGGACAGACTTGACAGCAGAGACAGACAGCAGAGCTCCGGCCTGATGATTGCTCTTACAGGGTTGGATGATCCCGAACGGATATTTTATTCTTTGGGCTTTTTCTAAATATTTCATCACGTGTCACCATAGTTACACATAAACCCACTGCATTTTCAAAATTTCAACATAATTCCAAATATGCCTACTCCATCACAAACGTAAAAAAACGACGTCGAAAATCAAACAAAATTATTATGTTGCCCATGAAAATAGGGCTGCGTGTATATATAT
>JAXCLR010000001.1:78432370-78468178 GCA_035584095.1 Annona squamosa
AAAAATAAAAGAAAATAGGTGTAGTACACCTGGGTGCATTGAGTCTGAATGCACCCAGGTGTATATAATTGGTTCCCGTATATACTATATAATTTATGACTAATGAACGCTCACCTTTTCAAAAATTATAAATTAATTAATAATAGAATATATCAAACTTCAATACTTGGAATGATAATCCTAATAAAAAAAATACTTGGAATAATAATGTTAGTTACAAAAATTATGATCAAGTTGCTAATATTTTTTTAGAAATCCACTGGTTGGAATAAGTTAAAATTTTCACAAAATTTGGCTTGGTTGGTTGTAAAATGTTTGTTTAGTAACAAAATATTGCATCATCACTTTGCTAATAAATATTAGATGAAAATAGCTATCAACAACGAGATATTTCGTTGTAAAAAAAGAAATCTTCGGCTGGTAAGAGTTTTTCTTCCCTCGGTGGGCAATCACATTTGGAAAAAAAGATTTTGATATATGTTAATTTTTTATAGCAAGTAATTTTTTTAACTATTTATTGGCCTAAAAAGCTGAAAGTAGGCTTTTAAAGAAAAATTAGAATCCTAGCTTCCTCAAATTACAAAGGGGTTTTTTTTTTTTACCTTTTGGTGTATTTAAAAAGTAATAAAAATTTTAAATAAAAAGTTATCAGTGTAAAAGTTTTTGAAATGAGAAAAATGATGTGATATGAAAGGAGTAATGATGATAAGTAGAAATAATAATGTTAAAATGGATAGGTTAGTTATATGAATAATTATATAAAAATAATTAAAAAGTATGATAGTTATATAAGAAGATAAGAAAAAATAATTAAAAAATGAAATAGTTGTGAAGAATAAAAAATTTTAATTTAAAAACTTTTAAGTGTAAATAAAAACACCCAAAGTCTACTGGCCACGATGACCTGAAAGTTCCAGTTCTCTTTTGCAAGTCCTTTCTGGGCTATCCTAACTAAATTTTCTAGGCGGTTCCTAAAGCCCGAAATTGTAGTCTGCAGCCTCGTTTTCCTCATAGCCCATTAGCCCTGCATAGACGAAGCCAATCTTGTCTTTGATAGCTAGGTTGAATTATTATTATTTTTCTTATAAGCATTAGGTTGACTTATTTAGTTTAATTGTTTATAGCTACTTTTTACCGAAATTAACCTATCAATCATCCGATCTAAAGTTTGCTCGAATAGGACGATTTGGTGTTGTTTCTTTAAAATGTGAGGAGTTAACAGTTCTTTGTTGAAGTGCATTAATTAAAATGTAATAATACTTAATAGAATTATTTTTCTAATGGTTTAGATATTAAAATACAGTATTGGAATTGATATATCAGTCAAATAATTTTATATATTTTTAAGGCTAGTCATATGCATATCTTCAATTTGAATAAAACTTAGTTTTGTAGTCAAATAAATGATTTTTAATTGCATTACATGAGTTGGATTTAGGACATTATCAATGTAGGACAGATCCAGAGGGTTGCTGAAAAAACTTCCGTATAACCCTTTTTTCTTTTTTTTTTTTCTTTTTTTTTTTTTATTGAAACTTCCATGTAACTTTAATTCAAAGACTTGACTCAACCTGAACCTAATTATAATACGGTTTGGCATTTTGGGTTGGGTTAAGTGCCAATCAAATTCTCAATCAAATAGTTTTAAACTAAATAATTAAGATAATTTAATTATTTTTAGTAGATAAGGTATGGTCTAAAAAAATATATATTATTTCCTATATTAACTTTAAAATATAGTTAAATGAATTAAACTTTAGAATGAACTATACATTACATTTCTTATTAAATACGCTTTCAAATTGTACTTTCTTATATATTGAATTTAATTAAATAGAAAAATTGATTTATTTGAATAATATAATACTACACAAACAATATTTTCAATGACTAACAACTTTGATATTGACACAATAAATTTATCTAATAGAATAATATCATATATTTTACGTAATGTAGCATAAAATATTTCTTAAAATTGATAAATCCAAACATTAGCCCAAATTATTAGACAAAAATTGTAATCTCTTTTAATTTGAATTTCAGTTCAAACTTTTATAAATTTGTTTTCATTTGATTTTACACCATAACAAAAGTTTATAAAAGTAACCACTTTCTTCACATCCAAAATTTAGATTTTTAACGGATTTACTTTTCACAGCTAAATATTTTTTGTTGTTTGTAACTAAATGCAAATGGCTGCACTTTCATTAAAAAAAAGGATGAATGCAAATTAACCTAAGTTGCATCCCTATTTTTCAAATCATATCACACAACGTAGCTGACCACCCTATACATTTTTTAATTCGCTTATATCACTTACATGGACATAGTCGGTTCATAAAGTCTTAGCCTTATGTTTCGATGGTCGGAGTTTCGATCTGCAATGTGTCCTTCGTTTGCGTAGATATATATATATATATTAAAAGAAACCATAAAAAGCACACTTACATCAATCACTTAGTCACGCAGTCGATGACAATTGCACACCTATTTTAAACCACTTACAGTCACCCATGATTTATTTCTATAGACCCTTAATTTCTTTCACGACAGATAAGTCATGTATAATTAAGCTCGGTAAATAAGAAAATCAAATAGTTCCAATCCAAGAAAAATTAAACAGATGGGTCGGCCGTCCGTGTAAAAGTCTAAGAATATCTATTTTGCGGTGAGGCCAACAAAAAATCCAAAACGCTACATTCACTTAGGTCGACTTAGGTTAATTTTTTTAATAGTAGCTTAGGTTAATCGAGGTAAATGAACGGAAGTTGCAAATCTAGTCCACATAGATGAGAAGATCAGCACGTGTGCCGTTGGTAATCTAAGTAGGGAAGAAAGCAGGAAAGTCGAAAAGTAGTTATTTTTGAAAAAAACATGAGGGTACTGTAATATGATAGGGAGTAATTAAGAATAAATAAGGCAGCTGTGTGAACAATAATTTGAATAATATGAGGATGTTTACTCAAAAAAATAAACCCTGGGTTTAGGGTATTTACATATTCCTTTGTTGTGAGGATGTTTAAAAAAAAAAAAAAATTCACTCATGTTGTGAGGGTTGTAAATATACTTGATTATAATATCAGTTGTTATGAAGTACAAATACTAACAAAAAAATTTTGAAAAGTTATTATAACTTAATCTACTTAATTAATTAAAAGTCAACATAAATCCTAATTTATAACTTAAGAAATACATACCTGCATTAGAAAATCTGTGATCCCTATGCTATTGTTAACAATTAGGTAAATAGTGCAGCGTGCTTATGATTAGCTCTCATGATTCTGCACATCCATGCGCACTTAACCAAAAAACCACCGCCTCCAATTTACCATCTTCCAAATTTACTTCTAAGATTCATATTTTTCTTCAGGTCCGGTTGCTTATAAATGAATTGTTTTATGGGAGACCATATTTTTATTATTATTTTTATATATGTATGGGCATCACGCGTGTACTAGCTCCTTTTGTCGTTGATTTTTTAAAAAATTCAGAAAAATAAATTCTAAATTATCAAATTTCACAAGGTGAAAATTTTATATGGGCCCTTGATTCTTAAAAGTTTAAAAAGTATCGAAATTTTTAAAAAATGATAAAATTTCATAGGATAGAAAATTTAAGTAAGGCCTACAAATTTATAACAAATTTTAAAGATAAAAATATTTTTTGTTACAATACTTGATTGATAGCCGACCATATAAAATCTGCGGCATTTCTCTTTATTATTATCTCCATATTTTTCTTATCTCAACGTATCTTCCTGCTGCTACAATCCTGCTCTTCTACTTTCAAATTCTATTCTAATTCCATTGCAGTCCATCCTAACAGCCTATGTAATCCAATTCTTGCTTGGGACAAAAACAGAGAAATTGAAGTATGGAATCTTGTTTAATTTGACGCCACTGATCAATCTCAATGCTAACGATTTGGAAACATTGCATGTTTTTGTTTTGTCATTCAATTCCAAGGATTTTATAGTGCTGTGCTATCATATCCACTGTCCTCGGCCAAAAGGATGATCATTTCATGGATCTTACTAGTGCTGTCAAATCAATTGCCCCCATTAATATTCCTTTAGCTTGTTGGTTGGCACAGCACCTTGTGGGGATGTACCAATCTTTCATTCATCACGGGCAAAAGGATGAAGATTGCTGTCAGTTATTACAGATAAAGTGGATTGCAATTTCTGTGGCAGGCAAATAATCCACTCTTCTCTAACAGATCAAGTGGATTGTGATTTCTGTGACAGGCAAATGATCCACTACCGTTGCTTTTTGCATACCCAAATTAAGAAAAAGATAAAGAACCGTACAATATATATATATATATTTTTTTTATTGGTACATATTTTTACATACATCTCAACACATAGTATATTTGAAGATCTGAGACATTCTTACAAATCTGGGGATACCCACAACTCCCACAAAGAAATTTGAAGACACAGCTCCACCGAAAAAATAGAAAGACACAGCTTCCAACAACCTACTGGGAGACAACTGCTCCCACTACACCTCATCATTTGTGGTCGAAATCCCGAAACGGGATTCGAACCCACACCAGCACCTGCCAACGCCTTAGACGGCCAGCTGGAGACCAACCGAGCACGGCTCGGTTGGTAAGAACCGTACAATATTGTCTCCACATGTAAATCGAACGTTGAGAAAGCTGGATTGCATGCTTATACAACCTGATTACAAAAGAGCAGTTTCATGTAATTCCCTCAAATATTAAGATTTTGATGCTTGATAAAAAAAATTCAATTTATTCATTATATTTAACAGTATTTGTTTAGTCATGAGACCAAGTTCATCCAAATCTAATCGTGCATAGGCTGCATTTGCTCGAAAATAGATATATTCATATGTAAGTTGGTGAAAATATTTAAATCTATTTACATATATATTAAAACGTGGTAATCCTTCATAAAGTAATTTATTCATATAGTAATGATATTTTAGATCATTTAGATGCTAAAAATATTATTTAAAAATTGATATTTAGTATAAAATCTTTTTATTACGTTGATTATGCATGTTTATAGATGAGCCCATACACAGTAATATTAAACAAATGAAAGAGTTTTTATAATAATATAAGTGATATTAAATACAATAGTTGAAGCGAATTTTTCATCAATTATCTAACCCTGTATATATTATATAAGAATCCTTAATTCCTCATCCCATGTGGCGAGATGCAGGGAATTTTTCATGCTTCCAACCTAAAACTCTATTTTTTTCATTTTTTAATAAAATTATTATCCTAAGTATATTTAACTTATATATAAAGTTATCAATTTTTGAGATATATAATTTAAAATTCCAAAAGTAAGAGTACTTTAGTCATTTTTAACCATTGGAAAACAACTATAATGCTTCTAGGTTGAAATTTAAAAATATATACACATCTTGAAAAAATAAAACTTGATATATAAGTTGACTATGCTTAAACAAATCAAGTAAAAAATGGGCCATTTTCATCTACAGTGTTTCATTTTTCCTTCTATCTTTTTTTTTTTTTTATACTACAAATCAAACCTAGGAATCCTTACAAATATCTTTACAACTCAACCCCATTATCTTTTCTAAATTTCCTAACTATATCAGCAAGAAGACAAAGCTGCTCTCATTGGGGTGACAAATGCTCCCGTGCATGAGAGTCAACAATGGGGTTTGAACTCTCGTGGGGCGGATGAAAACCATCAGCTCTTATCTAAGATGGTATTTTTTTGTCATTGAAAATTTGAGACCATTCATCATCTTGTGTATATTTCAACCATTTTAACTGAGATTAAATTTTATATGAGTTCGATATTTTTTAATACAGATTGATGGTGTGTTTGGGAAGTGATAAAACTTTTAAAAAATAAGTTTTTGGAATTAAAAATTTTAAAATAAAAGAAAATAATGTGACATGATATCGATAATATTGAACAGTTAAATAGAATAAAATTAAAATAGAATAGATATCTCGTAAGAGTAGTTGTGTAAAAATGATTAAAAAATAAAGTACTTATCTAAAAAAGTATGAAAAATAATTTAAAAATAAGATGACTGTATAAAGTGAAAAGTTCTTATTTTAAAATAGTTTTATTTGAAAATTTTTGGGTGCATCAAATTCCAAACACTCGCTTACGGTTTTGTTTGGCGACCTAGAAAGAGATGGTTAAATATGCATTAAACTAATTTTAAAGAGAAAGGGTGGAAAAAAAGAGGAAATGACATTGGCCCCCTTATGTTCTCCTATAGGCATAACGCAAATAAAATCTTATCTTTTGATTGAAAATACAAATAAACAATGAGGTAAGGTCGTTAGGTGGTGATTAACATAATTATATATAATAACATCTTCATGATGGCTTTATTTTTGTTTTCTCATTCTCCTCCTACTGTTTCCTTTTTCTCTCCCAATCTTCTAGTGAGTAGTGGCACAATACTTAACGTGTGGTTTAAATGGGCTAGATATAGAGAAATATTCAGGTGCACCGCAACAACGGTGCAGTTGCGCCAAAATAGGTCACATATGATTATAAAATTATAATCTACTTCATCTATTGTATTTAAAATCATGTATTTTATTACTCTATCAATTTTCATCCCAATTAAATATATGTATAGACTTCATCTGAAAATAGTACAAATACAACGTAATAAAATAGTTTAATATAAATAATAATTTTAAAGTAATTTTTTCAACATATAAATCATTTGATATAAAATTTATATATAAATAAATAATTATATAAAATTTCACTGCATTCTATTATGTGTGAGACTCATTTTTGGATAAATGTACAGCTGTTCTAGAATAGCGCAACTACGATATAAAATCATGGATCAAAGCTTACTTTATAAAAAGTAGAACGGTGGGCTCCACACTGCATTAGCATTAGCATTTACATTTGCATTGTCCCATTGAACCACGACAGCGCTTGTGCTCGGAAGTCCGCCGAGGGCGCTACCGGCAATGATTCGCTTGCAATAATGGGGGAATGATTGCTTGTTTACTTCAACCAGATAATGGCTTTCTCGATTCATTCATTGAAATTAGTATGCATTTTCCCTGAATAGTACGTATGTTTCTCGCAGCATTAATTGCATGATAATACGAGCAAGGGACAACGATCCTATAAGGCCAGCCTCATTTACAGGTTTTGTTATTTTGTTTTATGAAAGATGGTATCCTAAATGTATTTAATTTATACATCAAATATTAGAATATTGGATATTTATATATTTTAATTGAATTTCAAAGATAAACTGCTTTTAAGAGTATTTAAATCATTTTTATGCTAAAAATAGTTGATTTGTAAAATCTAATAAAAATAATTCTAAATCTCCAAAAATTGTAAAGGTCAGTATATGAATTAAATGTACTTAGAACAATATATTTCCTAAAAAAACAGAAAACATGTAAATTAGACGGGATTGTTCAGAGTTTGTTGGGATGAGGATGAAATGAAAACTTGAAATAAAAGTGTGTTAGAAATGAAGAAACGAGTATTGAGATTGGAAATAAAAAATAAGTTATTATTTTTTGGAAAATATTTTTAGAAAATAAGAGATTCTATTACAAGTTATCCCATCCTAACTATAATTTTATGAACAACCCAGAGGAGCCCATAGGAGCTCCTGTAAGGCCTGCCTTATTGGATTATTGATTTAATGTAAGTTGGGTATATGATTAATTTAGTCTTCACGGGCTAATTTTCACTTTAACTCAGAGATCACTAGCATAATACTTCTTTACTATTTTACAAAAATTCTTCAGAATTGTGGACTTGTGTTCAAGTTTTTTCCACTTTATCAATGGCCTCTTATGATCAGGATTGAACTTCGAGTGTAAGAGTAGCTATGTTTATGGTAATATAAATCATCGTCATGTCCGAATTTTTATGTCATGCATATAAGATATTAGGTTCCGCTTCTATAAAATCTTTTTTTTTGTAACCCATTCAATTTAATATCTTCAAAACTAATGAAAAATCTATTTGATCTATTATATTTAGTATCATTCATATTATTATGAGAATTCTCATTCATTTAGGTTTATTTAGTAATTGCGTGGGAAATGTGGGTAGGAAGAGGTGGAAGGACGGTTTTCAAAGCACATCATTAATCAACGAATCATCGTATTTTGCTACTTTTACCTATATATTCTAATAATTTTTCTTATCAACTATTCTCCAACAAATCTAATTATTCGAGTTTTACCTCTATCATTTTATATCAATTGCATAGTTTTTAAAATATTCTATTTTCTACTCTCATCTCATCACACAATTCCCACAAATTTCAAATTTTCAAAGGTTCCCTTAATATCATTGTATATTGGTTGCATATGTAAATATGTAAAATCAAAATAATAAAATGATTTAATGTAAAAATTAATTTTTAAGTAGTATGTTCAACATGTAAATCATCTAAAATATCACTACTATATTAATATATTTTAATACATATATGAATAGATCTAAATCTTTTTCCTGATTTATACATGAATATATCTATTTTAAGCAAATATAACCCATACACATATATCTATTCTCCTAACTAAACAAATAATATTAAATATAATAAACAGATTTAATTTTGCATTAATCATCATTATCTTAAAAATGAATAGAGTTATACGAAATCATTGTTATATAACCCGGTTATATAGAAGCGGAGTGCTAAAATATTATTTGTTTTAGTCATATAAAAAGAGGTCAGTTTTAATTAATCCTGATGCATTAGGTGCAAATTTTCATTTTTTAAAATTATTTTATAAAATTGTTAATCAGGGTGTATTAATCTATAAATTAAATTTTATCATTTTTAAAGAAGTGTGTATTTTTTAAAAAATAGGTGAGGTTTTAGTCATTTTAAATAATTAAAATACCCTTATTTTCAAAAAATCAAAAAATATATTTATGTATCTCCAAAAATAATAAAATTTAATATATAAGTTAAATATATTTAGATTAACAATTTTATAAAAAAATTTAAAAATGGGATCTTGACCTTGATGTATTGAAATTTCAATGCATCAAGTTGCATTGAAACATTGCTCGTATAAAATTATGATTTTTTATTATTATATTTATCCATAAGTACATATTTTATCTTCCTTAATAAATATTTTACCCTAAATAATAAAAGATCATACTTTTAGTACAATTAGTACAAATAGAAGACATAAGTTCCCTCAATAGATGGAAGATAAATAATCTCCCTCTCGAGTTCAAACCTAGGTCATCTAACATAAAGGTATGGATGCTATCACCTACAATGGCAACCTATGGTTTTCTTTTTAAGGACTATTTGCATTGTACTCTTTATCTTTTTGAAATTTTACAAATATCACCTTATAACTGTTAATTTTGCAAAAAGACCTCCAATTATAAACCTGGTTTGTAAAAAAAGTTCTCAACTTTGGGGACCATTAGCTTTTGTTACATTTGCGGAAAAAATCGATCAAACAGCAAATTACACGACATGCAACTATGACGCGATTAATTAAAAGATTATCGAAAAGATATACATGGTTTAGATTATTAGATACTATGTGCGCGAGCTTTCTCTTCCATAAAATTGGTTGAAATTCGTACCCACTTGGGTTTTCATTTTTTCAATTTGTTTTAAACATATAAGATAAAGATTTAAGTTCTACATAATGTTTGAAACTATTTGTTTAGTTTTGAGGATCCTTTTGGTACTAGGTAAATTTAATTTCTTTACTATTTTTATGCAACTTTTAATATGAATTAATATCTTATTAAATACCTAATGACCTTATTTTCTATTATTATATATTTTAACTATTTTTCTTATTTTCTATACAACTATCTATCTATTTTATCATTATTCTCTTCGATCATAATTATTTCTGTCACATTATATCACTCTATCTCTTTTTAAAAAATTTATAATAATTTTTTTACTCATTATCAAACACACCACAAATATAAAAAATCAACTTGATTATAAGCTTTTATATTAAAATTATGGTTATTGAGAACGTTATACATTTGCAGTTGCTATGCATCATATAAAAATCTAGTTAAATTGAACTTTTTTATCATATAAATATTCAAGGAAGAGAATATATATTGCATGACATAAAAAATTAGAAAACCCACTGGGTTAGCAAAGCCCTGTATGCATAATTGCATATAATGAAAGAAACAATGTCGGCGTGGGTGTTTGTGACGCCCTTTTCAACAATCTAAAGACGCAACTGATCTTTACTTTAAAATGTAGGGTCTGTCTTTATGATTAAATAATTCCTTACGTACAGATACATGAACTTGTCTTTAATTAGAGCTGATATTACTTTCTTTCGGTCAACCAATGCATTGCACCTAGCGATCTAGGCCTTGGGATAGCATAGAACCCATCTAAGGACTCACTGCTAAATGCTAACTCGTCAGGGCCAAAGATCGATGTACAAGAGGATCTCGATTACAAGTAGCTGTTGATGTCAACAATTTTAATTTGCCGAATCGCGCTGCAAAATTGCTACTTGCTACTTAGCTTTAGGAATTTAGGATCCGTGTTGGGTCAGATTGCATCTCATATTGAAATTTTACATTTTTTGGAATCCATCTATGTACTTGCGCATTTGGAATTCAAATAGTATGCTTGTTTAAATGCTTCATAGAATTTAATCATTTAATCTAATGCTTTGGCGACTGTGCAATCACATGAAAATCATACAGTCTGGTTGGTAAAGTTCTACCATATTGAGTGAGAATTTCGTGTCTCCACTTCGAAGAGCAAAAGTAATACACCTATAAACCTTTTATATATAAATATGATTTTTAAAAAATTCAAGATATACTTGTAATTTTGCCTAAGCTACATAGTACGTAAGCAAAAATCCCTCTTTAGAGAACATGTAATTAACAGTTAATATCAAAAAATCGAGTTGTTATAGGTAATTAATTTTTTGTTATAATCCAGAAAAATAAAAATTAGATTAATTATGCGTAAGTAGAAGTCATATACATATAGAAAATAGATCAAAGAGAAATGACTTTCACTTTGCCTTTTCATTTTCTAGAATAAAGACAACTGACTAAGGGAGTATTTGTTAACATTAAAAAATTTGCAAATTAAAATTTTTCACTCTCCATAATTATTTTATTTTTTAATTATTTTTTAACTTCTTCTTATACAACTATTTTACTTTTTAATTATTTCTACACAACTATACATATATTTATCTTATTTATTTTAACTTAATTCACTTTACTTTTTAATATTATCTATATCATATCATGTTAGTTTTTCTTATTTTAAAAATTTTTACACTAAAAATTTCGACACGTCCTAAATGAAAAACAACCAGAGGCGTTTCAAGCGTCCATGGAAGCCTAGGAAGTAACTATAGAATGAAAAAAATAAAATGATACTTACAATTTAAACAACAGCCGTATTGGAATCTGCGCTTAAAAATCCGACTAACGTAAACGACAAAAGGATTTCCAAAGCCGAGCATTTCCAACCGTTTATATATACATATCTAGTCATGCAGCAAATGAAATGAACTAAGAAAGGCAGTGGCAGCTAGCTAGTTAGTTGAGTACTTGAATGTAGGGCGTGCAACAATTGCCAGGTATAATTTTCTTTCTTTCACTGAGCTATATATATCAGACATTGATCAATCGAGAGATTTTGTGCTTTACAGATCTCTGTGAGCAATGAAGGAAGATGATCAGGAAAAGCAGCAGAAGCAGCAAAACACATCAACGTCATCGGCTTTGGACATGTTCCAAATGGCAGACAAGGTGGATAAATTGCTTATGTTTCTGGGGCTTTTGGGAAGCGTTGGAGATGGGTCGATGAGCCCTCTTACCATGCTAATCTTGGGCAGCTTGCTCAGCTCCTATGGAACCGCTGCCCAGTCTTTATCACAGCATCTCGTTGACAAGGTCAGTTTCCAACTCAAACCTTCCTAAAAAACACCCGAGACACAAACGTCCCAGGTCCTTGAATGTTGCTCGCGATAACTATATATGCATTTGGGCCTCTCCCAAAAAAACCAATGAGTACTAAATATTTTTCTTGAAAATGATTTTCAAATAACAGGAGTCTCTCTCTCTATATAGAGAGACTATCTATCTATCTAGAGAGAGAGAAATATTATATTAAATGAATGGGTGAGAATTTTTTTTTTTTTTTTTTTGTAGAAATGAAAACTCTAACCAACTAAAGGGTTGAGTTCAGGGAGCTCCACCTGCATGCGGCACAACTATATATCGCAGTTGCACCAGAACGTGCCCTCCAGGACTCTTAACCATACCCCAGATAAAGTAAAGCATGCGTATTCAATTTTATTTTATTTTTTTTATGTAAAAGATTTTTAGCTTTGCTTTAAAGCTTAGGTCGATTTTTAAAACTAGATTAAAAAAATTGATGCAATACAAATCGGCCTATTTCGCACGGTCCCTAGTTTTTGATTTATTAGACTAGTGTATATTATTTAAATATCGATCAAATGGCGAACTCCCTGTATTGATCTTCTCAGTTTGAATAAAGCTCTTCGCATATGCAATGTTGGGTTGTTGATCACAATAGCGCCGTCGGTACTGGACTTCTCTTAAATTGATGAACTTTGTCTTTACAGGTTTTTAGTCAATCTTTGTATCTTTCAAAACAAACTTATTAGCTTGTGTGAATAAAATAACCTGCTCTTAAATAACGATATGTGCCAATATGTAGGATTTCTTTTGTAATTTTTCGAGTTGACTTATAATTAATTAAGAATAGGATATTTTCTCAACTATATATAAAAATTAATAATATCATCACTGCGTAGATAATATAAAGTTCAAATAAAATTTACTTGTTTTTCTTTTTATCAATACAAGGCTGTCCTTGCAAGATGTTTTCCACTCTTTAATATATAAAGCGAAAATTTACCGAACTTTGCAATTGGCGTGGTACATCGTCGACCAAGAGAAACGGGTGTAGTTCCAATTCTCATCTCTTTCCATTCCCTGTATTTTCCGTTCCTTAAGGTCTATTGGCATTTACATACTCAATCCAAACGTGTGCATTGAGCTCAATCTTTCATGAACCATGATTTTTAATTGTTTTTTTTACACATATGTGAGCTAAAGAATTTCTTTCTCAGATATAAAATTTTCATTTTTCGATATTTTAAGTATTTTTTCGAATTTTTAAAATAAAAAATTGTCCCATTTTCATGTCTTGGGAGATAAAAAGGGCATTTTTATTTTAAAAATTCAAAAATAAATACTTAAAAATCTAAAAATGAAAAATTATTTATATAAAATACATGCTTTCGCCCACATATGTATATTAAAAAAATTTGTAAGAAATGATCATTCAAGCAAGCACATGCATCCAGGCTCAATGCAAGCATCAGAATGAATTATGGCTCTTAAATCCGGTTGGTCATTTATATTTTAATCTCTCCCACTTTGTGTATTTACTTTTTAATTTATGATTTCACATATTTGCTTTTAAAGCTTTGTAAGTTTGCCTCCTTTGCGTTTAAAACTCTGCTATTGATACAAGCTATCAAATAGATGAAAAATATGCTAATGGCTGCAATATAAATTTTTAAATGACAGTATTGCCCTTAAAATGAGTTGACTTCTTTGCAAGTTTACTTAGCTAGACTATATGAAATTGTCATGTCCACATATATAAAAAGGTATTTTAGACTTCTCATCTGGAAACAATAGTCATTAGTTGAGCATTTTGATTTTATGATTTAAAATCTAATCTAAAATCTAGAAAATGGAGTATTTCTAAATAAACCTAGCGAATCTTTTATTTTTAGACTCAGCGCATCCGTCAAAATCAAGACACAATTATATGGCTTTGATAAATAGAATATAAAGTTTTGATCAAAATCGATTATTTGATGGTAAGCAGTGCATGATCGAGCTGTTTTTCCAAAATAAGGTTTATAGATTATGATATTTTGCAGGAGTCAAATCAACAAGACAAAATTTTACAACAAGACGGGGAAGTAAATGCACGCAACCCTTCTATTTGATATTTTAACAATCCAAAATCCGTTCAGCTATTTTTCTTCGTTGACTTTTCTCATCCTTACATAAAAAGTAATATGTTTTTTTTAATATTTTATGTATGGAATGTACTTGAGTGACGTGTGACGTATTGGTTAAGGTGCATTACGTATAAATGAGGTTCAATAATAATGACATCAAAATCAACTCCTCCCCGAAAATGTGTTAGTGTGAATTGTAGTTGACCTTTTTGACCTGAAACGTTTGATGTTTCCTTGGTTTCACAAAAACAAATTTTCTTCAAAAATTCAAAATTTATCCACATAATCACATCCAATAATGAATTAAACTCAAATTTTACATCCCAGTCAATCACAAATACCAAGTTTCCAAAATCATCTATTCTTATCAAGAATCTAACCAATCATAATCAATAACAATCAAGCACAACTAAGCATAATCACATCCAACAACCAAAAATATGAGCAATCACGAAATATGTTTTTATTTATTCATAAAACCTGACAATTAAGATAGAATTAATTTAGATCAAGATTAAACACTTTTTTGTCATCACCAAAATCACAAATCATATGATCTAACAAGATATACAA
This sequence comes from Annona squamosa, assembly GCA_035584095.1. Lineage (NCBI taxonomy): Eukaryota > Viridiplantae > Streptophyta > Magnoliopsida > Magnoliales > Annonaceae > Annona > Annona squamosa. Next base: position 78,446,978 of record JAXCLR010000001.1, read on the forward strand.
TCTTAAAAAGTATTATAACATTCTAATACATTAACAAATGGATCTAAGTATTTTTCATAATTTACATATGATCATCTATGTTTAAGCAAATGTGACTTATCTAAAATTCCACTGAGCCATGTTTTTATTATGATAAAGGAATTTTATTCCATAAAATATGTTGCATGGAAGAAATCTTGCAGCGGGCAAAAATATATGTTTAAATTTTTTTTCTTTTCTAGAATATCATTATTTTAATCGTATTTAATCCATATATCAAATTTTATCAATTTTAGACATGTATATGCATATTTTAATTTCAAGCATTAGGGCTGTTTTAGTTACTCAAATACTCTTAATATTTGAAATTCAAAAAATATATGCATCTTTAACAATAATAAAATATGATGCATGGATTAAACACCCTAGAATAAAGTCCATGAAAACAAACAAATTTGTTTAAAAAACATGTATTTTGCCAATTACATGATTGCTCCTATACATATAACTTTATAAAATCATACTCCTATGATAAAACAAATGATGCTAAATCATATGAGTAATTGGATTTTAATTTCATCATTGATGTACGCCTCATTTCAACAATTACAACTTAACAACAGTGTAACTATATGTATGTATTGAGATTTCAAAATATATATATATCAGATTATTATCCTATAATTATTCTAATATAAAGCTAAGGTGTAATCAAGTACTATCGATAAAATGAGACATATATTGCTCACGAAATCAAAATCTAACTAGTCATATAGTCCAAATAATTTGTTTCATGATGGTGCCAAAAATTAACTTTAAAAAAATTTAAGATAAGAACTTAAAAAGAATTTTCGTTGGGCTATGATGCTTTAGACTACTTAGATGTTGTTAAAATTGACATATAAATCAAACAGTTATATTACATTGATTTTATACCCTTTTAGATGAGACCAATGCACATATTTAGTTTTTATAAAACTCAACTACTCAACATCCTAGTTAAATAAATTGTGCCAAATCAATTCATGAAGTGGATTTTGATTTCATTATCGAGCTGGTCCTCTTTTAACCATGTTGCAACTTACCTATTTCAAAAGAAGAACGGAACGAATACTTTAAAGAGATAAGTACTAAAGAGTGGGCTGCTTAGATTTTTGTTTATTTCAAGCATCTAAAGCTTTCGGGCAAGTAGCCCGGTTGGTCGTGGCCAATGATGCCGTGGACGCGAGTGGATCTTCGTTGGGTTGAAATTGGAGTGGGTGCCAGCTTATCAAAAAAAATTGCTTTAAGGGGACATCTGCATAATTTTCTCTCTTTTTAAAATCTTACTTAGAAAATTCATTCCATCCATTATATTTAATATAATTTATATTATCATAATAATTCTTTCATTTTGTTTGGTATCATACTTTATCTATAAATGCTTAAAATCAAAGAAATAAAATAGTGTAATGTTAAAATATCAATTTTAAAATAATATTTTCACCATCTAAACTATCTAAAATATTACTACTATGTGAATAAATAAATCGATAAAATATTATTATATTCTAATAAATATGTAAATAAATTTAAACATTTTCATAATTTATACATAAAAGCAGAACCCACACACACATATATATGAAAAATAATTTAGTACATTTAGACTGCATCATAATTATGATTTTCAGTCTGTTGCAAAATGGAGTCCACTTGATCATAAAATTAACATCTATTTTACCTATTGTGTTTAGAATTGTTTACTTTAATAGTATACCAATTTTCATCCAAATCACATATGTATATATATGGTCTATCTTAACATGGTATAAAATTAAATTAATAAAACAGTTAAATGTAAATATTAACTTTAAAATTGTATTTTCAACATCTAAACTATCCAAAGTATGAGTTTTACATGAATAAATTGTTATATCATTCTAATATATATGAGGCCACAATTGTAATAGATTTATCATAATTGTGGTGGACATGGACTCCACTTGAATAGTTACAGAGAGAGAGAGAAATTTGGAAGATGAGGCATGTGCAGAGATTGTGGGTGGTTTGATTTCCATTTTGTCCTCAGAATGGTCCAACCAATATATATTAAAATTACCAAGTGTAACAGTTCATATTTCATATGCGGGCAGCTCAAAATTGTAGAATGGACAGATGAGATCAAATGAATAAATGAAAAAAATATTGTTATATATTATTACGTGAAAAATTATATTGGAAATAGGAAAAATAATATTAGAAATTTTAAAAATAACGTTGTTACTTATTAGAGTTAGGGGAAAAGCTTTTGAGAATTTAAAAAAAATATATAGAACAAAAAAGTCATATTTCGTCTCATTCTCACTAGCGATCCTCGTAAACCATCTTAAACCGGGCCCAAGGCTTCAACCTGAATAAAGTAAGAATAAGTAATGTGGTGGAATGACACGGGCCTTGTGGCCTGGTGGTCCATCACGTGGCGCAAATTGCCCAGCGGGTGGGGGTTCGAAACCTCTCATGCCCAAGAAGTCTTCATATTTATTGTGTTGTTTATTAAAAATTCTCCCCTGTTTGGAAATATTTATTAAAAATTCCTCCCCAATGTAAAAGTATTTATAGAAATGTCCTTCCATTATATGAGGGTCAAGCGCAACCATTATATGAGGGTTAAGTGCACTTGGTTGTAATATCAAATGTCTTAGTGTGTATATATCAACAAAAAAAAATGTGTCTTTTTTACTCTAGTATATATATATAGCAGCAAATTACATGAGAAAATATATACTTCTTTACTACTTGAGTCATGATTATATACGATTGCAAACTAATCCTATAGTATATAGGTTCCCATTCAATGTCTCTTTATTATTTTCTTAAGTTTTTATAAACGTGTTTTAAAAAAGTGTATTTAACTCAGATACCAAATTTTACGTATTTGTTTTTTATTTTTAAAATTCATCAATTTTGTAGGTATTTCACTCAATTTCGCCCATTAAAAAACTTACTTTCAAACATTAAAAATGAATATATAAAAATATTATAAAATGATCTAACTTGATATATGGATTAAATACACTTAGAAAATATATTTTTATTAAGAAAAAATTAGAAAAATAAAAAATAAATATTATATGGAGAGCCTATATACACAATTGATCAAATATAATCATGTCGTTCCTACTTTTCCATACGTCAATTATCAAAAGCACCCTCGGTGTTGGAAAACGGTAATTAGTTATGGCAATTAGGTTAGATCGACTACGGGTTTGAGGTCCGTATCGCTTCCATTTGCATATCTGCGCTCTTTTACTTCGATCCAAGTGCTTGTTTAATTATTCTTGTTATTATTGTTTTGCCCAGAATCGCATATATTTCAGCACTTACTGCATTTTGGAAATTACATTACTACTTTAATTATAGCAAGGAAGCCTTTGAGAAGACTTAATTAGTAGAAATGTATTTTCCAGGCTTCTTCTTACTCACCTTTTACTATAACTTGACATTTTACTTATGTACATGTTCTACTTTTTTATCTTTATATATATTTCAATCATTTCTTTTATATCTTTTCATAAATTACCCTTTGAGCCCAATCACAATATATTATTTTTTCATGGATTTTTGTATAGTGCACTCAAGTGCAAAAACTTATTTTTAAAATTTTTTTCAAAATTTTATATACAAATATTAATCTAAATATATTTAATATGTCTATTAATTTTTACCATTTTTTAATTCTTTTAAATATTTTTTTGAACATTTTAATAATTCATGAATTACAAAAATGTCATGGATTTTTAGAAATCTAAAAAAATCTAAAAATCTCTAAAAAGATTAAAAAAAAAATCGATACTCAGGTTAAATATAATTAGATTAATAGTCATATAAAAAAATTACAAAGAGGTTAAATACAGTCCGGTGCATTTGATAAAAACCCTTTTTTCACTTTTCAAAAATTATCTCATTTTATTCCCACCAGTTACAAATTACCAAACGTTCTCTAATCCAAAATAAACGCTAGCAATTATTTGCGAATTTGAGAAAGATTGGCTAACCAAACTAAGCCAGGCCAGCATTCCGATTCCCAGTTGGCTAGTTATAATTTATGAAAACAGGCCAGTACGATGCAGTGCTTTTAACAACACTTTGTCACCAACCTTTTGCCCTTTAATTTCCAAGTCTTTTTAAAATATGATAACGTATTCTATAAGAAATTTTAATATGATCAGACATTTCTAATAATATCAAAATATGACCACATATTTTGCCAACGTTGGACGTATATTACTGAAAATGTATAACAAAACATAGTCGTATTATTTGGGAATTTTGCAAAATATGCCTACAAACTTTGACCAATATTGCATTTGAGTCTCTAAGTTTGCCAATATTGTACATATGCCCACAAAGTTTGATAAAATTACAAATATATTCCTTCCATTAAGACATTGCTAGAATTTTCTGTAAAATGAGGATAATGTCATTTGAGCCAAGTGATATACTCGTAATTTTCTAAATATTATAGACATATTTACTATTTCATTTTTATATATTTTTACAAATAGTATTATTTTAGATTTTTTGCAAATATACTTATAATATTTACAAATTTTGTAAATTTATCACTTCGCTTAAAGGACATTATTGCTATTTTACAAAAAAATTTCTTATATCATCCTAATTGACAGAATATTGGTCAACCTTTGTGGTCATATTTGCAAAAATCTCTATTATTAAAATGTAAGAATAAATGTGTAGGCCTTGGCCCTCATAGGATTTTTTTATGGATGTTTACAATCATCTCAACTTAAATTTTTCCAACTAAGCTTTGAAATATTCTTACAAATTTTTTACAAAATGTTAAAATATAACTAACAATATTTCTAAATTTATTTATATGGCGGACACTGACACAAGCCGCGGAGAGACTAACGTCACCTACTATACTCTAGCTCATTTGCAACGCGGAGATTTGAACTTGGCACCCTCGTTAGAGCAAGCCAAGTTACGGCGACTCATAAGACTTCATACAAGCATTAGTGGTCATTTTTGAAAAGGGAAAAACTTCTATGGTCAGACGACCAAAGAAGTCTTTTATTGTCACGTCGTATTTCAGCCCACCTTGATGATTCGAAGGAAAATGACAATAATTTCTTCTTTGTTGCATCAAATAGTGAATTAAGAAAATGGTTTCAACCTGTATTTTGCAGTATGCACTGAAGCTGCTGTTCCTGGCCATTGGTGTTGGAGCGGCTGCTTTCATTGGTAAGCATGGCAATACAAGGCACTCTGGTCTATGTTTCAGATGCTGTTAACTTTTGAATGAAAGGCAGATGAACATTGTTTGTTTTGCCAATTGCTAAATGCCTTTTACCGAAATGATCAGCTCTTTGGGAATGTAAGTTTGAAGTCTAGGCATCAAATAAAAGGCGCGAATCATTAAAAAAAATTGTGTAGTTTGCCGGCATTTAAACTTTCAAAGAAATCTAAACAATGATCAACTCTTTGGGCATGTAAGTTTGAGGTCTAGGCATCAAATATGAAGCCTGAATCATTAAGAAATCATCAAGAAAAAATTTGTGAGGTTAAAGTAGAGGCATTATTCAGGCCCGGATTTAAAATTTCAAAGAAATCTAAATAATAGCAAATATTCATTACTTTCTTTTTCGATGCAAATGAAGTCTATCGCTTCGACCTGAATAAAAATCAGAACATCACTCACCCATATGCTAATGTCAAACCACTTAGCTATGAAAGTATTGAACCAACATTCTTTTTTTTTTTTTTTTGGAAACTTTATGATATAAATGCTATATGATTACGAAATTTTGTTTCATAAGCCTCTTTTTTTATCTCCATGCAAATGCAGAAGCTGTATGCTGGGCAAGAACTGCAGAGAGACAAACATCTCGCATGCGAATGAAATATCTAAAGAACGTCCTCCGACAAGATGTGTCTTTCTTTGACACTCATCCTACTGCCACAACAAGCGAGATCATCACAAGCATCTCTGCTGATGCACATGTAATCCAAGATGTCATTAGCGAAAAGGTTATTCTCTCTCATAAATTTTCTGTCTTCAAGCGCAGACAATTTGATTTCTTAATACTAAGAAGCTGGATAAGGATGACATTAATCAATTCACTAAAGAGTATTTACATTAAGTTTTATCTGTTTTGGAATATTTATGCCAGAGAAATGACAGCAATCTATTTGCTTACATTTTAATTGCTAGAAGATGGCGTTACACTTGTTAGATTAATGGCTAGACAAGTGTTAATCAAATCTAGTATTTTGTTTTAAGTTATCATTACTTCAACGCTTATAAATAAACGTTTCAATATAATTTTGACCAATTCCAAAAAGCTTAAAGTTCTTTCATCTCAGAAGATAAATGCGCCACTGCAAATCCTCTCACTGCTTGACATGTGATGTAAATTTTAGAAGGGTTAGTGACACTCTTGTCTCCTCATACCCTTTTGATATGGAAAAATTTTAGTTTTAGTGACACTCCTTATCTACCTTTGAAATGGAAAATTTTTTAGTTTGGGTTGATTCCAGGAAAATAACATACAAAAAATAGAAAATCAAATCCTGAACTAAAGAAAAATGGTATTGTTCATCAATTTTCTTCAAATACTTACATTGCATCCCATAAAAACATGTAAGAATAGATCCATGTTTTACTGGTGCTGCTTCATTTTTAATGAACTTTCTGACAGGGAAATAAGTGACAGAACAAAATGATATCATGTTATTGCAGATACCCAGCTTGATTACTGGCATCTCCACCTTATTCTTCTCTCTAATTGTTGGTCTCCTTCTGTCATGGAGACTCTCATTGGCTTCTCTTCCCTTCACATTCCTCTTCATTATTCCTGGGGTCGCATGTGGAAAACGTATGATGGAGGTGGCATTGAAGATGAAAGAGGCTTATGGGGTTGCAGGTTCAACAGCAGAACAAGCTATCTCTTCAATAAGAACAGTGGTTTCATGTGTCGCGGAGCAACAAGCATTAAAGAAGTTCAGCTATGAACTTGAGCCAAGTATGGAGCTTGGAATGAAACAAGGACTTCTCAAGGGGATGGCAATAGGGAGCATTGGTCTTGTTTATGCGGTCTGGTCCTTTCTGGCTTGGTACGGAAGCATTTTAGTGACAAAAAAGGGAGCTGAAGGTGGTCATGTGTTCATCGCTGGAATATGCGTCCTCTTGGGTGGATTGTGAGTATAAATCACTTGCTTACAGCTTGTTCTGCATCCTAATCTTGTCATTGCACTATACTTTTCATGACAAAACCGTAGCTTGACATCAGACATGTAGTTGCCGGTTGCAACCTAGTTGAATTCAATAATTTCTTGTCTTTCAAGTTTAGAAAGTGTTGATGTTATGCATGACATTTTCAAATAGCTACATATCCATTGATTTGCTAGACTAGTGATTCATTGATTAGAGGTGTGATCAAGGTAAGCTGTCCACCTATAAAACATTAGATGGGCTCATCACAGTTGATCATGTGCACGAGAGAAAAAATATGAGTAAATGCCAACAGTGGGCAACGTAAGGATACTTTCAACTCTCAAGCACCTTGCTATCAGGTGTTGTCCTTCTGAATTCGTAGCCCTCAATCCCTCTTTTTGATGTAGTTTGGCAAAGCTAACAAATACTTGAACAACCAAAAGAAGAAGAAAAAGAAAGAAAGATTATAAGAAGAAACCTCATGGAAATAGTTATGGAAAATTTTCTGATATTCATAACTCTTGTCTCTTTTGATTCCCGCAGGGCAGTTATGACTGCACTTCCAAATATGAGGAGCATCTCAGAGGCAATGGCTACTGCTTCACGTCTGCTCGAGATGATTAATCAGCTTCCTACCATCGACTCAAATGACAAGACTGGGTTGGTTCCGGTAGATGTGAGGGGAGAAATTGAATTTAAAGACATTTATTTTTCATACCCATCAAGACCAGATTCAACCATTCTACGGGGTTTCAATCTGAAAGTGACATGTGGGATGACTGTAGGTCTAGTTGGTGGTAGTGGTTCTGGTAAATCTACTGTCATCTCACTGCTCGAAAGGTTCTATGATCCAGTCAGTGGAGAGATACTCTTAGACCAGAAAAATATCAAGACACTTCAATTGCAGTGGTTGAGATCTCAGATGGGTCTGGTCAGCCAAGAGGCAATCCTCTTTGCGACTACCATAAAAGAGAATATCCTGTTTGGCAACGAGAAGGCCTCAATTGAGCTTCTCACTCAGGCAGCCAAGTTGGCCAATGCACATGACTTTATTACTAAATTACCCAAAGGATATGACACACAGGTGAGGAATCCCGTGTCCAAATTCATATTCTAATAGCAGCTGGCTTCAATTTTTGCAGTACTATGAAAAAAAGAAGGAAAGGGATCATCGTATTGGATAGTCTGTGATTGACCATCTTTGTTTGTTCAATTAGGTGGGGCAGCTAGGGGTTCGACTTTCAGGAGGACAGAAACAAAGGATCTCAATTGCAAGGGCATTACTTAAAAATCCAACCATATTGCTACTTGATGAAGCCACTAGCGCACTAGATGCACAATCGGAAAAGGCGGTGCAAGATGCACTCGATCATGCTTCAGTTGGAAGAACGACAATCATTATCGCCCATCGCCTGTCCACACTTCGTAATGCAGATTCAATTGCAGTTCTTCAGTCAGGAAGAGTAATTGAATTAGGTCCGCATGACCATCTGATCCAAATAAGTGATGGGACCTACTCTCAGATGGTGCAGTTGCAACAATCTACTGTGGAAAATGAAGAATCCACTGCTTATTCTCCAGAGGGAGAAATAAACAGCGACAAGGTTTTACAAATAAAGAATTCAAGCCCCGTGGTTTTGCGCATTGGTAGCCCAGCGTCATCGTTATGTGAAATGGGTAGTCCAGCAATGTCGTTTGTCCGAATGAGCGGCCCAGCAATGAAAGTAGGCAAAAATCACCTTCCTGGAAATCTTAATGAAGAGGACTCTAAAAAATCTCCCAGCTCTTCTCCTCCTTCTCAATGGAGGATGTGGAAAATGAACTCCAAAGAGTGGAAAAGGGCTTTGATTGGGAGCATCGGTGCTATTGGCTTTGGAGCAGTTCAACCCATACATTCGTACTTCATGGGATCAGTCATTGGAGTATTTTACCTACATGATAAAGACCTCCTCCGATCACATATAAAAATATATTGCTTCATATTCTTGATTATATCATTTGTCAGCATCGTTGCCAATATCATTCAGCATTATAACGTTGCAGTCATTGGGGAGCGCTTAACGAAAAGAATAAGGGAGAAAATGCTCGAAAGGATGCTAACATTTGAAGTTGGTTGGTTTGATTGTGAAGAAAACTCAAGCTCAGCAGTGTGTGCAAGGCTAGCTTCTGAAGCTAATGTGGTCAGGTCTCTTGTGGGTGATCGCTTCTCCTTGATTATTCAAGTCACCACATCGGCATCCTTGTCATTTGCAATGGGCTTGGTGGTTGCATGGAGAATAGCTATCGTGATGATTGCAATACAGCCACTGACAATAGCCAGTTTCTATTTAAGACGGGTCCTCATGATGCACATGTCTGCCAAAGCTCGAAAGGCGCAAGCTGAAGGAAGCCAAATAGCAAGCGAGGCCGTGGTAAATCACAGGACCATTGCAGCGTTTTGTTTGGAAGACAAGATGTTGGGTCTTTATGAAAGTGCTCACAAAGACCCACGGAGAGAGAATATAAAACAGTCTTGGTTTGCTGGCTTAGGGCTTTTCATTGCCCAGCTTATCACCACAAGCAGCATAGCAATGACTTTTTGGTATGGAGGAAGACTACTAATTCGGGGACTGATAAGCCCCAAACATTTGTTCCAAGTCTTTTTCATCTTGATGAGCACGGGAAAGATCATAGCAGATGCTGGCAGTATGACTTCTGACTTGGCCAAGGGCAGTGGTGCTGTAAAATCAGTGTTTGAGATTCTGGATAGGAAAACTGAAATTGAGCCGGATGATCCAGCAGGTATCAAGGGTGAAAAGATGATCAACGGACATGTCGAGCTGAAGCAGGTTTTTTTCTCATATCCTACACGGCCTAAACAGATGATATTGCGGGGGCTGAGTCTCAACATTGAAGCTGGAAAGGGAGTAGCGTTGGTTGGACAGAGCGGTTCTGGAAAATCTACAATCATCAGTTTGATTGAAAGATTCTATGATACATCGAAGGGATCGATAGAGATTGATGGGCTAGACATCAAGAGCTACAATCTGAGAAATTTGAGGTCTCATATTGCATTGGTTAGTCAGGAACCAACACTTTTTGCAGGTACAATTCGAGAGAACATTGCATTTGGAAATAAGAATACCACTGAAACTGAGATAGTCAAGGCTGCTGAACTTGCCAACGCTCATGAATTCATAAGGTAAGTCTCGAGAATATTATTGTTTTGCATTCTCAAGTTCATGATGTTGGTCTAAATAGTATTAGTTTTTTGATGGTGTGGATTCCGTTTGTGTTTCTGCAAAGATTGGTTGATTGACTATGATGATGATTTGCAGCTCCATGAAAGATGGCTATGACACAAACTGCGGAGAAAGAGGGGTTCAACTATCGGGAGGTCAAAAGCAAAGGATTGCACTGGCTCGAGCAATATTAAAGAACCCAACAATCCTTCTTTTGGATGAGGCTACCAGTGCATTGGATTCCATCTCGGAAAGCTTGGTGCAGGAAGCCTTGGAGAAGATGATGGCAGGTAGAAGAACATGCATAATTATAGCTCATAGACTATCCACCATTAAAAAATCTGAAGCCATTGCGGTGGTAAAAGATGGAAGAATAGTGGAAGAAGGTTCGCACTCTCAACTACTTGCAATGGGAACTAGTGGAGTGTACCACTCTCTGGTAAAATTCCAACATGGAGACAAACTTGCCCTTGAGTAGTGGTAACCATGAATTATTGAGAGAAGCAAGAAGTAGCAACTTGGTTGTCAAATCCAGGGTTGGCAGATAATCGAAAGAATTCAAACCCAACAGGAGGGAAAATCATGGTGCGGCTGTCTCTTGACGGCTGTCTTTTTCTCTCTTTCTTTTCCCCAAACAAGCATTAGAGCGTAAAATGCTTTAAGAGTAGGGCTAAAATGACTTTTAAATCGAGAACAATGGAAGTATGTCCTGCTCCATACATGCGAATATAATGCCCAATATAAAATTTCCTCTTTTTTAACCGGTCTTTTTTTTTTTTAAGCAACAAGACTTTTTCAGAACAAAATCTTGTAGCTAAGAAACTTCTTCATTCTCACTCATCCGAGGAATGTAGTGGAAGCTTGGCAGAAGCAGCCATCCAGTCCATGGTATAGTCCTCACAAGAGAAAAGGAAGATTTTATTTCTCAAGTTCCGGAGTACTTGAAAAAATTGGACCCCTTTCAAGTTTCCAGGTTTTTAAATTTGAGCCGTGATCTTTTATAGTGCTCCGTGCGTCTGGCTCAAAAACCTATTTTTTTATTTTTTTTATTTTTTTATAGGTAAGTAAATCTAAGTGTATTAAATTTATAAACCAAATTTTACCATTTTTAAATATTTTTAAGTATTTTTTTTGAATTTTTAAATACAGTGTCATTTTTAAGTATCATTTTTTTTTTAGCAACAAGACTTTGTCAGAACAAAATCTTGTAGCTAAAAAACCTTCTTCATTCTCACTCGTCCAGGCAATGTAGTGGAAGCTTGGCAGAAGCAACCATCCAATCCGTGGTAGTCCTCACGAGAGAAAAGGAAGATTTTATTTCTCAAGTTACTGAGAACTTGAAAAAATTGGACCCCCTTCAAGTTTCCAGGTTTTTAAATTTGAGTCGTGATCTTTTACGATAGGACGCACGAACCTGCCCAAAAGCCTTTTTTTTTTTCATTTTTTATTGGTAAGTAAATCTAAGTGTATTAAATTTTTCAACCAAATTTTACTATTTTTGGATTTTTTAAGTATTTTTTTGGATTTTTAAACACAATGGCATTTTTAATTATCATTTTTTTAGCAGCAAGACTTTTTCAAAACAAAATCTTGTAGCTAAAAAACCTTCTTCATTCTCACTCATCCGGAGAATGTAGTAGAAGCTTCGGCAGAAGCAACCATCCAGTCCGTTGTATAGTCCTCACAAGAGAAAAGGAAGATTTTATTTCTCAGCAATTTGACAACCATATAAACTTCTTCCGCTATTTATGGAGTACTTGAAAAGATTGGACCTCCCTCAAGTTTCCATACACATTGTCATCTTCTCCCACCTCTTCCACCACTCCATTGTCATCTTCATGTCCTTCCTCTGGCTTGAGTTCTCCCAAGAAACGGCCTCTGCTAACAGTACCCTCCTCATGGATGAAAGACGTTTCAGTAGCTGTGAAAAGACTACTTCACCCTCCTCTGAAAAGTTTTCAACGGAAACAATACTTTACCTGGGAAACAATACTTTACCTGCGAACCAAACAGACCCTAAATTTTAAGTCTCTTACACTAATGTCGCATCTCTGCGCCGACCTTAATCAGCAGGTCACCTTTCCTACCTGTCGAGTAGCAGCCATTGTTTCTTAGTTCTCCCACAAGAAGGTCAGTAAGAGCTTTCTGCTTTCGTCAACCTAGCCTGCAGGCTCCAGGGGAAAACTCAAATTATTGGACCAACCCCCGGCATTGAAGCTGAGTTAAAAAAACAATTTTGCGTGCGTTCAGATATGAGTCTCAGCGCATACAGTGCATTAGACGGAGGAAGATTCCTCAGCAGATTGCCGATGTTAGGTCCATACACATTACCCCGTTTTAAGAACCGAACTGAACCAGGCGTGAACCACTCATGTAACGTGTTCGATCACCAGTTCGCAAAGTTAAACTGAAAAATTTTGGTAACTGGTAATGAAAACGAATCATGGCATGGTACCGTTTTCAAAACATTGGGTCGGGTCCAGAAGGTAGAAAGAAATGGATTTTGTACGTGGCAAATAAAATTATGACTCCACCCTGGATGGATCTATCAAATGAAAAAAATAAATAAATAAATAAAAATAGTCTAGACAAAGACCTTGCTGTGCACGAATATATCTTCCAAAACTATAAAAGAAGCATCATCATGTTCTGATCGATATGAATTCCAGCTCATAAATGTCAGCATTGACTTGCTGTACTTTACATGACTTGGAAGCAAATCCTAACATTCTGAAAATGTGCAAACCAAATTTATCCAGACGAAAAGCACACTCTAGAACAAAGCTTCTCCTATTCGCTAGGCATCTGCTTGAATTCAGATCGTGCACGGCCAGTGAGAGACAAATTAAAAATCTCCATCTTTTGTTTGCAAATGTCATTTGAATGCCAACTATACACTTACAACTTCAGAAATTCTCAGGTTTCTTGTTACAGGTGAGCAGGCTCTTGACCTGTGTCCTGTGATATCTATCCAACATTCAGGTAATCCATCACAAGGCAACAAGCCATCATTGCATGGTGCCATTCTTTGATGAAGACCCTCCATCACATGGAGGCCAAACTTTAGAGTGGGCCTTCCACAATGCAGGAGTGAGATCACAGAGGGAAGAAACAGGTTGAAGGTCTGAAATTAAGATAAGAAGCAAGCATGTTGACTTCTTGGTTGTATTATAATCATAATCCACAATTTAAGCTCCCATTTCAACGATTTAAAGGCTTTACAAGATTGTTGATTCATGCCTAGTCATGTATGGCTGACTCTCATGAGCCGACCTGTTTTGACAAGCCAGGTCGCAACTCACAATTAAACAAATTTCCACAAGACAGACATCTTACAAAGTGACTGCGTTTATGATTTCAGTCAACATTTGCTGCTAGCCTGCTGCATCTGGATTCATGACAATCCAAACCATTTAAACTAGGCATCTCTATTGAACCAATCGGGATTGCGTTTTTTCATGTTGAAGGATATAAGTCTATAAGAGAGACAGCAAGAGGAAAGCCAACAGGAATACAAATACAGGTTGTTTAAAAAAAAAAAAAAAATTAAAAAGAGCCTGAGGGGACATATGCATGGTCCAACACGGTGCAATGGCATAACAGAAATCATAAAACTCCTAAACTTAGGAAGGCAAAGGTTTGATGATGATGGCAGTGATGATCTGGTCTGTAAGATACTCTGCGCATGCTATGAGTCCATGAACATGGCATCATGTGCCAATGACATGGTACAGCAACAGTGAAGGATAAGAAGACTTCAAGATGATTAGCAAGACAGCAGTAGAATGAGAAAAGGCACTAACATGTGGCACTTGTTAGGTACTTGAAGCAAGATGGGCATGTGAGGAGCTAACACATGAAAGCCACCACCATTCCACCTGCAAAACATCAAACCTGTGTGTGCATGTGATCCATGAACATAAACTCAGCACGGAAGCACAAAAGCTGGCTATGATCTCACGGCAGGATAGCTTCCTGTGGACTCGTGTGCATCCAAACTTTTCATGTGATTTATGGCTAATGTTGCACCAAATGATCCTTCTAGTGCAAGTTTTGAGCAGTCATGCATCCAAAATTGGATCACTGAGTTCAGCGGTTTAGAGATTCCAATGTGCAAAATAATAATAAATAATAGACAAAACACAGCTACTGAACTGGATGCAATTCACTACATGGCAAAATCCTAGACACAGAGTACAATTTACAAAAATTCTGACTTTTTTTCCTCCAACTATCCATTTTCTCTCAATATGTCAGTCAATGAAATATTTAAATATGCTGGTTTTAGCCCGACAAAGGACTTAAAAGTGGATAGTGTACAAAAAGTAAGTTTTTTGGTCATCATTCTCCGTTTGGTAACAAAATGAAGATAATATATATGCTTAAAAATAAGGAGAACTGGAAGGATTTTAAGATAACAATAGTAACCTCATGATTGTTCAAGTAGATTTTCCAAATACAGGTTTAAAATGTATCTCCCTGCTGACAGCACATCAAGCCTCTTTTCACTAGGTTCATATTTTCCCTTCCGCAGCTGGTATCGGTGGATTACAGCTGAAATTGTGTAGGTCTGGCCTTCTATGGTGACATTCTCTCCACATTGAATATTCTGCAAAGTAATAGGACTTCGAGTAAGCATATTATCTTCCTTTCCACCTACTTGGTAGGCAAGCAATTAGATGCCCTCCCTCCACACCCAAACAGACAAACGAAATTGCAGGAATAAAAATAAAAATAATGACAAATAAATACAGATAAAAAACAAATACATGCACAAGAACATCTTACACTTAACTGTATATACTAAGAACAGATTTTAAGATTTCGAACCTCAGTATGGTTGTAAAATGGTCTATTGCAGCAATGAACATAATGTAAAAATTGTGAATTTTCAGAAATTACAAAAAAAAAAAAAAAAAAAAGCACAGTTAAATAAGCTTCTCTGTCAACAATTGAATTTTTTTCCCTGTTCTTCTTCTTCTTTGTTAGTGAAAGTAACCGTTGTCAGTAACTACACAAAAATGCACAGTCACAAAAATATAGGCTGAAGAAAAGGTGAAAAAGCTTAAAATGGAAAAGCCAATTTCCAATGGTGAATCTTTCAAAATATAATAATATAAAACACTTTTCAGTAAGATAGGATGGAACGAAGCCATTTAGAGCCAATACAAAGGCCTTTCATACATCAGGAATTGATGTCCTGTCATCTAGTCATTTTCTAATTCCTGGAATTTTTATTCTTCTTCCATCTATTCATTTTCTATTTCCTATAATTTTTATTCTTATATGGAACGTCCATTTAAAGAGCTCCACTTCTGTGAAATTCCCTTGTTAAGAGCTCCACTTCTATGAAACTCCCTTGTGTAACTCTTGTCATTTTTAATATGTTGATGGTCGATAAAGAATTTATTTTATCTATTATATTTAGTATCATTTATATTATCATAGAAACCCTCTTATTTATTTAGTATCATTGTACACAAGCTTTATCTATAAATGTGTAAAATCAACCTAATAAAATAATTTGATAATGAGGGATTCACAAACCTAAAAAAATAATTTGATATTAAAGGCATGTTTGACAATTGATAAAAGTTTTCAAACAAAAACTTTGCGCACTCAATAACTATTCTATTTTTTAATCATTTTTTCACATTTTCTCATACAACTACCTTACTTTTTAATCATTTCATACAATTACTCATACAACTAACCTATTTATTTTTATTTTTTTACTTCCCATCATTACATCTATCATATGATATCATTTTATTCTATTTCGAAAAATTTTAAACTAAAAACTTTTCATTTAAAAGTATTATCATTTCCCAAACACACCTTAAAAATCAATTTTCAAGTAGTATTTTCAACATCTAAACTGTATAAAATATCACTATTATATGAAAAAATGATGTTATAAGGTATTATTACATTTTAAGTAATTTTCCTAATTTACAAATGAATATATATATTTTTAAGCAAATATGACCCATGTTTACATCCGATTTAAACAAATGATATAAAGGGTTTGTTTGGCATTCAGAAAAACTCCAGCCGTCATGTAAAACTTTTCAAATAGTTGAAGGCTGTTACAAAAAAATGTCATGTCAAGCACTGAATTATCATTTCCATCCATTCGGGCGTGGAAAGAAAAAACCCGAAAAACTCCATTTTTCATGGATTCGAGTGCAAGAAGAGTTTCCGAAAAACCAACTGTATCAGCTTTGCATTCAAACCAGCTTTGACCAACCGTAATTGCTGACTAGATGCATTAATGCGCACACCAAACACTAACACATTCTTGCCATACTTGACATTTTTTTAATCCAAAAAAAACGTCAAAAAGTTTTCATTTATGCCAAACAACCCCTAAATATAATAAATGGATTAGATTTTGCATCAATCATCAACATTTTAAAAATGGAGGGATTACACAAAATCACTTCTATGTAATCCGATTACTTCGAACTAGAGCCCCTATTTAAAATCATTAACAAGATATATAATTGAGGAGATTACAAGAAATCACTTTTATATAACCCTATTACTTCGAAGTGTAGCCCCTATTTAAAATCATTGACATGATACAGCTCCGTTTAAATTAAGTAAAAGAACAACTTGGTCAGGTAAAAGACGTAAAAGCCTTCCCCAGAGGATTTGCATTTCTTCCATCTTTTATTCCTGAAAAAGATAAAATGGCTTATAAATGAAACCTGTTCAACAATCTTCAAAATTTTATTTTCCGCTGAAAACAAAAAAAACAAAAATTGCCAAATGGGAATATGAAATCCCTCACGTGGATGATATCATGGGCTTCTAGATTGAGCAGCTGAGTCAGGCTTCTTGTGAACAAAGCGAACACAATATCAACGTTCATTTGTCTTGCTAGGAAGACAAAATCTGGTTGGAGAATGGCAGGGGCAAATTTAACTGGTCATTTTAAAATGTGGTTCAATAAACCCATATTATTAAAAAAACACTCGTACGTATTAGGGGCAATTTCTATTCAGGCAGAGATTTTGGAAAAACCAAATTTTAAGAATTTTTTTTGAAAAAAAAAAAAAAAGCAATTTACTGTTTCTTACGGAAGGCAAGCAACGAACGCCCAAATTCTTTGGCGGGGGTGTAATCTCAATGACTTTGTAGGGTAGGTGATCTCCCCCTTTCTTCTCCCTTTTCCTGCACAACACCTGAAGCCCATGGCTCTGCGACATATACAGCATGGAAGGGAAGAAGAAAGAGAAGCCATGAGGGGAAAAAAGCAAAATCATTTGAGTGAATCAATGAGAAAAGAAAAAGATAATGCAATAATGCATCAGCCATCGAACGACACCTTGCGAAATGAAGGAATGCTGGACGTCGTCGTCATATCTCTGGAGCAGGAAGAAATTGAGAGAAGTGAAAAAGATCAGATGCCGGTTACTGGACTCCGTTGCAACGCACGCTTCGTGGTCGTGGGCGACAAGGTCGCATCAGATGTAGGCAGAAAATATCGGATTGTTGCGCCCTCGTGAACCGCACGTGTTCTGTTCCCACCGAAAGATAAAAACAGCGCACTGAGGCCCGGCTCCTTTAGTTACCCTGGGAAATAATCGCGTAAAAGTAATTAAATTTTTAACATTTTAAACTTTCTAACTTTATCTATTTTCATTTTAAATCTCAGAGTTTTGCAGTTTGTGTTTTAAACTCCCGAAACTTTAATTTCTTTACATTTTAGATTTTAACCCATAATAATGTTAAATAATAAGTTACTTGGAATCATCTACGAGCTCAAATTTTTAAAACAACATGAGTAACCTTCAAAACAAGGTTATAATTCTTATGGTTCATGCATGCAAATCTTTCTTCTTCAGTATGTTGTTTTCTTGATTCCTCCGTTGTCGCCGTTGAGGTTATATTTGTTCTCGGTTGCATGGAGCTTTGATCTTTTTTTATCCACAACCTTGCGCGCAATAGGAACACATATATCCAATTATTCGTCCGTCCATATTACTTGATTCCAGCCATCCAAGCTTGTTAATGAAGAACCAAGCTTGTTGTCATAAAGCTCCATGTGATACATGATCATGGTCACCTTGAAGCCTACCATGTCCACCTTTGAATTAGAAAATAAAAGGATTTACTGGTGGGATAAGGAGTGAATAAAGTAAGGGTGCAACTTAGTACCAAGTTAGTTCAATCTTGCTAAGCTTGACCTGATTTCAAAACTAAGTTTGGATTTTATTTTTAAAAATTTTTCTGTATTATATCCAATTTTAGCCGAACTTGAAAAAATCTGAAACTAATACTGAGTTTGCATCAATCTGATACAAACCTGATATTCTCCTTGATTTATTAAAATAATTATATTTGTTTGTGCATTAAATATTTCAATTATAATTATAATAAAAGTTATTCCATATAATCATAATATATTAACTTGTAAAACGTTTATTCTAAAACCTAAATATTATATACATTTGTCCTAAAATATTAAATATATTACATCTACATTAACTTTATTTGTACATAATTATAAATATACTAACTCTTTAAAATTACTTCATACATACTAATTCACTATGAGATATATAAGTTTAAGTCGTGATGCTATACAATATATTGTATATTAGCTTATTGTATGACATTTAATTTTTACTTTTTTGATTTTTTTTCTTCATAAACATGTTTTTTAAGTGTACTTAATTTATATGCTAAGTTTTGTTATTTTATAATACTTTTACATTTTTATTTTTTATTTTTAAAAATGTCATGTTTTAAGGAGTAGAAAATGACTTATGTGCCCCTAATTTTTAAAAATTAAAAATAAATATGTAAAAGTATTATAAAATGGCAAAACTTAGTATATAAATTAAGTACACTTAATAAAACATGTTTATGAAGAAAAATAAAATAAAATAAAAAAACTGAATCTTGTACAATAATCTAATACACAATATATTGTACAGTATCACAACTCTATAAGTTTTACTTTTATTAAACTTTAGACATTAATTTAATGTAATTTCATTAATTTTTTATGTTGATTGTTATGTGTAAATTTATCACATTCATTATGCAACTTTCTTAATTGCCTCTACATCAATCAAATCTGTTTAATTCATTTTTTTGTAAATGTGTTGTATGGATCTCAATTGTACTTAGAATTATATTTTAATGAAAAATCAATTTTCATTCAAACCAAAGATATCATAGGTCATATTAATATATTCATATGTAAATTATTCACGCGCAAATGCAATAATATTTAAAAATTTATTATCTCTATCGATAATTTCAACTTATATTGATTTGAGAGTAATCAGAACTTGAACTTGGGCCAAACCCGACCTCAACGCAAGTTCTAATACTTGGTTTGGATTTAGGTTCACTCAAACCCTGTTGCATAAGCGAAGATGATTGTCGACGCTTTTCTCCTTCATCGCCTATTTCATGCATTTCTGTCGTCGATTCCGTACTTGTGCTCACTAATGGATTTGTTACTTTTGTGGGGAGACACTGTGATCTTTGTCTAAGCACTCTTTGCATTCCATAAGAGATTAGAAATTACACCCATTTTTAGAGCTTGTATTTGGATTGATTACAGCTCCACTTAGGGTCTGTTTGGTATTCTATAAAACTCAATGCTTTTGGTAAAACTTTTTAAGCAAAGGACGTTTGAAAAAACGTGTCATTCGAAGCTGTCAATTTCGGTTTCCAACGCAATTTTTTGTGCAGTTGTTTGACCGAAACAGTATCTTTTATCTCTACAATGAAATTAATGTATCATTTTTTGTGGCCAATAAAATATTACGGAAATTTTATCTCGCAATTGACCATGACAACTTTTTTCAGCTACAAAAAACGTCATGAAGTTTTTGTTAAATCCAAACACACCCTTAGGAAGCTGTGAAGGCTTTAGAATTCTCTTTTTGGGAAAAATAGCTTGGCGGGCACCATGCTTATTATGATTTTTTGAATTTGGTATTGCGTGTGCAGGCCTGCTTCTGCTTGAATTGCTCTTTCCAGGAAGTGGCTTCATTAACGCTAGCTTTGTGCATGAATGATTAAATAATGCTTGATTATTTGCCAAATCAAAGTCATGTAGTTGGATTAAATAATATGGTAATTAAAATAGCAAATATGCATTGACTTTGTCTCCACAAGCTATCTTGAAAGTAGCACCACCTTTTGCCCTTGTTTTGCTCGTACTTGTAACATCGTGAGCTTGGGCTTGTGCCGCATCACCTGCCTTTACCCCGTAAGCCATCTTCTATTAAACTTCGTAGTCACTATTTCCAAAGAAAGATGGACAATGCCGCTAAGATCTGGTGTTAAATCTCTGAAGTAAAGATCCCGAACAGCGCCCCACATCAGGCATGTCCTATGTCAATCAAGTGCCTTTCTTCTCTAGAGCAGGCTCCATAAAAAATGGCGACAACGCAAAAACTAGCAGCCATGCCCTTCAATTTTTCTGCTACAAGTAGGCAATAGTTTTCAATGCAAACTGCAAACCTGTTCGAGCTTCGATTGTTGAGTTAAAGCAGGATCTCAACTAGGGGTGGGAATTAGGCCGGGTCGACCCGTGACCCGGTATTGACCCGACCCGTTTTTAGCCGGATAAAACCAATATATTTTTTACCCAGTATAGGGATTGGTCGGAAATTTTGACCTGAATTCAAAAATAGGGTCGGGGTGGGTCAACTATGTGCCGACCCGAAGAGTACGACCCGCCCCGCATATATAAAATTCTTAAAAAATAAAGACTATATTGAAATATTATTATTATTTTCTTTCAAATTT
>JAXCLR010000001.1:78468278-78497961 GCA_035584095.1 Annona squamosa
AAACAAGATTTTTGAAAAGTAGGGTCAGGGTTGGGCAAACCCTGACCCGTCCCGACCCGCCCCGATTCCCACCCCTAATCTCAACTTTGGTCGTTGGCGCATGTTGCCTCTTTTGAATGCAACCCTTGTCTTCCTCCATCTATAACACTCTCCACAAGCTTATGAAAGGGTGGAGAAAAAACATGCAAGAGGAAGGCAAACCAGAATTGAATATAAGCAGTGCTTATAGGATTTTTTGGGATGAATTTAGAGATTATTGACCAATTGCTTGCACTTACCTCTGTTAGAAACTATGACAGTTTTTTTACATTAGAGGGTATTTATGACAATTTACACGCATTAACAGTAAATTTAAACAATGTTGTGAGTTAGATTTTAAAATGCAAAAGAATCAAAGTTTCAAAGTTTAAAACATAAATGACCAAAACTCGGAGTTTATAATATAAACAGACAAAGTTAGAGAATTTAAAATATAAAATACCCAAAAGTACTATAGTAATTTTAGGAAATGCAGGTCAAAGATAAATAAATATTTACTTTTTTATATTTGTAGTTTTATAAAAATCTGTCCGATAATAACTTCTTTTTATGATGGGTGAACATAGAAGCTTGGAATCACTTAGCGCGCCAAACAAAATGAGAACCGGCAAGCTGATGCATAACGAACGTATTTTATTTTTAGAAATTTAATTCTAATATGGAAAAGGTGATAAGTGCGAGGGTATGTTTAGGAATGGTTAAATTTTTTAATGAAAAGTTGTATAGCGTAAAAGTTGTCAAATGATATGATATGAGAGAAATAATGATGAATTGTAACTAAGATAAAATTGAAATAGATATTAGTTGTGTGGGTAGTTGTATAAAATTGATTGAAAAATATAGTAGTTATATAAAAAATATAAAAAATAATTAAAAAAATAAAATAATTGTAAAAAATAAAAAAATTTAGATTGAAAATTTTTAATTTTAACTCACAATATATGCATAAGTCAAGTTTGCTTTAAAAAAAAAGTAACGAAATGTAGTAATACTTTATAAAATTATTTATTCACATAATAATGATATTTTAAAGGGTTTAAATATTAAAAATATTACTTTAAAATTAATTTTTAACGTTAAATTATTTTATTATGATGATTTTACATGTTTGTACATGATACCCATCTACATTGATAGTACATGATACCCATCTACATTGATATTAAACAAATAAAATAATTTACATGATAGTATAAGTTATTCTCAATACAATAGATGGAGTGGATTTTTATCAGCTATCTAAATATTAAAAATGGAGAAAGTTATATAGAAAAGAAATTTCTTAGAATCATTTCCGCTATTTAATATAATATATTTATTTTACTAAAAGAGTAATTATTCTTAATACATTTGATTGATAGTTAAAAGTGAATATTTGATGGGACGTGTATGCTGGGCACATCAGAAGCTTTTCAATTGTGTGATAAATAAAACTTTCCAAACTAATAACGACGTGTTACCAAAAAGTTTTTGAACTGAGATAAAATGACATCATATACTATAGATATTGATAATAAATAAAAGTAATAATGTTAATAGTTAAGTTGTTTGTATGATTAATTATGTACGACTAATTAAAAAATAAGATAATTATACACAGATATGTGAAAAAATAATTATAGATAGTGTAAAGTTTTAGACAAAAACTTTTTATTTGGAATGTTTTGTATTGAACAAACATATCGTGAAACTGTTTACTATTCGTATCTGCTTGATATTTTAATTGTCTATTTGCATTTTTCTATATAATTAGATTAAATTTTAATTATTTTTATATAATTATCCATTCAAATAACCTAAATATTTTAACATTATCGTTATTTCTTCTTATCATTGGTTGTATCGTATCACATTTTTTTACATTATTTCAAAAACTTGTACTTTATAACTTTTTATTCCAAGAGTTTTATTGCTTTCTAGATGTATTTTAAATCAAAACTTTTCATTTTTTACAACTAACATATTTTTTATTTTTATTTTTATTTTTATTTCAACAAATTTTCTTGTATAATTATCATTTTTAATTATTTTTATATAATTATCGGTACAACAATTATATCTATTTTTACTTTCTATTATTATCTCCATCTTATTATATCATACCATTTTATTTAATTTTAAAAAATTTTATATCAAATTTTTTTCAAAAGTTTCATCATTTTTGAACTTCTAAACGTATCCATATTGCATGGTTTACATTTCATTTGATAAAATTTTGATTGATATAATCTATTCGTTAGTTAAAAAGTATATAAGTAAAGCAACTCAATTCATTACAATGATATTGAGACTCATCGAAATGATGCTGTGACCTTTGTAGCTACGGTAATACGTTTGGAGTTTGGACTCTCGTACCCGAGGTCTATTGAAGGCAATTTGTCTAGGATAGCCTGCCCTGTGATCATCGGATCAAAAGACTCATAAAGATTATTCAAAAATTAAAATTGTAGGGTAATCTTCAAACGATACTCAAGATGAAGTGAGATTACAAGCTCTCACTTATTCCTTATTATTATTTTCTAAGGACCAAATGCTTTATCAATTATTGCAACTTAGCAGTCAAACTCACTACTCATAGTTAAACTAAGGATGTTATGATAGAAGTGCATTCGTACTGCAGTTTACTCAAATTATAAATAAGATTTAAGCTTTTGTTCATGAAGTGATAATATTTTGATAGAAAACTTTTTGGTAAAAATTTTTTAAGATGGAAGACAATGTTGTATCCTTATAAAATTAATGTATAAAAATTATAAATAAATAATTAAAAAGTAAGATAATTATATAAAAATATCATAAAATCATCGAAAAGTATAAATATAAAACAAATACGACCTTAATTAACAATACAACGGTTTCGTAGTAGCCAACAATCCGTCACTTTGTTGCGCGGGAACTGGTAGAAAATTTTGTGGGTCCCATAAAAAAGGTCTTATGGTATTGATTTTTTATCACTGATTTAATACACTGCGTCCATGCAACTCTTTCTCTTTGATTAAAACTACTGATTTTATTTTTTCACGGTACCAAAAATTTCATTTTGATTAGAATATTTTTAATTAAAGTGATTAATGACACTAAATAAATACGGATTATGAATAGTTTGATTTTGTAAAAACATTTTCAAATAAAATAAAAAGGAGCCTTGATTTTTGATTGATCTTGTGGCCAGGGGGCCAGTGCCTCGTAAAATCTTTCCAGGTGGGCCCGTCCATCTTTCCCCTCCTCCCTTTCTCTTTGCCTGTTGTTTGATTCTTCTGCTTTCCTGGTCGGCAGAAAGATACCTTTACTCGCCTTTCAGGCTTCTACCTCTCACATGCGCGAAGCAAACGGCGCGGCCACAGGAGGCAGTGTACTGGCAAAGGAGCGTGAAAAAGACCGAGTATCCCTCCCAACGGGCTATACGCGTCTGCGTCTTTTCCCCATTTCCTGATTGCTATGATGCTAAATCAAGAACGCAAAGCGGAAGCGGCTTCCGCTCCCCATGGACGAAACTAGGTTTTTTCTCCTCCAGTGATGCAGAGAGCTCCGCCGATCGCCATCTTCTGTTTGCTTTCTCATCTCTGAGTGTATATAAATACATATCCATTCTTGGCCAGGTAGCGCAAATGCTGCCCTTGCTGCTGCACTTAGCTGCAGCGCTGCTACTCGCAGTGGCTGCACATGTGCCGCCACTGGGACCATCTTCTTTCTCTCCTCCATTGGGGCCGCATATAGCGGAATTTAACGTGTTGCTGCCTCCTCGCATGACTAACCCAGTGGAGTACCGGCTTTTAGGGACTGGCGGCTGTTTTTCTTGGTACCTATCCATCTATTGCCTCTCCAAGCTGAATTCATAGCTTTTGTTAATGGATTTTAGAGTTATTCTGTTTTCTATGGTGCTGTTTTCTACTTGATACCTTGTCGTCTAGATTGCTGAGGAGTTTCGTTTCTTTGGATGGCGTTGGATGTTGTACTTTCACCCCATGGTGGGCTGATGCGATCTTTGCACGTTATAGGCGGAGGCATGAATGTCGACATGTTTTTGTGAATTGTGCATAAGTGTCCTTATGATAACGAGAACGAGTAGAGCAGAAAACACCAGGTGTTATGATCTTTGCTTGTGTTATACGCGGGTGGATTAATGTCGAGGTGTTTTTATGAGTCGGGCAAAAGTGTCATCATGATAACAAGTCAAGAGCGGAAAATACGCGAGGTTCAAGTAGATCTACCGGGAAAACTTTTAGGCGCAACTAATATCATGGCAATTTCTTGTCGTGAAAACCCTAGCAGTGTGGTGATTTTTGAAAAAGTAATCTGATTACTGTTCAAAATATTGCAACGTTTCCCATGGCCAATTTCTCCTGCCATGCATTGTATTTTGGATCATATAGGACTACGACCCTGGTTGATAAGACGACTATTATTGGAAATTTCTGTTAGAATATAAATGATGAATTGTCCAAAAACATAGTCACTGTAGTAAGAAAATAAATATAAAAGGAGGAAATAGTTTTTGAAGTTAAGAACTAACGCATCGTTGTGGAATAGCAACTGTTCTCACTGATTCTACTATGCAATGTCGGAAGGGGCTTTGATATGATGAGGATGATTGTATGGTGGTGGTAGTGATGGTCCCATGCTAACTTGAAAGCGTGAGGTACTAAGAGCTTGTTGATATGAAAATGCATTGAACATGGGGAGTTATTGATTTGTACATCACGTTTGTTATAAGTAAAGTTGCGAGTTATAGTACTCCCTGCATTGATATTGATACTATTCTTTGTTCATGATCATAATAGTAGCATGTGAAATACATTTAAAGGATATGCTGTACATTTACATCACAAATTCGATGTAGATATTCTGAGCACTAAAAACTAAACTGGCAGGCTCCAAGATAGCCAACTTAGTAGGAATGGATGCTGGTTCATCATTTGTATGTACCTCAATGCACCGTCTTATTGATTTGTCAGGTCATGGGATCATCATGATATTCTTTCTGTTCAGCCGGAATACAATGGTAGCAGTAGATGTTCAACTAGTGCTCGATTGATATCCATTGCCCCATATAGTGGTCGAAAGGAAACTGCAGTTTATGCTGCTGATCTCCAAAGTGGGACTGTCATTCGCTGTGAGGTTTTTATTGACAAAATCTCCAGGATCCGGATATTCCATCACTCCGTTAAGCTTGACCTCCATGGGCTGGCCACTCTTCGGGTCCGTGCCTTTGACGAAGAAGGTAATTTCAAAGTATTTTTTCTTATGTTCATTTTTGACATTTGGATTATTGAATCTCCGAAGCTATATTTACGTTTTTGCCATTGTTGTCAAAACTGAATTTACAATCAAACCGGTTAATCCACTGGTTCATTTGAATATGTTTAACCATTTGATCAAATCTGATTGAACCATTGTATTATTTTTCTATAATTATGTTATTTATCACTTATTAATATTATTTTGAATTATATGTAAATCATCATCATTGTAAACTGCTTTCCACCTATGTGAGGTCAAGTGCATGGATTTTGTCGTGCCATTCTTTATGATCATAAACTATGTTTTCAGTAATCTCTAATGTTTTTATAGTTTGTTTAAGGGTTAATGTAACCTTCAAAATGTGCCGCAGTTCTGGGCCACAGAATTGCTCAACAAACTGACATGAAAACTTGACAGCATGAAAAAGCTGCAAAATTTTATTGCTTAGATGCATGGGAGAGAGAGAGTACAATAGTTGGGCATCGTGTGGTTGTGGCCCAGGAATGAGGCTGATCAGTTGGGCCATCCAATGAGCTTGAAGTTTGGAACAACCTGCTCAATGGAACGATAGGTCTTGTAAATTCTGTTGCAATGTTTCATAAGACTGCACTTCGTTTATTTCTTTGGTTCTGTTTTGCAGTCTATGTTGACATCTGCTGATGTTTCTTGCAGAAAATATTTTTTCATCGCTGGTAGGCTTGCAATTCATGTGGCAGTTTGTGCCTAAATCCGTTGATGTGAATCGTGTGGTTCATCATCTTGTTCATGTGCCCTTGAAGGATACTCCGCTAAGTGACTGTGGTGGTTTTTGTGGTGACCTTAATACTCAAATAAAACTGGAACAAAGTGTATGTATAATCTGCAAATCCTCATGATCAATAGGGTTTTCTTTTTTCTACCTAAAATTTATGGTTCATTTGGACATCCAGATTAAGGATACTTTTACCATAGAGCCACCTGTAAATTGGCTGATTTTCGATGGCAAAAAAATTACTTTCTATTTTTTATTTTTAATAGATATGTGTGTCACAACTAGATTGTATCCCATGCAAGATTTGGCAATTTTTGGAATTTAAAACCAAAAAAATCCCCAAAATTACAAAAATTTACGGGGGTCTGATCTAGGTGGGGCTCACACTTCTATAAAAAACAAAAAGAGAAAAATTTGGCAGAAATCAGCTGATTTACATGCAGCCGTATCTAAGCAGTGACCCAATTTAATACAGGAACTTGTTTATGCTGTATATGCAGGGTGTGGGTTCAGACTTGCATGTAGTGAAGGGAACTGAAATTGGTCATGAGAGAGTTTTGGTGCATTTACTTGAGCAAGAACAGGAACATCTTGCAGATGAGATTGTATTAACTGTTGCTGAAGCCATTTCGTTGGATCCTCCTTCTCCAATTTTTGTCCTTGTTGGTGCAATGGTCCAGTACAGCATCAGGGTTATTCATCAGAATACTCCTCAAGGTTTTATTAGTTAAAAAATTGTTCTTGACACATTCTTTGCTTTCTTTTATGCTTTTAAGGCAAAAATCAAGAGCATATATTCTGCCTATCAATGATTTTAGCTACAATCCCAGCAATCTTTCCTTTGCTTTATTTTCTTTTCTGGTCTACATCTTGTTTCAGTTTCTTTCATTGATCGTAGTTAAAAAACTCGGTAGTTTAAGTTATACATGGCAGTTCAATTACACTTTCTCCATCTTATATGCCCTTGAAGTTTCTAATGAAGAAATATTCCAGTCAAGTTTTTAAATATTAACTATTTCCCCTGATGCAGAGATCTTCATGTCATAAATTTTAGGGGCTTCTAGATACACCTACACCGTTTTGCCAGTGCTTTTGAAATATTTACAGGAGACCTATGCTTTATGGAGTAGAAACCAATAATCAAAGCCTATAAATAAAGGTCCCATGTAAAATTGTAGCTAGAGAGTCAAACTAGGAATGGTATTTCGAGATGAAAAAATTATAGTAAATTTGTGACAACAGGGATATTTATCAATAAATGCTCTGAAATAATGCACTCGATATAATTCTCAAAAGGTTCTACAAGGCAGCTTTCCTTTTCATCTTAGTTGTTTATTTGTTGTTGCTGCTGCTATTATTATTATTTAGGTGGGAAAGGGCTGATGATGATGATGCTTTAATTGCTTTTGCTTCTGTGGATAAGTACAGTAATTTTATGCCTTGCTTTGTTTTACTATCTAAACGACTTATCCTCAAATCAAACCTATCAAAACTCTTTTTTTTTTTTTTTTTTGTTCTATGGATTTGTAGTTTCTTCCTTTTTGATGATAAATGCTTGCTTGCTTGCTTTGTTTGAAACTGAGGACGTGTTTGAGCAAACTGAATGTTTATTATTTACTTCTGTAGTAATTGTTTTGCCATCTGCCTATCACCGGTGGTCAGTGTCAAACTCCACTGTAGCTAAAGTTGATTCTGTGATGGGATTAGCTCATGCTTTGAAGCTGGGGTCTACGAATATCATAGTAGAAGATATCAGACTTGTTGGCCATTTACAGTTATCATCCATGTATGTTGTCCTTCCCCGTGAGTTACAGCTGTACATAGTACCTGTGACCATTTCTTATGATGTTGTGGAAGGAAGCAAACCTGCCACTTCTAAAGGCATCTGGTACATCACTTCTGGTCAAAGCTACATTATTTATATGAAGATTTACTCTCAAGGACCTGATTCACAAGAAATTTATATTACAGAGGTATGATGACTGTGCAATATTTCATTTTTCCGTGTCCTAGTGTACATATGCGTCTGTAACCATTTAACCATACACTTGTCCTAAGCCTCATGTTCTATGGACATCAAAACTTGGAAGAGAAGGTTGAAATACTGATAATTAAATGCATTTCTAACTGTTTATACGGCAATTTCAAATAGGCGAAGGTGACATTCAATAACTAACTTAATTTAAAATTTTATGTATGCGAAATACCATTCTGAATGGATGGATATTATTCTTTTTTAACCTACTCAAGACTTTTAACTTTTTTTTCAAAAGCTTTTTCCCCCCTGTATAGACTTAGCATGTCAAGCAGAAGGTCAAAATTGATGTTCAGGCTGAGTATATCTACTTTATTTTCTCTTCTAAATTTTGGTAAAACTCTTGTAGCTTATAATTAGCAGAACCTGTGTGCTCGTTTCTTATGAATGTTGTTCCCAGAGTTATTCCTTAAGACCTGTTCGGAAGGATTCAAAAAGCTTGAATGGGATGGAGAAACGGGATGGAAATGTAATCATGTGTATTGGGAATGGGTAAAGTTGTATTGGAAATGTAAAAAGTTGCATGGGAAATTGAGAAAGCTGTCTTTGGAATGGGGGTAGCCATTCCATTCGAGAAACTTAGATCCTTTGGAGACCCCTTGATGGCACAGAGGTCTGTTCGAGGGTCCCAACTGTTGATTGGTAGGCTGCTGGGCAGAGGAATCCAAAGGGTGTGGATGGTAGTAGATACATGAGATGGTCTTGCAAGGTCACAGTTTTTCTCATAATTATTAACTTGAACATGCGCTTTGATTTACAAAAAATGGCCATTAATCTTTTTAATGCTTGCAAACTGCTAATGTTAACAGTCTGTAGCTGGGCGGACAAAATGGTGAATATTCCTCACTGCCTCACTCAAGTATCAATCTTTGCTGAGATTGATAACTCAGTGCTTTAAAATGAAGATTCTTGGTTTAACTTTTTGTCATTGTCGGCATCTGACTTGGAATTTATTTAATAATCTAATTCTTTTTTAACTAAAAGCATCTCCATTACTTGGCAGAAAGATGATGTTAACGTGCAGTTCAATGATTCTGCACATTGGAATGCATTCTTGCTGCCTGCTAACATTTCCAAACATGCTTGGCGGGTTTCCAGATTAATCAAGGCAACTTCTCCTGGTTTGGGAAGTTTATCTGCTTCTCTTACTTATCAGCATGGGGACAAGGAAAAGATGGAGGTGAGACTTTCTTCCGGGTTTTCACGTGTTCAATGGTGAAATAGCATGGTTTTTGTCTATTTACTTGGTTTTTCATTGCAAGTTCAATTGAAATTAAGCCATGTGGTTTACTTAGCAGACTTGATGTTTCTTTTGTAGACTCTCAAGATTCTTCAACAAATTTTGGTTTGCGATCAAGTAAAAATCAGTATGGGTGAGGAAAATGGGCAATATCAGACCATTCACCTTCCATGGGCTTATGGCATTTTCCAAGAAATTGAGCTGACAGCTACAGGAGGTAGATAAATATAAAATTTCTGCTCTTAAGTAACTGGTACTCAGCACCGATTCTGTACTTATGACATTACTTCTGCAGGTTGTGCAAAAACATCAAATGATTATATCTGGTTCTCATCTGATCTGAAAACTGTGTCTGTATCTGGGTCTGGTTTGGTCAAGGCACATAGGCCTGGGCAAGCTATTATTAAAGTTGCAACGATTTTCGACTCTATGAATTATGATAAGGTATTGATGCATGAGTGATTACTTGGTTTTTTTATGGCAATTCTTTTTCTGTTACAGACATTGAATTCAAAATATGTACATGCTCTTCATCATTCTCTTCCTCTGTTTTCCTGGTTCTGTTTTCGCTTCCGAAATGATCCAATTTTAAGTAGTCAAGATTGTTAAAAAAAATTAGGATTTTTCTGCCTTTTTTTGTGGATATTTCTCTCCCGTGTCATTGAGGTCCCTTTACTAAGACACTAGGGGAACTGTCATCTTCTTTACCATTATTATTTTCATAAAAATGTTTGCATTTTGAAGTAAATCAAAGAAAAGTAAGAGAGGAAAACAACTGTTCTTTTCCAAATTTATTTTCATGTTCTTGGTACCCTTTTTGCATCCTTTAATCAGCAATTATTGCCGAATGGGTGGCATTTTGAAACCACATGAAAATTTAACTTACAATGTGATTCCTATGGCACTTTGAGTCAGATGAAACATGTAACGTGCAAACTTGTTCCCTTTCTTTTTTTGTTTTTTAGGTAATCTGCATGCTAAAAGTTGCAAACGAAAATGGTTACCCGGTGCTGTCTTCTTTGTTGGAAAACAAACATTTGTGGAAACATTTTCCAGTGTTAATAGTTTGTATTTCCAAATAGGGAATTCATTACATGGTTATGAAGTTCTCTGGAAAGCATGTAATATTGATATTCTATATCATGCAGTGATTTCCTTCATTTGCTGTTGTAGCTGTTTTTCAGCATTTCCTTCTGATCCTCATTGAGATCTGAGAGGATATGATTATGGCTATGCTTTCTATTCTCCTTTCTCTCATGTGCTTGCTCTTTTTGAGTCCTGATTGGGTCAGTCTTTGTTCTTGTGGTAATATGATCAACATAAAATGATGTAATCTCAAGGTTGGAAGGATGCTGTCTCATTGTAAGAAGTATTTCAGACAAATGATGCTCCTTGCTAATTGCCAGGGGCTCAAGTATATGCCCCATAAGATCTTGAAAGTCTACTTAGTCTTTGCATCTTGAGTGGATAATTCTATTGTTCTGGAATAGACAACACATTTCACGCTAGCACAGTTGATCTCTTGATTTGTAATTTTTGTAAATACATTTGGGCAGTCAAAAGTAACGATCAGGTTGGAAAGTTCTCTGGCTCCTCAAAAAATGAGGAAAATGACCATGGTTGATTGGGAAAGAAAGTTTCTCCATGTAGACTTGGTTGAACTTGAACAACCATCTATATTACCCAAGTTGCACCTAAGTGTTGGATAAGTGTGAAGGCATTAACCCAAGTTGTCTCGAGTTGGATAAGTGTGAAGTCATTATTGTCGCCATCTCAAGGAAGAAAAAGAAGATAAAATGGCAAAGATATTCTTTAGCTTATCCTAATTCCCTTATTGTCATATTTGGAAAAGGAGTCCTACAAGAGTCAAGGTGGAGAGAAAATTTTCATTGACTGTTTTTAGGTCAGTGACTAATATACTTCAGAAGTTTTTTCCTTCTTCATATTTTCTTTCTGCTTACTATACCTAGATTAAACATATTTGGTTGAAGAATAGGATTTCATTTACTGATAATTTATATTATTTGGAAATCAATTAGCTTAGTGTTGTCAGATTCTTAATTTAAGCATTATATTTTTCTTCCGCTTTGTCCATTTGCTGTTTCCTTGACTAAATGCACTGTTTAGGTGGTTGTAGAAGTTTCCATCCCATCATCCATGATTGTGTTACAAACTTTTCCGGTTGAAGCTGTTGTTGGGACGTATCTACCAGCTGCTGTCACTCTCAAAACATCTCATGGTGATTAGTACTTACTGCTTCCTTTACTCAGTTGGAAATTCCTTTTTGTTTCACATCCCGTTTCTTTCATCTTAGCATTTCTACTTCCATTTTTTCAGGTAATCCTTTTTATAGATGTGATTCCTTTGATTCCTTTATAAGTTGGCAAGTGCTTGTTGGGGGTGAGTGCTTCAAAATTGTCAACAAAACAGAGGAAGAATTGGAATGGGCCTTTAGAATGTCATCTCAATTTCTGGAGTTTTGTTCTCATTATGGTTCTCCATGTGGTTGGGTGTCACTCTACGCATCTCATCCTGGTCGAGCCATGTTGCAGGCAACTCTGTCCAGAGATTTGCAATCTCACGACCATTCCATGGAAGGACCAATTCATTTAAAAGCTTCTTTACATATAGCTGCGTATCTTCCCCTTATTGTTTGGCAGGCTGGGGATGGTAACAAGTTTGGTGGATACTGGGTTGATTTATCAAGATCAGACACGAAATTTCAAGGTGCAAGTTTGGAAAATTTGGATGAGCTGCATCTTGTTCCTGCGACAGGGGTAGATGTATTGCTTGTTGGTGGGCCTGAACGTTGGGTTCAAGAGGTTGAATTCGTCGAGACTGTTGAAATGCTATCTGAAGATCATAAGGCACTGAAAGGTGGGGTTGATGAGCTGGTTGCAAAGCATTTTCATGGTGAGAGGCTGTTCAGAATCTCATGTCCGATATTGGGACGCTTCGTAAGTTCCATTTTTTAGCTGGCTTGTTTCATGTGGTCATTACGCAATTCTTGGTTTTTCTATCTTCATAAACCGTG
Organism: Annona squamosa; assembly: GCA_035584095.1. NCBI lineage: Eukaryota > Viridiplantae > Streptophyta > Magnoliopsida > Magnoliales > Annonaceae > Annona > Annona squamosa. The sequence goes on from JAXCLR010000001.1 coordinate 78,480,619, forward strand.
CAAATTAAAATTTATTTAACATTTCTATGCTTACTGTTTCGCATGATCCAGAAACTGGTATTTTCACGGGGAAATTTAGTTGGGGAAGATCATCCCTTGCCAGCCATTTCAAATGTGGAGCTCTCTCTTATATGTGCAGTTCCTTCATCTCTCACACTGATCGCTAATGAGCCTGGTAAGAATGTTTGCCATTTGCTTACAATGTTATATTATAAGATGTCAATCTATTGAGTGCGTTTGATAATGCTCGATACTTTATTTTTGCTTTATTTGTCTGTATTATGATAATCTAGTTTAATCATCTGTATATTAATATTCAGTAAACAGGCTTGATATTATATTATCTGCGGCTCAAGCTGATCGTGGCGAAGGGAGGATCCGTACCTCTCCAGTTACTGTCGCAAATGGGTGCACTATACGAATATCTGCTGTTGGTATTCACAGTTCGGGAAGGGCTTTTGCTAACTCATCATCTCTTTCCTTGAGCTGGGAATTGAGTGGTTGTGAGAAGCTGGCATATTGGAAAGTTGGTGACATCTTGGAAAGCTCCGAGTCCTCTTGGGAAAGGTTTCTTGTTTTGCAAAATGCAACAGGAGTGGTAATTGGGAATAATCTCTTTTCAGATCTTTTTTCTTTATGGGGTCTTTTCAGGTCTATTTAGTTTTATTATTTGTGAGATTTTCCTTGGGTTCTAATGTCTGTAAGCACGGTCCCTTTTTCCGCTTGTTACCAAATGCGCCCCTTACAAACTAATAAGGACAATGTACAAGGTGTTTTATATGGTTCAGATCATCATAAAGATACTCTGATTATAGCGTACATATCCAGAGTTTTGGTCCCCTCAATCCGCTTTCTTCTACCAGTGTTAGACTTATCTTGGCTGAAAGTTGAAAGTAGTTTTTGTCTGCAAGGAGTCGCAGATGATGGGAGAATTAGATACACAAGTTATTTTCATATTTGCAATGAGATATACAAATTTTAAACCTAGTCAAATCTGCAAACTTGTGAAAGTTGAAGTGGCAACACACAAAGGACACTAACTTGAAATAGTGATTATAAAGATTTGCTCCTTTTAGCTTTCTCAATTCTTTGGCCTCTCTTATCTCCACACCTACTGTGTGTTGATATAATAATATTAGAATTTGCATTTTTTGAGGGTCTTAGAAACTGACTGATTTTTTTTTTGTTGTCTCAGTGCATTGTTCGAGCTACAGTTGTAGGATTTTCTGCCCATCTTCTGGGTACCAGTGATGCTTATTTACTACAAGGAAATTCAGAGGACGTTATCACTGATGCTATTCGCTTACAGGTTGGTAAATTTTCAATACAAGGTTGGCCTTCATGGTTCAATGTGGTAGATGTCACTGTTGGTTTTTACCGTTTTGATGAAATTGGATGATCGCTTAGTTTCCCTGGTGAAGTGCAACTTCTACTAGACATCAAACTCTCCCTACGTTTCCTGTCCTTTCTTTGAGAAATTTCTTGAATTCCAGATTCTGAAATACGTTGCAAAATGAAAAATGTAGACATGAAATGTTGATTTTCTTGATGCAAGCTATTTTCCCTATTGATTTCTATTTGCGCTTTTGAAATGTTGCAGGTTGTTTCTTCTCTAAGAGTCATACCAGAGTATATTTTACTATTTTTCAGTCCTGATGCAAAGGTATTATTTTCTTTACTTTATCCCCATTTTTCTAATTTACATAAATGAAATAGAGAGTTAAGTTTCAGTGTTTTTTTTTTTTTTTGGCTGTGATTCATATGGCTTTTGAAGTGCAATGTGCTACAACTAGCAATGGTTTCCCTGTTAGTGCTGCTGAAATGTACTTAAGATATAAAAATCCTTACAATGTGAAAAAAGTCAGGAAGTTCCAATAGTATCATATATCTGAAATGTACTTTGATATGTGCAGTGTGGTGTTGTCTTATACTCGGTTTGAATAAGTCCTTTGCTTATGTACCTTGTCACCATGAATATAGGTTAGATGATAAACATAAAGATGACAATGATCATGATGGTGATGAGTAATTTCTAGTTAAAATCAACTTGCTGCAACTACAAGTACATAATGCCAGCTACATGGAATCAAGAACCAAAATATTTTCTTCATAGATTCTTAGTGGCTGGCTGTTGATTATTTGAATAGTTTAATGTTAGCACCATTAATGTTTAATACATTCTTGTGTCTTAATTTTTTCGGGAATCTTACAACTGGTACCATTCCCATGTCCTTTTATATTTGGCAAGTGCTTTACTTTTGTAGGAGATGTGCTTCTCCCAAACAGTGTGGCAGATAACCGTGGTTAGGTTTGAGGCTTAAGTTTTTGATGTGTTGAGGTCTGAAGTTGCAATCCAGTTCAATTTTGGTTCAAAGGCATGCACACTGTACTCAGTCTATGTGCTAATTTATCTTTTTTCTAGGATAATCAGTTCCTAGCGTAACTAGATATTGTATACTTATATCACCATCCCCACCTCCTTAAAACTAGGGAGCTAAACATTTACAGGTTGTTTCCTAGTCCATCTGCTTTAGCCTGCATATGAATATGACAGTAAATATTTGCAGCCAGAGTTTTCTGGCAAAAGGCTTTGGCATGACTGAATGTTTTTAATCATAAGCAGCCAGCAGGAACATCCAAACATTCACTTAGCATGAGTATGTGGGCATGATGCTAAGAATCTACTGCTGGCTTTCTTTTTTCTCTTTGATGTTTTCTATGTGTATATAGATGCAATTTTGAATTCCTACGTCATTCTTTGGCATGGTTGATAATGTCTTGCTTTTATTTCACTATTTTTGGTACATGATATTATCATGTTTTATGCTTTCATCCTTTCCAGGCAAATATTTCTGTGACTGGAGGAACCTGTCACATAGATGCTGCTGTTAATGATACTCAAGTGGTAGAAGTGATCCAATTGCCAACAAGTACTCAGTGTGCACAACTTATTCTTGGAGTTAAAGGGCTGGGGATTTCTCTTGTCACTGTTCAGGATATGGGACTTTCACCTAATAGTGTGGCTTCTGCCATGGTATTTTTGAGCTTCCTCTTTCATGTGTATGATATTTAATTTGTATAATCAGAAACATAGTTATCCGTAGATTTTTTTGGATGGTATTATTGCACATGCAACTCATTTTTCAGGCTAATCAATGCATATCAGATGGAAGAGAAATTATTGTAGGTTTCCTGGTTTCACCAATAATATCATTGATGATATTGTTATTTTGTAGTTATCGATAATGTGAATTTTCTTACTGTTAATACCCTGGCATTTACTAGTTGTTGTGTGAAGTGGCAAAATCTATAGTCGAGTATGGTGAAAGGGTTGTTCAATGTCACACATGGAATGAAAGTCATAACTTCAGACTTAGAATATAATTTATTTAATTACCTTGTGCAACTAAGGTATCGACTTTTTCTTGTCCTCATATTAGCTTTATTTGTTTAATGCTTTGCTTAAAATAAAATGTGAATTAGGTATAGTTCAGGATAAAAATCATAGGTGACCTAAATTTCAATGCAAAGCATAACATGCAGCACAAATGAACTCAAATTGAACTTGGACCAAGTCCAGACAATAGGGTTAGACTTAAGGTTATGGTCAAGGTTTATGAAATAAGATATTAAGACATAAAGACCTTGATACGAGAGAATAGCAGTTGATGTTGAAGCAGTCAACTCCCCACTCAATCTTAAAGATAGTGTTATGGGGTGTGTTCGGAAAGTTATAAAACTTTTAGATGAAAAGTTTTTGGTGCAAAAGTTTCTGAAATGGGAAAAAATGGTGCGATATAGTATGGGTAATGATGAACCGTAAAGAGAATAAAGTTAAAATAGATAGATTAGTTATATGAATAGTTGAGTAGAAATGATTGAAAAGTAGGATAGTTGTATAGGAAAATGTAAAAAAATAATTAAAAAAATAGGATAGTTGTAGAAAATGAAAAGTTTTGTTTGTAAACAAACACACCCATGAGGGATTGCTATGAGAACTCATTGGGACACTTTGGACAATAATTAGCCTCACCATTACAAGTAGACTATGTATATAGATTAATTAATAACCTTTTATTTTAATCAATGATTTTCTACCATGTTCATTTAATTAAGGTATATGATATTTCATTATCTAGAATGTCAAAAATGTGGATCCAATTTAACTGTTGAATTGGCCATGCTATGAATTCCACCCAATGCGAATGAGGAGCAACAGTACCTTAATTGCAACATTGTAATTTTAAAAATACGTATGATGTCTTGTTTTTTCCTCAAAGTTTTTTCTCAAGGAAGCATTTCTTCTTGTAGGTTCGAGTTGCCGATGTGGACTGGATTAAGATTAAATCAGAAGAAGCTATAAAGCTAATGGTACTTAATATCTAAGTACCTAATGCACTTTCATAACAAGTTGTTACTCGCTTTTTTTTTAAAAAATTTTTAAGAATATGTTTTTTGATTTTTGTTTTCAGGTAGGGAAATCTAAATCCATCGACATATTGGCAGGCAATTATGATGGAGGTACTTTTGACTCCTCACAGGTTTGAATAATTTCTGTTTAACTTTGAATAATTTTGTTTTTCTTTTGTTTGTACCCCGTGTTCATACTGATCATAGACAAAATGTGCTAGTAACTATTTGTCTCTTGGAACTAAGGTCATCACCAATTCCAATGTACTATGAACTTTTCACTGCTTGTACCTTTATCTATAAATCAATATGGAGATTCACATTCACATTAATGTTTAGTAGCACACATTTTTGTGTACAAATCATGAATGATGTAATTATTATGCTGTCAGTGGAAGTAATTTAGAGGTAGGACAAGGACGAACAGTGTGGGAAAGTTGAAGTCAAGCTATGGTGGACTTAAGAGTTGACATTTAGGTTCATAGGACAAATGTTCAAAGTAGTGACAGAGGTAAAGTTATGGGAAATTGATTCAACAGAACTCAAAAGTTAAAGAAGAAGTAACATAAAGGGCAGCTCGATGCATTAACTCTGGCATGAGTGGGGTCCCAAGGAAGGGTCAGACAACTTTTTTTTGGGTCTATAATATGCAACCATACCTTGTAGGCCAAGAGGTTGTTTCCACGATTGAACCCATGACCTCCAGGTCACATGGCGACAATTTTTACGATTTTTCTAGGTTCGAGGAAAGATAGGAACACTTAAAGAAAACATGTGTGGATAATTTTAAATTATTTATTATTTTAGCAACTTCAATTGTGTTTTATAAGGCTTTTGGCATAGCTTTTATTCTCCTTTTTTCTCTCTCTTTTCTAAAAGTTTATCCTCTCTTGCCAACACTAAAACTTCTACCACAATAGTTGCTGTTCCACTGTCTAATTTTAAATTATGTATTATTTTTAGCAACTTGAGTTGTGTTGTATAAGGCATTTTGGCATGGCTTTTATTCTCCTTTTTTCTTTTCCTTTTCAAAATATCAAAGCCATTTCTTCTTTTTCTTTTCAGTTAGTTTATCCTTCTTTTGCCAACATTACAACTACTGCCACAATAGTTTCTGATCCACTGTCTTTTTTCTCTTCCTTCCAATCTCCACGCACCCTTCCATTACTTTTATTATAACTATATTTTCCTTTTCCCCCACCTCATCTTGACTACCATGGATGCAAATCATAATTATAAACATGAACCTTAAAATTTGCATTTTTGCAGTTGCACAATTGATGATTATCATATTCATCAGACCTTGAAGGCAGATAACTTGGTGAATGTGAATGAATATAAGAATTCTGACTGAAACACCCATTCATGAACCTCTCTATGAATGTGATATCTTGATTCAAATCATGCTCAACAAGTAAACTGTTTGTTTTTTGTGGTGTTGTGCTGATATAACTAGGGCAGGGTTCCTAATTTTGAAACTTTAAAAGAAGGCTAAATCTCCAACTCTAAGAATTGAGATTTTCAGATTTGGGTTCTCTTGTATGAGGTGGACCTGAACTTTTGGAGCTTTTTGATAAGGTAGTTTTGGAAAGTAAGGGTATGACATGGACTTTGGACTAAAGCATAGTTCTAATTTTAGAAGTTTTTGAAGTGGATGAGATTTCAGAGGTTTGAGAATCAATATTTTAGAGAAACTTGATTATTAGACTAAGGAAATTTGGAATTGAACGCTTTGTAGATCTACTTTTAGATAAATTATGCAAAATAAGAGAAACATGTAGGATTTTATTATATGTTGGAAGAAAAGGGCTGATATAGAACAATCTTAGAGTTGTTGAAGTGGAAAATATCTAACAATTGTAAAACTTTCTGTGTTTGTGGAAAGCATCCAGTTGATGCTCTCCACCAAAGTGTGGGTGGTGCAGTTTTACTGTGTATGATAGCTATGCCAAACAGGCCCTAAACCATAGTTCAATTTTAGAAGTGGATGAGATTTCAGAGTTTGGGAATCAATATTTTTGAGGAACTTGATTTCTAGACTGAGGAAATTTGTAATTGTAAATCTATATTTAGATTAATTATGGAAAAATAAGAGACATCTAGGATTTCATTATATAGTGGGAGGAAAAGGGCTGATATGGAACAATCTTAGAGTTGTGCTTTCCCTAGTACTAAACTGATATAGGACAATCTTAGAGTTGGAAAAATCTGCCCTATTGCTTTGATTTACAAGCTGAAGTTTTGTTTGTAGTAGTCCAAAATCAAGGTTTTGAAGGAAAATGGCTTCTTTGTATGGTCTAAAAATATGGAGATGAAAAATATATAGAAGATTGAGTTGGAGGAGAAGGGGTGGAAAATCCTTCAGAATCACTCATTTTGTGCAATATATTGAAGGGAATTAACTATATACTATGATCATTAAAATAGTCTGAAATTTGTAACAAATTTACTTATTCGTTATTGTTTATTAAAAATTGTAGAAATGCTAAGTACTAATAATTATCAATGTCATTAAATCAATTTATTCCTAAATGTAGAGATCATCATCATAAACCATTTTTCACCTAGGTGGTTTGGCTGCATGGATTTTGTTGCGCCGGCAGTTAGAAACTAAATTTTTAATAATTTGTAATATTTGCAAATCTTGTTTAATTACTTTTATCCATATATTTTTAGGTCTTCCTCTTATTCTCATACTACTTTCTACTTTGGATAGACTCTACCCTACTAATCGGTGCCATTTTAGGCCTACGTTTAATATCACCAAACCATCTTAATCTATTTCCCCTCATTTTATCACATATTGGTCTCACTTTTAGATTTTCTCGATTTATTCCATTGCTAATTTTATCTTTTCTTGTTTTACCACTCATCCACTTTAACATTCTCATTTTCGATACGTTCATGTTATGTATATGTTGTTCTTGAACTACTCAACATTTTGCCCCATAGAGTATAGTGAGTCTAATCGCAGTCTTATAATTTTTTTTTAAATTTAATTAGGACGACAATTACATAAAATTGCTGACGCATTTCATCATTTCTTCCATCTTACTTGAATTGTATGTATTATATCTTTTTCAATTTCCCTATTCTGTTGGACTATTGGTCTTAAGTACCAGAAGTGATTAGTTCTTCTATTAATTGATCTAAAATCTTAATTGGTTCCTTATTTGGATTTTCACTATTATTAAAATTGCAATTTATAGATTCAATTTTTGTGCGACTAATTCTAAAACTATTAAATTCTAAAGTATTTACCTGCTTATTCAATTTCAAATTTTATCCTCTAGTTTCATCTATTAGAATAATGTCATTTGTAAATAACGTGCGCTAATGTACTTTTAAATGTTTAGTAATTTCATTTATTACTAACGTAGAAAGGTAAGGACTCAAGACTGAGCCTTAATGTAAACTTATTTTATCTGAAAAATATTAGTATCTCCACTAATGGTCTTTACATTTGTTACAGCCTCCTCATAAATGTCTTTAATAACATCAATGTATCTGTTGGTGATTCCTTTTTTTTTTTTTTCACTTGCCGTATTAATTTTCTTAGTATTGAATCATATGCTTTTTCTAAATCAATAAAAATCATGTATAAGTTATTTTTTTCTTCCTATACTTTTCCAATAGTTGTCTAAGTAAAAAAAATGGCCTTAGTGGTTGATCTTCCTGGTGTAAAGAAAGTGGCCTCAGTGTTTGATCTTCCTAGTATAAAACAAAATTGATTTTCAGATATACTAGTTTCTCGTCTTGGTCCATGTTAATTACTCTTTCCCATAACTTCATAGTATATCTCATTAGTTTTATTCCCCAATCATTTGCATAATTTTGAATATCTCCTTTATTTTTTTATAGATTGAGACTATAGTGCTTTTTCTCCATTCATTTGGTATTAACTTTGTTTTTATAATTTTAATAAAGAAATTGGTTAACCTGTTGTGCCTGCATCTTCGATGCACTTCCATGCCCCTACATTTTCCTTTCCTACATGTCTATTTAAATCTACACCTATTACAACTTTTCTTGGTTAGGTATCATTTGCATTATGCTATCTAAGTCATCCCAAAATATTGTTTTGATTGTATCATCTAATTTTACCTGTGTTGATAGTCATTAATTACATTTATGACTTCTACACCTAATAAAAGTTTTATTTGAATATTCTATCATTTACTTTATTGACATCTACAACTTTATTTATAAATTTTTTTCTACCATTATTCCTACACCATTTTTATTATTATTCTTTCTTATATACCATTACTTGAATCCATTTACTTCTTTAGCCTTCCCTCCTTCCCACAGTCTTTTGAAGACATGCTATATTAATTCTTCTCCTTTTCATCGCATCTAATACTTTCATACTTTTCCCTGAGAGTGTCCCAACATTTTGAGGTAAAACAAGCTTTGTGTTTTGGTGTTACCTTCTTCCCTAAAGCATGTCCATAAAGGTGTGAGAGCATTTGCCTATTTTGTCCTGTTGTGGTGCTTCGCTTATGGGGAGAGGCTCTAGCAACCCTTGCTCATTTCTCACTACATTCAGGCTCCGATGTAGCATGTCGCTTTTGGGGAAACGCCCTAGCAACTCTTGCTTATTTTTCATTACAACCGGTCTCCGCTGTAGCGCGTTGCTTGCAGGAAATGCCCTAGCATTAACAAATTTTAGTATATTTTCAAAATCCATAAGAGATGTGGCAGTGCTATTAGCACCGGCTGCCAGCTTGACATGCCAACCCTTGGTTTTTATCCTGGCTTAGGATCGGTAGAAAGATAAAAATTCTTACCAACAAGGTTATTCCTAAATGTAGAGATAACAATAAAAAAAAAGTAGGTTAGGTTAGTAAAAAGGAGGTGTAGAAAGTGGAAGATGATGTAGGATAAGTAAATATGTGTAGAAGAAGATGAGAAGAAGTGTAGAAAGTTTGTTATAACCAAACTTTTATTCGATGCTTCGTAAGCCTTGTAAAAGATGTACTTATCGATAGGAGAAGGCAAATAAGCTTCTACCTTATTAGATTAAAAAAAAAATCAAAAGTTAGGCAAACACTATCTTATACCATTCGATGTTGGACAAGATGCCTAAATCCAGAAAAAAGAAGGCTTTTGGAAGAACGAGATGGAGGGGAAGAATAGGAACATGCGATAGACAAATTAAAAGGAAGAAACGAGACCGGAGGAATACTTAAAAATGTAGAGATGAAGATAAGAGAGGAAAAATCTAAGAATGAAGATAACAAAGGAAGAAATAGCCAAAAATATGGGAAAAGGAAGAATGAGTTTATAGAGAAAGAAGAAGAACAAGAGGGGAATGAAGAACATGAATGAGAGATGTTTTGTTATGACCAAACTTTTATTTGATGCTTTGCAAGGCTTACAAAAGGTGTATTCGTAGATAGGAGGCAAATAAATAGCTAAATTATTGGAGAAATGAATTGAGAGTGATTAAACACTTGCCTTATGCAAATTGATTTAGGACAGAATGCTTAAATTAAGAAAAATAGGAAGATGTTGTAAACGAATTAGAAGAAAGAAATAAGACCAGATAAAGACCTAGGAGAATGGTGATGAAGATTGAAGAATGAGGAATAATTTGAGAATAAAGATAATAAGGGAAGAAAGAGCAGAAAATAGATAGGGAAGAAGATTATAGTGCCGAAGAAGTAGAAGATGAGAAGAAGAGGAAGAACATGAGATGTTTTGTTACAACCAAACTTTTATTTGATGTTTTGTGAGACTTATAAAAGGTGTATTTATAGATAGAAGAAGGCAAATAAGCAGTTACTTTATTGGAGAAGTACGTTAAAAATAGTTAAATGCTATTTTATACTCATCGATGTTGGACAAGAGGCCTAAATCATGAAAAAGAAGGCTTTTGGAAGAATGAGTGACGATCCTCTCAATAGAGAAAGAAAAGAATAGAGAGGAGTAATACTTTGAAGAAAAAAGAGGACTTTTGGAAGAGAGTGAAGATCCTCTCAACAAAGAAAGAAGAAAAGAATAGGGAGGAGGAATGCTTTAAAGAAAAAAGAAGATTTTTGGAAGAAAGAGTAAAGATCCTCTCAACAGACTTTTGGAAGAAAGCGAAGATTCTTTCAACAAAGAAAGAAGAGAACAATAGGGAGGAGGAAGACTTTAAGAATGAAGATAAAAATGGAAGAAAGAGTTGAAAAGGAGGAGAGGGAGGAGGAGACGGCTTTGTGAATGAAGATAAAAAGGGAAGAAAGAGCAGAAAAAAAGAAGAAGAGGAGGAAAAGATAAGGGGGTTAACTTATTGGAGAAGAAAGTCGAGGTTAACTTATTGGAGTCGGAGGAGGAAGAAGAAAAGAAAGAGGATTTGACTTATTCGAGAAGAAAATGGGTTAATTTATTAAAGGAGGAGGTTGTTAACTTGTTGGAGAAGAAAGAAGAAGATAACGGGGACTTACTAAAGAAGAAAAGATAAGGGAGAGAAGAAGAAGATAACAGGAACTTATTGTAGAAGAAAAGATAAGGGAGAAAGGGAGGAAGAGGCTTGTTGTTGGAGAATAAACGATAAAAGTTGGGAACTTATTGGAGAAGAAAATATAAGGGAGAAAAGGAGAAGGAGGCCCGTTATTGAAGAAGAAGAAGAAGAATAAGAAGAAGATAATAGGAACTTATTGGGGAAGAAAAGATAAGAGGTGACTTATTGGATCAACTTATTGGAGGAAGAGAAGAAAATGAGTCAAATGTATTGGAGAAGAAAGATAAGAGGTAAGTTATTATTGGAGAAGAAAAGATAAGGAGGAGGAGGAGAACAACAAAGGAGTCAAGATTTATTGGAGAGGAAAAGATAAAGGGTGACTTATCTGGGTCAACTTATTGGATAAGTAGAGAAGAAAAGATAAGAGGTCAACTTATTAGAAAAGAAGTAAGGGTTCACATTATTGGAAAAGAAAAAATGAGGAGGAGAAGGAGAAGACTTGGGTTAACTTATTGGAGAAGAAAAGATAAGGGGTAACTTATTATTGGAGAAGAAAAGATAAGGAGAAGAAGAAAGTGGTCAACTTATTGGAGAAGAAAAGATATGGGGTAACTTATTGGTTCAACTTATTGGAGAAGAAGTCGAAGAAAAGGGGTCAACTTATTGGAGAAGAACAAAGAGGTCAATTTATTGGAGAAGAACTTATTAGAGAAGAAAAGATAAGGAGGAGGAGAAAGGTGTCAACTTACTGGAGAAGAAAACGTAAGGGGTAACTTATCTAAGTCAACTTATTGGAGAAGTGGAGAAGAAAAGATAAGAGGTCAATTTATTGGAGAAGAAGAAGAAAATGGGTCAACTTATTGGAGAAGAAAAGAGAAGGAGAAGGAGAAGAAGAAGAAAAAATGGGCGAATTTACTGGAGAAGAAAAGATAAGGGGTAACTTATTGGGTCAACTTATTGGAGGAGGAGAAGAAAATAGGTCAACTTATTGGAGAAGAAAAGAGAAGGGGTAATTTATTATTGGAGAAGAAAAGAGAAGAAGAAGAAGGTGAAGAAGAAGAAAATGGTCAATTTATTGGAGAAGAAAAAATACGGGGTAACTTATTGGTTCAACTGATTGGAGAAGAAGAAGTAAAGGAGTCAACTTATTGGGTTAACTTATTGGAATAGAAGGAAAAAAAGGGTCAACTTATTGGAGAAGAAAAGATAGAGGAGAAGCAGAATAAATGGGTCAACTTATAGGAGAAGAAGATATAAGGGGTAACTTATTTGGGTCAAATTATAGAAGTGGAGAAGAAAAGTTTAAGTGGTCAACTTATTGGAGGAGAAGAAAAAGGAGTCACCTTATTAGAGAAGAAAAGATAGGGGAGATGAAGGAGAAAAAGAAAAAATGGTTCAACTTATTGGAGAAGAAAAGATAAGGGGTAACTTATTGGAGAAGAGGAAAATGGGTCAACTTTTTAGAGAAGAAAAGAGAAGACGGTAACTTATTGCTGGAGAAGAAAAGATAAGAAGAAGAAGAAAGCGGTCAACTTATTGGAGAAAAGAAAAGAAAGGAGGAGAAGTACGGGGTCAATTTATTGGAGAAGAAAAGATACGGGGTAACTTATTAGTTCAACTTATTGGAGAAGAAGAAAAAGGGTCAAGGGTGAACCTATCGGGTTAACTTAATGAAGTAGAAGAATAAAATGGGTCAACTTATTAGGGAAGAAAAGATAAGAAAAAGAAGGAGAAGAAGTAAGGGTTCAACTTATTGGAGAATAAAAGATACAAGGTAACTTATTAGTTCAACTTATTGGAGAAGAAAAGATACAAGGTAACTTATTAGTTCAACTTATTGGAGAAGAAGAAAAAGGTCAAGGGTCAACTTATTGGGTTAACTTATTGGAGTAGAAGAAGAAAATTGGTTAACTTATTGAAGAGGGAGAGAGGTCAACTTATTGAAGAAGAAGAAGAAATGACTCAACTTAATGGAGAAGAAAAGATAAGGGGTAATTTACCTGAGCCAACTTATTGGAGAAGAAGAAGAAATGGTGATCCTATTAGAGAAGAAAATGTAAGGAGGAGAAGGAGAAGAAGAAGATGAAGAAAGGGGTCAAAGTATTAGAGAAGAAAAGATAAAGGGTAACTTATTGAAGAAGAAGAAGAAAGTAAGTCAACTCATTGGAGAAGAAAAGATAAGGGGTAACTTAGTATTGGAGAAGAAAAGATAAGAAGAAGAAAAAAGGGAAGAAGAAGAAAGGGGTCAACTTATTGGAGAAAAAAAAATACGGGATAACTTATTGATTCAACTTATTGAAGAAGAAGAAGAAAAGGGTTCAACTTATTGGGTTAACATATTGGAGTAGAAGAAGAAAATGGGTCAACTTATTGGAGAAGAAAAGGAGGAGAAGAAATGGGTCAACTTATTGGAGGAAAAAAATAAGGGGTGACTTATCTGGGTCAGCTTATTGGAGAAGTGGAGAAGAAAAGATAAGATGTCATTGGAGAAGAAATGAAAAGGAGGAGGAGAAGAAGAAGAAATGGGTCGACTTATCGGAGAGGAAAAGATAAAGGGTAACTTATTGAGTCAACTTATTGGAGAAGAAAAGATAAAAGGTAACTTATTATGGGAGAAGAAAAGATACGAAGAAGAAGAAGAAGAAGAAGAAGAAAAGATAAAAGGTAACTTATTATGGGAGAAGAAAAGATACGAAGAAGAAGAAGAAGAAAGCGGTCAACTCATTATTAGAGAAAAGATAAAGAGGAGGAGAAAGGGGTCAACTTATTGGAGAAGAAAAGATACGAAATAACTTATTGGTTCGACTTGTCGGGAAACAAAAAGAAAGAAAAGGGATCAATATATTGGGTGAACTTATTAGAGTCGAAGAAGAAAAGGGGTCAATTTATTGGAGAAGAAGAAAGAGGTCAACTTATTGGAGAAGAAAAGATAAGGAGAAGTGGAAAAAACAGAAGAAATGGGTCTACTTATTGGAAAAGAAAAGATATGGGGTAACTTATTGGGTTAACTTATTAGAGTAGAAGAAAATGAGTGAACTTATTGGAAAAGAAGAAATAGGTCAATTTATTGGAGAAGAAGAAGAAAGGAGAACTTATTGGAGAAGAAACGATAAAGAGGAGAAGGAGGTGAATAAGAAACGAGTCAACTTATTGGTGAAAAAAGATAAAGGGTAACTTCTCTAGGTCAACTTATTGGAGAAGTGGAGGAGAAACTTTGGAGGTCAACTTATTGGAGAAGAAGAAGAAATGGGTCCACTTATTAGAGAAGGAAAGATAAGAGGTAACTTATTGGAGGAGAAGAAAATGGGTCAACTTATTGGAGAAGAAAAGATAAGGGTAGCTTATTAGTGGAGAAGAAAAGATAAGGAGAAGAAGAAAGCGGCCAACTTATTGAAGAAGAAAAGATACAAGGTAACTTATTGGAGAAGAAGTAAAAGAAAGGGGGTCAACTTATTAGGTTAACTTATTGGAGTAGAAGAAAAAAGGGTTAACTTGTTGGAAAAGGAGGAGGTCAATTTATTGGAGAAGAAGAAAGGGGTCAACTCATTGGAGAAGAAAAGATAAGGAGGAGGAGGAGAAGAAGATTTGGAGAAAGAAACATTAGAGGTAACTTTTCCAGGTCAACTTATTGGAGAAGTGAAGAAGAAAAGATAAGAGGTCAAGTTATTGGAGAAGAAGAAGAAAATGAGTCAACTTATTGGAGTAGAAAAGATGAGGAGGAGAAAACAATAGGTCAATTTACTGAGAAGAAAAGATAAGTGTAACTTATTAGGTCAACTTATTGGAGAAAAAAAAGAGAACGGGTAGCTTATTATTGGAGTAGAAAAGATAAGAAGGAGAAGGAGAAGGAGAAGAAGAAAGGGGTCAACTTATTGGAGAAGAAAACACGCGAGTTAATTTATTTGTTCAGCTCATTGGAGATGAAGAAGAAGAAAAGAAGTCAACTTATAAGAGAAGAAAAGATAAGGAGGAGAAGGAAGAGAAGAAGAAAGAGTTCAACTTATTGGAAAAGAAAAGATAAGGGGTAACTTATTTGGGTCAACTTATAGGAAAAGTGGAGAAAAAGAGATGAGAGGTCAACTTATTGGAAAAGAAGAAAAAGGGAAGATAAGGGGTAACTTATCTGGGTCAACTTATTGGAGAAATGGAGAAGAAAAGATAAAAGGCCAACTTATTCGAGAAGAAGAAAGGGGTCAACTCATTAGAGAAGAAAAGGTGAGGATGAGGGGGAGGAGAAGAAGAAAAAGAAAGGGGTCAACGTATTAGAGAAGAAAAGATAAGAGGCGACTCATGGGTCAACTTATTGGAGAAGTGGGGAGTAAAAGATAAGAGTTCAACTTGTTGGAGAAAAAAGAGAAAGGGGTCACCTTATTGGAGAAGAAAAAAATGAGGAGGAGAAGGGAAAGAAGAAGAAATGGGTTAACTTGTCGGAGGAAAAAAAGATTAGGGTAACTTATTATCGGAGAAGAAAGCGGTCAACTTATTATTGGATAAGAAAAAATAAGGAGGAGAAGAAGAAAGGGGACGAGTTAACTTATCAGTTCGACTCGTTGGAGAAAAAAAGAAGGAAAGAGATCAATTTATTAGGTGAGCTTATTGGAGTTGAAGAAAAAAGGTCAACTTATGAGAGAAGAAGAAAGAGGCCAACTAAGTAAAGAAGAAGAAAGGGATCAATTTATTGGAGAAGAAAAGATAAGGAGGAGAAGTAGAAGAAAGGGGTCAACTTATAGGAGTAGTGGAGAATAAAAGGTAAGAGCTCAACTTATCAAAGAAGAAGAAAAAGGGATCACCTTTTTGTAGAAGAAAAAGAGGATGAGAAGACGGAGGAAAAGAAGAAAGGGGTCAACTTATTGAAGAACGAAAGATAAGGAGTAACTTATTGGAGAAAAAGAAGAAAATGGGTCAACTTATTGGAGAAGAAAGGGGAAGGGGTAACTTATTATTGGTGAAGAAAAGGTAAGGAGGAGGAGAAGAAAGGGCTCAACTTATTGGAGAAGAAAAGATACGGGGTAATTTTGGTTCAACTTATTGGAGAAGAAAATAGGTGAACTCATTAAAGAAGAAGAAAAATGTTAACTTATTGGAGAAGAAGAAAGGGGTTACTTTATTGGAGAAGAAAAGATACGGAGGAGGAGAAGAAGAAATGGGTCAACTTATTGGGGAAGAAAAGATAGGGGGTGACTTTTTGGGTCAATTTATTGAAAAAGAAGAAGAAACTGGGTCAACTTATTTGAGAAGAAAAGATAAGGGGTAACTTCTTATTGCAGGAGAAAAGATAAAGAAGAAGAAGAAGAAGAAGAAAGTGGTCAACTTATTAGAGAAGAAACGATAAGGAGGAGAAGAAGAAGGGGGTCAATTTATTTGAGAAGAAAAATACGGGGTAACTTATTGGCGAAGAAGAAAGATGTCAATTTACTGGAAAAGAAGAACAAAGGGGTCGGCTTATTGTAGAAGAAAAGATAAGGAGGAGGAGACGAAATGGGTCAACTTATTAGAAAAGAAAAGATAAGAGGTGACTCATTAGGGTCAACCTATTGGAGAAGTGGGGAAGAAAAGATAAGAGGTCAAGTTATTGGAGAAAAAGGAATCCTCTCTTTGGAGAAGAAAAGAGGAGGAGAAGAGATGAAGAAGAAAGGGTTCAATTTATTGGAGGAGAAAATATACGGGGTAACTTATAAGGTCAACTTATTGGAGAAGAAGAAATGGGTCAACTTATTAGAGAAAAAAGATGAGGAGGAGGAAGAGGTTAACTTATTGAAGCAGTAAAGATAAGGGGTAACTTATCTGGGTCAACTTATTGGGGAAGTGGGGAAGAAAAGATAAGAGGTCAACTTATTGGAGAAAAAGAAGAAAAGATAAGGGGTGACTTATTGGTTTTAACTTAGTGGAGTTAGGGATGCAACTTGGGTCGGGCTTAACCCGAACTTGAATTTGAAGTGTTAAAATTGACCATTATAGAACCCGAGCCCGATTTTTCATTCTCCTTATATATGTTATATTTATTTTATACCATATATAAATATAATTCTTCCTTAAGTTCAATAATATAATATAATATTTTTATATTTTCTTTTAGGAAAAAAGAGTTTGGTTTGGTGGCAGTTTCCAAACAAAAAAATGAGAACTATTTTTAGAATTTGAGATGTTTTATTTGGTGTTTTAACTTAACTGCTTATGTAGGATGTTATCATTTGGTCGTTTCAATATGATATTAGTAGTAAGATGTTTATTTTACTTGAAATAAATTTGCTGTAGTTTATTTAACTTAATACTATGATTGTTGAATAATTTTTATTATGATTAACATTACAAGGTTTTTCTTATAATTAGATATTAATGTTTATGTTTATGATTATGATATTAATATTAAATTGTATAATAAAAAATAATGTACCTTTTCATTTTCTAATATAGGCTACTAGTCTATTCTTTTTTTTTGAGAAATGATTATTAGTTTACTTAATATAAAGAGAATGTTTAAATAA
>JAXCLR010000001.1:78497992-78523159 GCA_035584095.1 Annona squamosa
AATTTTTGCTTGAAAATAGAAAAATATTATTTTTGATTTTTTTAATGATAGATTTAAAGTTGAATAAGTATAAGATATATAACAAATATATAGAATAATTTCAACTAGAATTCTAGCCCGAAATTCAATCTAAGCCCGAATTTCAAAAATACTGTTAGAATTTAAGTTTATAGATAAGATTAGAGTTAGGGTAAGATAGATAACCAATATATAAAATAATTTCAACCAGAATTCCAGCCTGAAACTCAACCCGAGCCTGAATTTCAAAAATAGGATTAGGATTTAGGTTTATGAATAGGATTAGGGTTAGGGTTAGGGTTTGAAGCGAACTTGAGTTTCATGAGCCCGAGTTGCACCCTTAATTAGAGGAGAAGAAAATAGGCCAACTTATTGGAGAGGAAAAGGGAAGGGGTAACTTATTGTTGGAGTACAAAAGATAAGGAGGAGAAGAAAAAAGGGGTCGACCTATTGGAGAAAAAAGATATGGGGTAATTGATTGGAGAAGAATAAGAAGAAAAAGGGTCAACTTATTGGCTTAACTTATTGGAGTAAAAACATGGGTCAATTTATTGGAGAAGTAAAGATAAAACGGAGGAGGAGAAAGATGTCAACTTATTGGAGAAGAAAAGATAAGGGGTAACTTATCTGGGTCAACTTATAGGACATGTGGAGAAGAAAAAATAAGAGGTCCAACTTATTAAAGAAGAAGAAAAATGGGTCACCTTATTGGAGAAGAAATGGAGGAGGAGGAGGAGAAGAAATGAGTCAACTTATTAAGTCAACTTATTAGGGAAGAAGAAGAAAATTGGTTAACTTATTGGAGAAGAAAAGAGGTGTAACTTGTTATTGAAGAATGAAAGATAAGAAGTAAGAGAAAGCGGTCAACTTATTGGAAAAGAAAAGAAAAAGAAAGAGGAGAAAAAGAAGAAAGGGGTCAGCTTATTGGAGAAGAAAAGATACGGGGTCACTTATTGGTTCAATTTATTGGAGAAGAAGGAGAAGAAAAAGGGTTATGGGTCAATGTATGGGAGAAGGAGAAAGAGGTCAACTTATTGAAGAAGGAGAAAAAAAGGGGTCAACTTATTGGAGGAAAAAAGATAAGGAGTAGTAGTTGAAAGGGGTCAACTTGTTGAAGAAGTGCAGAAGAAAAGATACGAGGTCAACTTATTGGAAAGAAGAAAAAGCGATCACCTTATTGGAGAAGAAAAGATGGAGAAGAAGGAGAAGAAATGAGTCGACTTATTGGAGAAGAATTGAGAAGGGGAAGTTGTTATTAAAGAAGAAAAGAAGAAGAATAATGCGGTCATCTTATTGGAGAAAAAAAGATAAGAAAAAGGAGAAGAAGAACAAGAAAGGGGTCACCTTACTGAGGAAGTAAAGATATGGGATAACTTATTGGTTCAACTTATTGGAGAAGAAGAAGAAAAAAAAGGATCAAGGGTCAACTTATTGGGTAGGATCAACTTATTGGGTTAACTTATTGGAGTAGAAAAAGATAATGGATCAACTTATTGGAGAAAAAGAAAGAAGCCAACTTATTGAAGGAGAAGAAGAAAGAGGTTTAACTTATTGGAGAAGAAAAGATATGGAGCAGTTGAAAGGGGTCAACTTATTGAAAAAGAAATGATAACGGGTAACTTATCGGAGAAGTGGAGAAGAAAAATGTCAACTTATTGGAGGAGAAGAAGAGGAAAAGGTCACCTTATTGGAGAAAAAAAGATGAGGAAGAGAAGAAGAAAGGGGTTAACGTATTGGAGAAGAAAAGATAAGGGGTAACTTATTGGAGAAGAAGGAGAGAATAGGTCAACTTATTAGAGAAGAAAAGATAAGAGGTAACTTATTGTTAAGAAGAAGAAGAAGAGAAGGGGTCGACTTATTAGAGAAGAAAGAGGTCAATTTACTGCAGAAGAAGAAGAAAGGGGTCGACTTATTGGAGAACAAAAGATAAGGAGGAGGAGAAATAGGTCAACTTATTTGAGAAGAAAAGATAAGGGGTGACTCATTTGGGCCAACTTATTGGAGAAGTGGAGAAGAAAAGGTAAGATGTCAACTTATTGGAGGAGGAGAAGAAAGGGGTCACCTTATTGGAGAAGAAAAGAAGGAGAAGAAGAAGAAATGAGTCACCTTATTGGAGAAGAGAAGAAGGAGAAGAAGAAATGGGTCAACTTATTGGAGAAGAAACGATAAGGTGTAGCTTATTGGGTCAACCTACTGGAGAGGAGAAGATAAAGGGGTAACTTATTATTGGAGAAGAGAAGATAAGAAGAAGAAAGCGGTCCATTTATTATTGGAGAAGAAATGAGTCAACTTATTGGAGAAGAAATAATACGGGGTAATTTATTGGTTCGACTTGTTGGAGAAGAAGAAGAAAAGGGGTCAACTTAGGAGGTCGATCGTATATTCTCGGAAGCATGTCCCGTCAACTTATTGGAGTAGAAGAAGAAAAAGGTAACTTGTTGGAGAAAAAGAAAGTGGTCAACTTAGTGGAGAAGAAGAAAGGGAGAAACTTATTGGAGAAGAAGAGGAGTAGAAGTAGAAGAAAGGGGTCAACTTATTGGTGGAGAAAAGATAAGGGGTAACTTAGCTGGGTCAACTTATAGGAGAAGTGGAGAAGAAAAGATGAGAGGTTAACTTATTGGAGAAGGAGAAAAAGGTATCACCTTTTTGGAGAAGAAAAGAGGAGGAGAAGGAGAAGAAGAAGAAAGCGGTCAACTTATTAGAGAAAAAAAGATAAGGGGTAATTTATAGGGTCAACTTATCGGAGAAGAAAAGATGAGGTAACTTATCTGGGTCAACTTATAGGAAAAGTGGAATAAAAAAGATAAGAGGTCAACTTGTTGAAGAAGAAGAAAATGGGTGACATTATTGGAGAAAAATGGAGGAGAAGAGATTAAATGAGTCAACTTATTGGAGAAGAAAAGATTATTGGTTCAATTATTGGAGAAGAAGAAGAAAAAGTGTCAACTTTTTGGATTAACTTATTGAAGTAGAAGAAGAAAATGGGTCAACTTCTTAGAGAAGAAGAAAAAGGTCAACTTATTAGCGAAGAGGAAAGAGGTCACCTTATTAGAGAAAAAAAGATACGGAGGAGAAGAACAAGAAGAAGAAATGATCAACTTATTTTTAAAGAAAATATAAAGGGAAATTTATTAGGTCAACTTATTGGTAAAAAAGAAGATAATAGGTCAATTTATTGGAGAAGAAAAGACAAGGGGTAACTTATTAATGGAGAAGAAAAGATAAGAACAAGAAGAAAGTGGTCAACTTATTGGAGAAGAAAAGATAAGGAGGAGAAGAAGAAAGGGTTCAATTTATTGGAGAAAAAAGATATAAGGTAACTTATTAGTTCAACTTATTGGAGAAGAAGACGAAAGGGGTCAACTTATTAGAGAAAAAAGATACGGAGGAGGAGAAGGAGAAGAAAGAGGTCAACTTATTGGATAAGTAAAGATAATGGATAACTTATCTGAGTCAACTTATGGAGAAAGAGAAGAAAAGAAGTTAACTTATTGGAGAAGAAGAAAGAGTTCACCTTATTGGAGAAGAAAAGATATGAAAGAGGAAAAGGAGAAGAAGAAGAAAGGGTCGACGTATTGGAGAAGAAAAGATAAGGGCTTATTGGAGAAGAAAGAAAAAATGGGTCAACTTATTGGAGAAGAAAAGAGAAGGGGTAAGTTATAATTGGAGAAGAAAAGATAAGGAGGAAGAGAAGAAGGAGGTCAACTTATTGGAGAAGAAAAGATACGGGGTAACTTATTGGTTCAACTGATTGAAGAAGAAGAAGAAGAAAACGGGTCAACTTATTGGGTTAACTTATTGGAGTAGAAGAAGAACGGGGTTCAAAACTTGTTGAAAAAGAAACGATAAGGAAGAGAAGAAGAAGAAGAAAGGGGTCAACTTATTGGAGAAGAAAAGATAAGGAGTAACTTATCTGGGTCAACTTATAGTAGCAGTGGAGAAGAAAAGAAGAAAAGATGAGAGGAGGTCAACTTATTAAAGAATAAAAGGAGGAGAAGAAGGAGAAGAAGAAAAAATGGGTCAACTTATTGGCGAAAAAAAGATAAGGGGTAACTTATTGGAGAAGAAAAGAAAATGAGTCAACTTATTGGAGAAAAAAAGAGAAGAGGTAACTTATTGTTGGAGAAAAAAAGAGAAAAAGAAGAAGAAGAAAGCAGTCAACTTATTGAAGAAGAAAAGATAAGAAAAAGAAAGAGACTTATTGGAGAAGAGAAGATACGAGGTAACTTATTTGTTCAACTTATTGGAGAAGAAGAAAGAAAAAAAGGGTTAAGGGTCAACTTAATAGTTTAATTTATTGGAGTAGAAGAAAGAAGTCAACTTATTGAAGAAGCAGAAAGGGGTCAACTTTTTGGAAAAGAAAAGATAAGAAAAAGGGAGGAGGAGAAACGGGGTTGACTTGCTGGAGAAGAAGAAGCAAGTCAATCAATTGGAGAAGAACAAGAAAAGAAGTGAACTTATTGGGTCAACTTATTGGAGATGATGAAGAAAAGAGGTCGACTTATTAGAGGAGAAGAAAGGAGTCAAGCTATTGTAGAAGAAAAGATAAGGGATAACCTATTGGAGCAGAAGATGAAAATAAATGAACTTATTGGAGAAGAAGAAGAAATGAGATCAACTTATTGGAGAAGAAAAGATAAAGGGTAACTTATCGGGTCAATTTATTGGAGAAGTAAAAGAAAATGGGTCAACTTATTGGAGAAGAAAAGATAAGAAGAAGAAGAAAGGGGTCAACTTATTGGAGAAGAAAAGATGTAAGGTAATTTATTAGTTCAACTTATTAGAGAAGAAAAAGAAAAAATGGGGTCAATTTATTGGAGAAGAAGACGAAAAAGGTCAACTTATTTGAGAAGAAAAGATAAGGACGAGAAAAAGGAGAAGCAGCAGAAGAAAGGGGTTAACTTATTAGAGAAGAAAATATAAAGGGTAACATAGCTGGGTCAACTTATTGGAGAGGTGGAGAAGAAAAGATAAATGATCAACTTATTGGAGAAGAAGAAGAAAGGGGTCAACTTATTGGAGAAGAAAAGATAAGGGGTAACTTGTTAGGTCAACTTATTGGAGAAGAAAAGATGAGGGGTAACTTATTATTTGAGAAGAAAAGATAGGAAGAAGGAGAAGAAGAAAGGGTCCAACTTATTCGAGAAGAAAAGACACAAGGTAACTTATTGGAAAAGAAGAAGAAAAAAAGGGTTAACTTATTGGGTCAACTTATTGAAGTAGAAGAAGAAAAAGAGTCAAGTTATTGGAGAAGAAGAAGAAATGAGTCAACTTATTGGAGAAGAAAAGATGAAGGGTCAACTTATTGGAGAAGAAAAGATGAAGGCTAACTTATTGGGTCAACTTATTAGAGAAGAAGTTGAAATAGGTCAATTAATTAGAGAAGAAAAGATGAGGAGTAACTTATTGGATCAACTTGTTGGAGATGATGAAGAAAAGGGGTCAACTTATTAGGGAAAAAGAAAGGGGTTAAGCTACTGTAAAAGAAAAGATAAGGGGTAACTTTTTGGAGTAGAAGATGAAAATGGGTGAACTTATTAGAGAAGAAGAAAAGGGATTAATTTATTGAACAGAAAAAGAAAGAGGGTCAACTTATTGTAGAGGAGGAAGAATCATTGGAGAAGAAAAGATAATAGTTAACTTATTATTAAAGGAGAAAAGATAATAAGAAGAAGGAGATGATTAAGAAAAAAAAGATAAGGGATAAAGATTAAGAAAAAAAAGATAAGGGATAAAGAAAAAGAAAAAAGGGGTCAACTTATTGAACAAGAAAAGATAAGAAGAAGAAGGAAGGGGTCAACTTATTGGAGAAGCAAATACAAGAAGAAGAAGAAAGTGGTCAACTTATTGGAGGAGAAAAATTAAGCAGTAACTTATTGGAGAAAAAGAAGAAAAGGGGTTGACTTATCGGGTCAACTTGTTGGAGAAGAAGAAAAAATGGGTCAACTTATTGGAGAAGAAAAGATAAGAAGGAGAAGAAGAAGAAAGTGGTCAATTTGTTGGAGGAGAAAAAATAAGGGGTAACTTATTAGGTCAACTTATTGGAGAAGAAAAGATAAGAAGGAGAAGAAAGTGGTCAATTTGTTGGAGGAGAAAAAATAAAGGGTAACTTATTGGGTCAACTTATTGGAGAAGAAAAGATAAGAAGGAGAAGAAAGTGGTCAATTTGTTGGAGGAAAAAAAATAAAGGGTAACTTATTGGGTCAACTTATTGGAAAAGAAAAGATAAGAAGAAGGAGAAGGAGAAGATGAACAAAGAAAAAAATAAGGGGGGAAGAAGAAGAAAGTGGTCATCTTATTGGAGAAGAAAAGATAAGAAGAAGAAGAAGAAGAAGAATAAGAAAAAGGTCGTCAACTTATTGGAGAAGAAAAATGAGGAGTAACTTACTGCGTCAACTTGCTGAAGAAGAAGAAGAGTAGGGGTCAATTTATTGGAGAAGAAGAAGAAAAGAGTCAACTTATTAGAGGAGAACAAAAAGGGGGTCAACTTATTGGACAAGAAAAGATAAGGGGTAACTTATTTGAGGAGAAGAACTTATTGGAGAAGAAAGAAAAGATAAGGGAAGAAGAAAATATAATGGGATAACTTATTGGAGAAGAAGAAAAAAGGAGTCGATTTATTGGGTCTACTTATTGAAGAAGAAGAAGAAGCAGAGAAGAAAAGATTAGAGGTAACTTATTGGAGAAGAAGAAAAAAAAGGGGGTCAACTTGTTGAAAAAAAGGAAAGGGGCAACTTGTTGAAGGAAAGGATCGACTTATTGGAGAAGAAAAGATAAATTGGGTAATTTATTGGGTCAACTTGCTGGAGGAGAGGAAGAAAGGGGGTCAATTTATTGTGTCAACTTATGGGAGGAGGAAGAAAAGGGTCAGCTTATTGGAGAAGAAGAAGAAAAGTGGTTAACTTATGAGAGGAGAAGAAGAAAGAGGTTAACCTATTAGAGAAGAAAAGATAAGTGGTAATTTATTGGAAAAGAAGTAGAAGATGGAGAAGAAGAAGAAGAAGGTAAGGGGTTAGCTTGTTGGAAAATAAACTAAAAGTAGTCAAATAAAACAGATAAGGGGTTAACTTACTGGAGAATAAACTAAAAGTAGTAAAACACTATCTTGTTGGAGAAGAAAATAGATGAGGGATTAACTTATTATAGAAGAAAATAGATGAGGGTTAACTTATTGGAGAATAAACTAATAGTAGTGAAACATTGTCTTATATTAATTGATCTGGGCAAGATGCCTAAATTAAGAAAAAGGAAGGCTTTTGGAAGAAAGAGTAAAGATCCTTTAAATAGAAAAGGTTTAATAGTAGTGAAACACTGTCTTATATTAATTGATTTGGGGCAAGATGCCTAAATTGAGAAAAAGGAGGGCTTAAGATCCTCTAAATAGAAAAGGTTAACTTATTGGAGAATAAATTAAATGTTGTTAAACACTATCTTATATCAATTGTTGTAGGACAAGATGCCTAAATTAAGAAAAAAGAAGGCTTTGGAAGAAAGAGCGAAGATCCTCTGAATAAAGAAAGGACGAATGGGATGAAGGAGATAAATGAGAAGAAGGAAGAATTTGAGAACAGATAAAAGAAGGGAAGAGAGTAAAAAAATATGTAGGAAGGAAAAGAACAAGATTATAGGAAAAGAAAGAGAAGATGAGAAGAAGAGAAACAAGAGCATTATGTAATGCTTTGTAAGGCTTTGAAAAGGTGTATTTATAGATAGAAAGCAGATAAGCGATTAATTTGTTGGGGAAATAAATTAAAAATAGTCAAATACTGTCTCTTACCTATTGATGTCGGACAAGATGCCTAACTGAAGAAAAGAAAAGCTTTTGGAAGAAAAAGTAAAGATCCTTTTAGCAAAAAAAGAAGGGACGAATAGGAAGAGGCTATTGGCGAATTAGAAGAAAAAAGAAGATTAGAGAAAGTCTTAAAGAGTAGAGAAGAAGATATAAGAAAGGAAGAATTTGAGAATAAAGGTAATAATGGTAGTAGTAGAAAATATGCAAGAAGAGAGAACAAGATTACAAGGAAAGAAGAAGAAGAAGATAAGAAGAGGAGAAAGAAGATGTTATGTTATAGCCAAACTTGTATTTGTTGCTTTGTAATGCTTGCAGAAGGTGTATTTATAGATAGAATGAGGCAAATATGTGGCTACCTTATTGGAGAAATAATTACAAGTAGTAAAACACTATCTTATATCAATTGATGTAGGACGATACCTAAATTAAGAGACAGGAAGGCTTTTTGAAGAAAGAGTGAAGATCCTCTCAAACATAGAAAGAAGAGAAGAATAGGAATGAGCTACAAGTGAATTAGAAGAAAGAAACAAGATGAGAGACTGGAAGAGTAGAGTAAAAGAAAGAAAAAGAGGACGAATATGAGAACAAAGATAGCAAGGGTTGAAAAAGTAGAAAATATGTAGGAAGAGAGAGAACAAGATTATAGAACATGAAGAAGATGAAAAAAGAGGTGAAAGAAGAAGAAGAGATGTTATGTTATAACCAAAGTTTTATTCGATGCTTCATAGGAGTTGCAATAGATATCGAATTGCAATAGGTGTCTTTTTTGGTTAGAAGAAGGGATTAATTTGAAATACAACCCCTACCTTTACCCTTAATTATAAATATACTCAATAAGTTTAAAAACTTTCACATGTACTCTTAAGTATTTCATTAATTTTAAATATACCTAATATGACAATTAGGAACGTCTAATAATTTTAAAATTCCAAAGTACCCTTGATTGATCTAGTATCTATTGTCATTAGTGTCGTATCCAAACCGTTAGAACTCATTTTGCTCAACTTCTCTCTCAAGTTGGATGAGTTTTCATCATATTGTTGTCAAACATTTTTATACCAATTGATGTGGACAAGATGCTTGAGTGAAGAGAAAGGAAAGATTTTAAAAGTAAGAGTGAAGATCCTTTCAATAGAAAAGGAAAAGAAGAATAAAAAGAGGCTACAAGCAAAGTAGAGTAGAAGATAAAAGAAAGAGGAAAAATATGAGAATAAAGATAACAAGGGTAGAAAGAGCAGAAAATATGCAGGAAGAGAGAGAACAAGATTATAGGAAAGAAGTAGATGAGAAGAGGAGGTGAAAGAAGAAGAGGAGGAATTGGAGATGTTATGTTATAACCAAAGTTTTATTTTATGCTTCATATGGCTTGCAAAAGGTGTTTTTTTTTTTAGATAGAAGGCGGCAAATCAGCAACTAACTTATTGGAGAAATGAAATGAAAGATTTCAAACACTTAACACTTATCAATTGATGTAGGACAGGATGCCTAAATCAAGAAAAAGAAATGCTTTGGGAAGAAAGAGTGATGATCCTTTCAATAGAGTAAGAGGGGAAGAATATGAAAAGGCTATAGACGAATTAGAAGAAAGAGGACTAGAGAAAGCCATGAAAGCGGAGAAGAAGATATAAGGTGGAAGAATTTGAGGATAAATATACAAGGGTAGAAAGAGCAAAGAACATGTGAGTAGGGAAAGAGCTAGAATATAGAGAAAGAAAAGCAGAAGAAGAGGAGAAGAAGAGAAAAAAAGGAGGAACTAGAGATGTTTTGTATAACCAAACTTTTATTTGATGCTTCGTTATGCTTTCGAAAGGTGTATTTATTGATAGAAGAAAGCAAATAGGTTGCTAGCTTATTGGAAAAATAAACCAAAAGTAGTCGAATAATATCTTATACCAATTGATGTAGGATAAGATGCCTAATTCAAAAAAGAAAGGCTTTGGAAGAAACAGTAAAGATCATCTCAATAGAGATGGAAGGGAAGAATAGGAAGAGGCCACAGACGAATTAGAGAAAAGAAACAAGGCCGGAGAAAGACTTAAAATGGTAGAGAAGAAGATTAAAGAAATAGAAAGAATATGTGAATAAAGATAGCATGGGAAGAAAGAGTGAAAAATATTTAGGAAAAGAAAGAACAAGATTGTAGATAAAGAAGAAAAAGAAGAAGAGAAAGATGAAGAGGAGTGTGAGATGGTTTGTTATTACCAAACGTTTAGTTGATGCATCATCAGGTGTACAAAGAATGTATTTATAGATAGAAGATGGCAAATAAGCGGCTAAGTCAATTGGATACATAAAATGAAAATTGTCAAACACATTTTATGCCATTGTTGTCGGACAAGATGGCAAAATCTAGAAAAAGGAAAGCTTTTGGAAGAAAGAGTGAGGATCCCCTCAATAAAGAAAGTAGTTAAGAATAGGAAGAGGTTATAGAGGAATTAAAAGAAAGAAACAAGATCAGGGAAAGACTTAAAAAAGTAGAGAATAAGATAGAAGGAAGAGGAATATTTTGAGGATAAAGATAACAATGGATGAAAGAGCAGAAAATACGTAGGAAAAGGAAGAACCAGAATAAAGATAATCAAGAGAGGAAACAATAGAAAATATGTAGGAAGAGAATAAATGAGATTATAGAGAAAGAAGACGAGGAGGAACAGGAGATGTTTTATCTTAACCAAGCTCTCGATGCTTCATAAGGCTTACAAAAATTATATATATAAATAGAAGAAAATAGATTAGTCGCTAATTTATTGGAGAATCAAAATTAAAAGTTGGGAAACACTATCTTGTACTAATTGATGTGGGACAAGATGGCTAAATTAAGGAAAAAGGAAGGCTTTTGGAAGAAATAGTGAAGTTCCTCTTGATAGAGAAAGAAGGAATGAAGCCGTAGAAAGACTTCAAAGAGTAGAGAAGAAGATTGAAGAAAGAGGAAGATGGCAAAGATAATGCAAAATTTATCTAGACAGAGAAGGAAGAAGAATATTATGAAGGAAGACAAATGAAGTGGAGAAACTAGAGCTATTTTGTCATAACCAAATTTTTGTTTGATGTTTCATAAGTTCTACAAAAGTTGTATTTGTAGATTTTGTTTTTTTTAAAAAAGCAAATAAGCAACTAACTTATTGGAGAAATGAACTATGTTAGTCAAACACTATTGTTAGCTAACTTGTAGGAGAATCAAATCTAAAAAAAAAAAAAATTATTTAAGGAGAGCAAATCTTCTAGTTAGTATTTTCTAAGGAGATATAGTTATTGATATAGTAGTTGTTTATTACGTAAAACTTCCAACCCTAAATGAAATAAACTATGATTTGTAGAAGTTTCTTCATGTACTGCATCATTCTTCCTGACTTAGAAAAAACTCATCTTCAAGTTTCATATGTAAAATGCTTCAACTTCGGCCAGAAGTAATAATGTAATCCAAAACGTTATATTGACATCTCTTAATCGGCCAAGACGTTAAGGTCACAACTTGTGATCTTCAAACCTTGAATTTTCATTTATGAACCTTAAATTTTTGTTTCGCAAGTTTGAAGCAATAAGGTTTGATATGAATAATCCCCCAAATCAAAAGATTCATATTCTTGCACTATCGTCATAAATACGTGTTTTCTTTTATGTGATGAAAAGTAATTTGGGCTGGTTGTGCACACATTTTAGGCTTTTGGCTTCACAATAGTTATGACCGCTATTGATTGAAAAGATGACAAATGGTGGTCCATCAATATATTTGAGAAATGGAATTGATGATTGTTTGGTTACATAAATCAATATGTGGAAGATGGAGAATTTTTTTTAAATCACCGAGTTTTGATTTGATACCTAGGAAGACTTTTCGAAGAAAGTGGGAAGATTCTTTCAATAGATAAAGAAAGGGAAGAAATAAACAAGACCAAAGAAAGGCTTAGAAATAAATGAAAAAAGATAAAAGAAATAGGAAGAATCTAAGTATAAAGACAACGAAAAAGAGGAGAAAATATGTAGGAAGAGAAAGAACAATATTATAGAGAAAAAGGAAGAAGAGAATAAGTGGAGCAGAAGATGTTTTGTTATAACAAAACTTCTATTAGATTCTTCGTAAGATTTACAAAAGGTGTATTTATTGATAGAAGAAGGAAAATAAGCAGCGAAGTTATTAGAAAAATAAACTGAAAGTAGTCAAACACTATCTTACCAAGTGATATATAATAAGATTGCTAAATCAAGAAAAGGGACACTTTTGGAAAAAAGAGTAAATATCCTCTCAATAGAAAAAGAAGGGAAGCATAGGAAGAAGCCGCAGACAAATTAGAAGATAGAAACAATAGAAAGGCTTAAAAGTGTAATGACAAAGATAAAAGAAAGAAAATTTGAGAAAAAAGATAACAAAAGAAGAAACAACAGAAAATATGTAAGAACAAAAAGAACAAAATTATAGAGAAAGATGAGAAAAAGAGGAAGAAGAGAAACATGAGATGTTTTGTTATAATCAAACTTTTATTCGATGCTTAATAAGTCTTACAAAAGATGTATTTATAGATAGAATAAAGTAGATAAGCAACTAACTTATTGGAGAAATAAACTAGAAGTGGTCAAACACTATCTTATACCAATCGACGTAAGATAAGATACCTAAACCAAAAAAAAAAAGACTTTTGAAATAAACAATGAAGATCCTCTCAAATCTCAACAGAGAAAAAAATGAAAGAATGAGAAGAGGGTGTAGATGAATTGGAAGAGAGAGACAAGACCGAAGAAAGGCTTAAAAGAGTAGAAAAGCAGATAGAAGAAAGAGAGAATTTGAGAATAAAAATAACGATGGAAGAAAGAGCAAAAAATATGTAAGAAGAGTAAGACAAGATTATAGAAAAAGAAAATGAAAATGAAAAAGGTGGAAAAAGAGGATAGAGAGAGAAAGGAACTAGAGATGTTTTGTTATAACTAAACTTTTATTTGATGTTTTGTGAGGCTTTATAAGACTCATAAAAGGTGTATTTATAGTTGGAAGAAGACACATTAGTAGTGTTTCTTTTTTGGGGGGTGGAGGGAGGGGGAGGATTCACTAATTTTTGCTCTAGTACCAATTGATATTAAACGAATTCTTTAAATCAGGAAAAAGAAAGACCTTGGATGAAAGAGGAAAGAACTTGTCAACAGAGGAAGAAGGGAAGAAGATGAAGAGACCATAGACAAATTAGAAGAAAGAAACACTACTGGAGAAAGATTTCAAATAGTACAAAAGAAGATAAAAGAAAGAGGAAGAATCTGAGAAGAAAGAGAATAAGAGAAGAAACAACAGAAAATATGTAGGAAGAGGAAGAAGAGGAGTAGGATAAGTAAGAAGAAGAGGAGGAACTAGAGAGATTTTTTTGTAGATAGACGAAGAAAGCAAATGAGCGGCTATCTTATTGGTAAAATGAACTAAAAATAGTCAAACACTAATGTTAGTTGACTTCTAAGAGAAGCAAGCCTAAAAAAGAAACATCATCCTCTGAGGTAAGCAACAAGTCTTTAGCATCTTCTAGAGAGATACAGTTATTTAATTAGAAGTTGCTAAATACATAAAACTTTCATTCCCAAATAAAATAAACTCTAATTTATGGGTGTGTTCAGCAATATATAAAAGATGTCAAGCTAAAACTTTTTATTCTTCATAACTGCTCTATTTTTAATCATTTCTTTACATTTTCCTATATAACTACCTTAATTTTCAATTATTTCTACACAAGTACTCATATAACTAACTTATCAATTTTAACTTTATTATCTTTACTCCTTATAATTATCATCATCATATTACATTTTTTTTTTCAATTTAAAAGTTTTTATACAAAAAAAATTCATCTAGAAGTTTTATGACTTCCCAAACATACCCTATGAAAGTTTCTTCACATCCCCATTAAGGAGATTATTTTTCTTTTTTACTGAACAAAGTTGTAGTTTTTTTGTTTTTGTTTGGATGAATTAAATCTTGATAAACTGACTCGTATTTTTATTTTTATTTTTTGGTTCACATCAAATATTCTCTTTTAGAGCTCGCTTGGAGCTTTGAATATAGTTGGTATAATGTAGATATCAATATTGTGGACATGATGTTAGTGAGATTGGAAATCATGCTTTGAAGGTAATATGATAAAATAGAGCAATAGAATGAAACTAAATGACATGATTTATGGAAGAGTTGATTGTGAAATGTATGAGCTTGACTGTATAAAGTTTACTCTTAAGATGAAAATTAGGCATCATTGTGGAATTATGTAATTAATAAGAGATAAA
Source organism: Annona squamosa (assembly GCA_035584095.1). NCBI lineage: Eukaryota > Viridiplantae > Streptophyta > Magnoliopsida > Magnoliales > Annonaceae > Annona > Annona squamosa. Next base: position 78,512,058 of record JAXCLR010000001.1, read on the forward strand.
TGCCTTCTTTGATAGAATGTGGGCCGTGGATGCCAAAGTTGATGGTTTTGCCTTCTAGTCCATTTGTTTTTCTTATTGCATAATAGGACCTTAAAATCTTGATGATTCTTGCATAACAATCGCAAGCATGTAATGATTCTTGTTGGTGATTGTAAGGGTTTCTCTAAGCTCCAACATTCATTTATGCATGAAAATTTGCTTGTTTGTTCACATATGTCATGAGAACTAGACAGTTTTGTTCTTTTGAACACTTTATATTTCTGTCTGCTTATTGGCCTCATAATTTTTTGTTACAAGTATGCCTACATGACTATTCATGTGCACCTTGATGATGATGTACTTGAGCTGGTTGACAAAGATGGAATTTCAAGTAGTGGTCGGGAAATTAATAGTTCAGGATTTATGATTCGAGCTACGTGTCTTGGGGTTACAAGTATTTACGTAAGTCTGTTATCTTACTATGTGCTAATTCTTGCAATTTGTTGCTCAAACATAGCTTTTTTATTACTAATTATTTGAATTGTTTAGGTAAGTATCAGGCAAAGATCGGGACGTGAAATCGTGAGTGAATTTGTTGAGGTTGAAGTTTATGCACCACCAAGAATCCACCCTGACTATGTTTTTCTTGCACCCGGTGCTTCTTTTGTGGTATGTGCTTGAAACCTTTTGCCTTAGATCCATGCATCATGTGCTCTGAAGTTGATGCATGCAGAAAGTCTGTCACTGACGCCTTTTATCTGGTATCCGTGATATGTACAAGATGATTATAGTACATCATTTTGTAATTTGTTGTTGGCTATTGAAGCATAACCTTTTCATTTTCTATGTATTATTTAGTAGCATTGAGTATTTTTGGAAAACTTAAAAGAACAAATTAATTTCATCATTTTTGGCACATTGTTGCTATAATTGAGTATTTTTCCTTAAATGTTGCATATCAAATTAGTTGTTCTAATGATTTATTTCTACAGCTTGTTGTAAAAGGAGGACCACAAATTGGAGTCATTGTTGAGTATTCCAGTTTTGATGATGCAACTGTTGCAATTCAAAATTCCTCGGGAAGAGTTTCTGCAATTTCTGCTGGAAAGACTGTACGTGCTCAGTCAACATTCCAAAATTTATTAAAGCCTCTTCATGGACTACGACTTTCTTTTTATTTATTCTTGGTTTCTTGCTGCTGTTTTTAAGTTTGTTTACACATAATCAGCTAAAACTTTCTTTTACTTGTTTCAATGTTGAAATGTATTGCTCTTTTAGTCCTGTATTCTTCCTCATGTTGCCGTGTGCATTGTTCTTGTGGTCAGACCATACGTGCTGCATTTTATGGTCATGCTGGCACAATTATCTGTGAAGCAAATGGAAGAATTGAAGTAGGGATACCTTCTGCAATGATGCTTAATGTTCAAAGTGAACAGTTAGGTGTCGGCTGTGAAATGCCAATATTTCCTTGGTTCACTGAGGTAAGCATGAAAGGAATTGTTTTCTTTATATTCCTGTTTCTCTTGGCCTATGTTCTACCAACTTATGGATGTTCCCTTCCCCAGCTAATCCTCAAGCAAACAAAAAAATGAAAATGAAAGACAAAAGAGTGAAACTAACTTCTAGATGTACAGGGAAATCTGTTTTCTTTTTATGAGCTCTGCAACAATTACCAATGGACTATAGAAGATGAACAGGTGAAATGCAAGTCCCGGTTTTTTGTTTCCAAGCTTACTTCAATAAGTTTTCTCTCTTTTTTTTTCTGAATTGTTTTAACTATGAATTGGTAATATTTTATTCCTCGGGCTTTTTAGGTGCTGACCTTTCAGAAAGCCAGGTCCCAATTTCACCATAGTAGTCATGAACTTGCTTCTGCTGGCACAATGGAGAAAGATCTCAGTTTTATCAATGTTGTATATGGGAGGTATGGTCTTTCCATGGCATTTTTCAGATACTAACTATTTGTCCTTGCAGAATGAAGATTTTATTCTCTTTAGTTTTATATCAGTCTATTTGTTTGGCAGTGTTCATTATATTCCTGTTTCACTGACCTTATGTTGACAATGGGTTCAGCTTTCTGTAAAGAGTCTCATATCAGCAGATCTCTTGGTTATTACAGTATCATTTTGATTCCAATAAAGAGGTTCTAGTGCTCTGCTGAGCAGTTTTTATTTAGAGGACTGTGTATAGTTCTCAAAGCCCTTCTAGTAATGAATTTAGCTGAATATTAGGAAAAATGATTTGAATCCCCTGTCAAAATACCACTTTGAATGAGTTTCTAACTACCAATTTGCTTACCATTCAAATTTGGTAATGTTTAACTTTATTTTAGATAACGCGATTCTCTAGTCTCTGCATAATAGTTTTAAAATTGTAGTCCTCCCTTAAGTCATAGTTAAAAAAATTTTTTTTCCCTCTCAACGTGTCTTACCACAAAAGATCTTTGAATCTGTCCTCATGGATACCAATGATATCTAGCCCATGCAATTAATCTCATCATCGTCAATATTTCTTTCTTTCTTTCTTTCTTTTTTTTTGAAACTTTTTTCTCCTTTGTTTTTTAACATTGAATTAGAATTGGTTGTGCGAGGATGTTATGATTTCATCTTAACTTTTCCAAATCCTTAGCATTATATGATGTCACTAACAACTAAGACTCAAATGTAATGTGCCAAATTACAAGAGATGTTCTTTCAAGCCCTTGATGTATAAAATTTTGAGCTCCATTTCCTTATCAGCAAGTATTTTCTTATTTCCATGTTGTTAATGCTGGAATATGTTATTTGCATTCCTTCATTCAGTTATGAACATGATCTCAACAGAGTTAAACTTGGTGTTGGGTTTTAATGTATTGTTGTGCACATGGTTCAGCTTATAATGGAGATCCTTGTCTTCTAAACGCTCACTCTAATAGAAGTAGTTAAAAATTTTGCTGAAGTATATAAATTTTGAGAATTGCCTGTCTATATGAAATTAAGATTTCCCCTTATAGAATTTTTTTCCTTTTACATTGTTCTTGATTTTCCTTTGATACCTGCAATTTTTAACAAATTTTTGTATGATTCAGACATTTATTGTCTCATTGTTCTGTGGTCATAACTTGTTACTTTTCATGAATCTCTTTATTCCCTCACCAGGTCTGCAGGTAGAACAGTTGTTGCTGTTTCATTTTCCTGTAATTTCATTTACTCTGGAGATGTTTCACATTCAGTATTTTACAATGCTTCGGCATCATTATCGGTGATTGCTCCTCCTCCATTAGCTCTTGGAGTGCCAATAACATGGGTCTTTCCGCCATTTTATATTTCATCTGAGGTTTTGCCAACATCAACAGACTCTGCTGAGTGGGATTCTCATGGTCGAAAACGAAGTATCATATATTCTTTATTGAGAACTTGTGATGGAAAGAATGAATTTCTGCAACAAGATGCTATTGCTATAGATGGCAGCAGAATAAAGACTAAGGAAAGCAATAATATTGGCTGTATTGTGGCAAAAGATCGTCTAACAGGAAATATGGAAGTTGCATCATGCGTGAGGGTTGCAGAGGTATAGCACTCCATTTTAATCATGATCGTTTATTGTTTTTGAACATGGGTCCTACTTCAGTGGTATCAGTTCCCACTAATATATTGGTGGGAACCTCACTGTTTTGGCCCGCCTTCATGATGATATGATTTACTCCACCCATTGTATCTAGAATCATCTGTTTGACTAGGAAACCAAATTTCATCCAAATGAAAGATGTGCATGGGCTCCATCCAAAATGTGTAAAATCAAAGTAATAAAATTTTTTAATCTATATATCAATTTCAAAACTATTCATTTAACATTAAATCGTCTAAAACATTCTTTTTGCACAGATGAGTAATTGTACACATTATTACAACATTTCAATGTATCTGTAAATAGGCTTAAATGTTTACGCATAATTTTATATTTTAAAGCAGTTACAGGCCACCGAAGATTCCGATTAAAATGTTTTTTGGTCATATGGTATAAAAGAAAAGATATTAAACTATGTGACCTGTTGAATTTTGATTTAAACACCGAAGTGGGCCCCATCTAAAAGGTGCCACCAAAACTTGGCGGGAACTTCAGTTTCACCAAAGAGGGACCCTTTAAACACCAGATAAATGATATTGACTGCCACCATAAGTAATCTAGAAGGTGAACAAAAATAAAGGGAAAAAATCAATAATTCATGTACATGAAATAGTGAAAGGTGCAAGGGGTGATAATAACACATTTTCCTTGGTTTTTTGTGGTAATTGATGTATAAGGTAATCTCAGAAAAGCCATAATCCTCTTCCATTGCTTGTTGACAAATTTCATGTCTGAACCATCAACCCGAATTGTTTGTAAATCCTAAAATGGTTAAATGTTTTTATTCAACCACTAATTTCGACCTCTTCATTAAGATTTATCTGCATCTATTCTCATTACAGACAGAATAATCGTGAAGGCCTTGGTTTTACCCTCATAAGTAATTTTAATAGTTTGATTTATTTGATTTTATATCTTTGTTATTTTGTTGTCTTTTTAGGATTTAGTTCCATCCACAAATTGTACTGCTACTGACCACGAATTTGTAAAAATTGTAAATATAATCATACATTTTCTATTATTCTCCAAATTTGACAATGCTGTCAATTTTGCCCATGTATTTTTAAAGAAATTGCTCCTTGTTAAAACCTAAACCTATATACAAAAACAGGTCCTTCCTGCATATTGTCGTCAAAACACAAAGCTACCACAACAAATAGTAAGAGTCATTCTTTGCATGACGAAGAAGTAGATAGAATTAGGTTTTAGGAGGAGGTTATTTTAGTTTAAATAGGGGTCCAAAACTTTCAATGTTTTTATATTTGGAAGACAGCCACAAGTGTTTGGTTATATATATGTGTAGTCATATCCATAAATATGGTTATAGCTTATGGTTATATTCAGGAATAACCCCTATTTTAGTTTTTTTTTATTGTTGATAATCCTATTTCGGTGATAATAAGGCCAAATTTGGAACCATCTTGATATAGGAAAAGAAATAAAGTAATCGCAATACTGGAAGTGAGACATTGCAGCAACAAATGCAATTGATAAGTGATAATTATAGATTAGATAATTCGATTGAAGACTGATGAACATTGCTTGTTTCACTCATTGAGCTTGTAATCAGGTGGCACAAGTGAGGGCAAGTACAAAGGAATTCCCATGCCGTGTGGCAGATATTGCTGTTGGTTCTAAATTAGAGCTCTTTATAAATTTCCGAGATGCTTTAGGTATGTAAAGGCTCAAAACAGTTAATCTTTTCAGAAGCCCTTTTTAAGTTATTTCCCAATTGAACCTAAATTGTTCTTTTTATTTTTGCAATTAATAGGAAATCCATTCTATGAGGCTTATGGTGTGGTCGAATTAGAAGTGGAAACTAATTATCCTGATATATTGTCCATCAGAACTTCAGAGCAAAATGCTACAGAATCAAAAAGTAGAAAGGTTTATCTCGAGGTTGGTTTGTTTATAACTTTATTCAAAAAATTTGTTTCCGTTTTGTAGTTAAAACACCATGATGTAGTTGAAAATTGCACTCTAGAATCTGGATTGCATAGAATTTTCATCCATGATTTTTTTACATGTACTTTATCATTCTGCAGATACGCATCTAGAAGAAGAATTACACATATCATTATATGGTTTTTGTTGTAGTTTTTCTGCCTGTTTATTCTAATTACTGTCCTTTTTCTGTTTCTTTTCTAATCTGTGAAGGCGATGCATCATGGTAGAGCTCTTGTAAGAATATCAATCGGCAAAAATCCAGTAAAGGCAGACTACATCCTGGTATTCATCATTTTCTCCAGATTGCCGGATTTTGAGAACTTCACTGCCAGTTAACGATCATGGGTTTTTAGTTCATTTTAATGGTTGTTGTTTAATGCAGATCTGAGATGGTCATTCGTTTGCAGAAATGTTCCCTATTAATATGCATTTTGTGAAGTCTGAAACCTAAATAAAATGCTCTTTCATGAGTTCAATTTTTTTGGTTTCGATCATTTCATGTTTGGATTGTTAGGTACATTTTCCAATTCGAATGTTTTGAAAGCAGAAAATTGTTAAGATAGGGAAAACAATGGAAAACCACCTTAAGCATAATATTGTACGCGTCATCAGTAAATCATATGAAAGAAAACCATAGAGGAGAATCAATCTGGAAGATTATTGCACATCTACATTGGTAATCTACATTGGTATGTAGTAGTCATTAGCATAGGTATGCGTATGACTAAACACCAAGGTCTACCCACTTTCATCTAGTTACCTGTTGATTTATTGTCTAATTATACTTGTTAATTTATCTCTGGTAGTATTGGTTTTATTTTGCATAATCATTTTCAACTTGTCACCTTGCTTGAGCTCTGATGTACAACATCTTCATTTATCTCCTTACTTAAGTTTGTAGGTTTTCCCTAGTGACAATGGACTGGGGAGGTACAGGGTCTTCTTTACTGTCAATATTGTCAACAAATTACAGAAGAAGAATCGGCTGTTACCCTAATGAATGATAGATAAATCCCGAATGGATAAAAATACATGAAACCTGATAGAATTGGCGGGCAGTGGTTGATGGTATGTAATCGACACTTCATACTTCCCGGATACCAATGATAGTTTTAGATGTATCCGTTACAATATTTAGCTGCACTGTCGCTCAAACTCTTCTGCGTATCTTTCCTCCAATCACTTCTTTGTGCTTTTTATAGACCTATCTCCAAATTAGAAGATTAGAAATATGCGCAAAAGATCACCAATCTGAAGTAACCAAGATTTCAAATCATTTTCATTTTGAAATAGTCTTGAGCCTAGAAACTCAAGAAAAGTTACTTCTATTTTTCTCTTAGAATTGCTTTCATAGTAAAAAGAAAATGTGTTAAGTTTGTTTTCCTTCTACTTGTAGGAAAATTAGCAAATTTAGAAATACGTGGTCGATTTGAGTGTGTGTTACAATTGACACAAACTAAGCCTTTTCATACCTGTCCAACTTATAATGACTGCACAGTCGTTAAATCTACAGACAACACATCCAAATCAGATTTGATTTCTCAGAAAAATTGAACCAAATAGGTGATCTCCAAGATCTCTGCATAAATTCTTTATCTGTGCTTTTGAAACAACTACATAAATATCTTCAATGTTATGTCGCATGTGTATCTTTGTTTGTGTTTTTTAAATCTCTTTGAGTTTCACTGAAAAACTTGATTACTTTTCCTAATTGTTTCTCTAAATCCCTCCTAGTCAGTGTTTTTTTTTATTGCAGTATAAAGGGGGCATTGTACTTCTTTATAGTACATTGGCTTGCAAGAGGTCCATATGGTCTATTAGGTTTCTAGTAAATTGATTCATAGATTCTACCATTCTAAATTCAGTAGAGTACTTCTAATCCTTGGTGTTTCAATTACACACTGCAGATATCAGTTGGTGCTCATTTGCATCCACAGAATCCAATCCTTAACATTCATCAGCATGTCAATTTTAGTGTCATTGGAGAAGGTAGGTTGATTCCTCCTGTATTTCCGATGGTTGTTTATATCTTTTGCTTATTTTTATATTCATATGAGATGTGCCAGTAAGTGTTAGCCACATTAAATTATGTAGAATGAATAAGTATTTCCATTACTGAATTTTCCTGACTATTATTTATGGAATCATTCCAAAACACATGCCTTTATGGTTCCTTTCCTCTGTTATCGATATGGTTTTCCTACTTTCAAGTGAGTTTCCTGTTGATAGTTGCTGGAAGTGGTTGGCACTCTGGACGCATTTTCTATTATCATCATCTTTTGATGCATTAGGTTATTCTCAAGTAGGTTAAAATGAAAATGTATACTAATATACATGCTGAGCATACAATGCTTTGGTGGGATTAACTGGAGGTTTTTGGTGTCTAGTGAATTCGTAAAACCCCTCACAAATTGTATTGCAATCCATAATATCAGTTGAGGCATGAAGCTTCTCAGAGATGTATTTCCAAAAAGAAGCGAACAAAAGCTAACCACTAAAGTTATGCAAGTTAACCGCATACATATAAGAACTTGGTGTTTTCAGGTGGCACTTTTATCATAATTAACCCATGGTCATCAAGATCATATATAATTACTGCTAGTTTTAATGTCGCTGAGCAAATGGTTTGGTGTGGGTCACGCTTATGCAACCTGCGTACCTGACTGAAATTCAATCTGACTCAACATTCTAGGTCCAAACCTTTTTTGCAAAATGTGCGAGGCTTTTCAAGTCAGTTTGGTCACCCAATGCATTATCACCCATCATTTTGCTTTATATCCTATGAACTTCTAGTTCACAATGTCTAGAAATCAAACTGTCTCTAGGTCTAGCATCTGTTTTATTCTAACCCAAGGCTGATAACGTTCTTGCTTTTTCAAATTATGCAGCTTCCCTAAATCTTCAGTGGGAAAAATTGTTGGTCCTTGGGTGCTTGTGATGCCAATTTCATAGTTGAGATAAAACGGCATGTTGTATAGCCCCAATATTTGCATTGAATATTTTAGTGTAAAAATTTTCAAATCCGGTCTACCATCAACAAATCCATCAGCATTCATGTCTTAAGGGCAACATTGGTTTTTGCTAAACAGAGATGATGTTTCCTAATTTGATGGTCATTTGCTCTGTTTTGCAGGAACCATTGCTTTACCTTCTGGACGTTGGGCAAGCAGCAATAGAAGTGTAATATTTGTAAATGAGTTATCTGGAGAAGCTCATGCTGTGGGTGAAGGTTCAGCTCTAGGTATTTCAACAAAGTGTATTTCTTCTGATAGTAATCATATTTTAACTTGGGATATGGTCAAGTGTACAGCAAGATGGCGTGGATTCATCTTTTCCACTATGGTCTCACTGGAATTGTGATTCCATGCACCCAATGCATAGCTGTTCTAGGCACAAACTATGATCTCATTTAGATCATGATCTATAGACCCAATGCATGCACAAACATAGAAATTTTCTTTGACTTTGGGTTTATTTAATATTGGTTTAAGGTATTCGTGGACGGATGGTTTTGATAGGTTGCTTATTTATATTTTGAGTTTGCTTGTTATATATCATTACATTTTTCCTGTTGCCTAAGGGTTTAGTTTCTTTTTCTGTAAATAGTGATGCTTGGTTCATGTGTAAGATAGTTTATTTTGATGATTGACTGAGTGCCTCTTGCTTCTCTAATATACTCGTTGCTCATTCTAAAGAATGAAGTGTCCTGCTAAAAATTGATGATTGTGATGGTAACATCTTCAGGTATTAGATGTGCAATTGCTATTATTCACACTTAAAATTTTCAATGTAGTGAATGATGTTTTGATCTTCTTTCTTAAACAGTACTCTTTGAAAGTTCAAATTTGAAACTGCAAACAACAGTCAATGTGAGAAGGGCTGGTCTGATTTTTGTTGAAGCCCCAGCAGAGACTTTGACTAATATTCCCTCCCATGCTAAAGGATACAACTTTCTGGTGCAGTTCAGGTTTGTCATCACAATATAAAATCCAAGTTTACTTATTTGGAAAATGCCACATCTGCCTGCTTGTCATTCTTCTCTCTGTAGTTGTCAGTGATCAAACCTTTCTAGTTGTGTTTTTTATGCAAGAACCCTTCTAATACAGAAGCTTGAGAAGTTTCGAGCCTGCTTCAGATATCTATGTAAATCTATTTCAAAAATTTAATTCCTAATAATAAAAATTCTGTGCATAACGATATGATATAAAAAGTTCAAGTGCACCTTAAATTTTAATTGCAGTGTCTTGGTGGAACCCAAATGGCATTTGTTTTTGAAGAAATATTTTTTTTGTGTCTTAAACATCATAACCATGATATGATATGAAAAGTTCAACTGGTAGAAAACTTCTACCTATCAATGATCCAACAAAAACTGGACAAAGAGCTCATAGGTACATGACATGGGGACAATGCATGAGGCATCTCCATGACCTAGCAATTCAAAGTCCAAATGGATGCAACAGACTGAGCAAAAATTTCACAATGGGGTGGGTCGAGACATGGTTGACCCACAATCTGGATTTTGAGAAATAATCTCATATTTTAACCCACCTCGCCGGTGGGGTCAGAATACCTAAAGTAGGGTCGGGGTGGGCCACGGCCCCTAGGCCTTACTAGTTAAATCTTAGTTGAAGTAAAAATTTATCCTTTGCATCTTTGTCGTATTACATTTACATTCATCATCATCGTTTGCTGCACCTCTGATAAATAGGATTATGACAAAAATTTTCGTTCACCTGCTTATTCTAATGTGTTTAGACACTTCACTGGGTGAAGACTTTGCTAATATTTGAGGATTATTGAGAGAGTTTTAATCCTTTCTGTCTTGAAAAGGAATTCCTATGAAGATTTTGGAGCCGCTGTTAATGATTCAGGAGCCCTCTATGATTGCAAAGTTGACCCATCTTTCATTGGGTATATTTCTTTGTTTTTTGATGTTTGTTTCTCCGAAAAACAAAAAGAGGTTTAAACGATTTATGATTATTCTTTTGCTAAAATTTCAGTTATGCAAAGCCATGGAGGGATCTTGATTCTGGTTATTCGTACTGTCTATTTTTCCCACATACTCCGGAGCATTTGGTTCGTCTTGTACCAAAGTTGAAGGCTGTGAGAAGTAAGAGCAGTGGCAGTGAGGGCCTTCTTTATGTTTCCATCACTGCTTCGTTGAGAGGAGCACCTGAAGTTATGGGATCGGCTCATGCCCTTTTTGTTGGAGGGTTTTCAATTTTGGAAATGGGAAAGGTAAGTGCTTGTGACTGAGCCAGAAAACTGCATCACTGGCATAAATGATCTGGTATTTTAGTTGTGTTGGTACTGTCATCTGTTTCTGTTGATGTGACTTGAATGTAACAAACAATCAAGCATCACTTGCACGCCTTCAAATTCTGGTCACTTTGTTTTATAACGGCTAAACAGATGGATTCAGGCTATGACTACTGCTTATCTCATTCACTACATGTAGTCAGACTGCAGATAGAAACCTGTGCTGGGCATTATTTCTTCAGCTTTGTTTAACCAGTCATAGATGATGGCTGATGCAGATGAATTTGACACCCAACTGCAACAGGAGC
>JAXCLR010000001.1:78523307-78533772 GCA_035584095.1 Annona squamosa
CCCACTCAGAAGAGATGATAGTGGGATTGGTGGATGTATAGAATATGAGGTTAGAAATGGATGTTAATTCTGTTGGACAAAGAACCAGATTAAAATATATTTTTTTACTTACTATTTCCTCTATTTGTTATGATTCCAGGTCCAAATTTCTGATGGTGAACAATTAGCAGACAAAATTATCTTCATCCTTCCAGCCACAGGTATTTATATCTGTGTTTCTTATTATTATTATTATTTTTTTTTTGGAAAAATCTTTCGACAGTAAGATATATATATGCTGATGAGCCAATTAATTTGTTAAGTTTATTACTATTTAGTTTTCTTTTCCACATAACAAATGGAGCCACAATTTTTATGGAAGACGATCTGAGGTCTATTATCACCTCCCTGCCCAAATCCAGCTGTTAAGCCATTTAAGATTTGTTATACTGTGTCTGGAAATTCTAATTTTTATCACTTAAAGGTTGTCTACATTTGTTATACGTTCATTGTTGTAAAGGACCTCTCTCTGTTTCTTTTAATGTATTTTAGGGTCTGTTTGGCCCTACTTTTCAAAGGTGGAATGTGCTGAAATCCTACACCTTATTAGATTATTTGGGTTTGGGCGAGCATATGGCTTCCACACAAAATTTTGCCGCAAAAGTTGTATAGAGTGCTATAGCAGTAGAGCTCATGTAATGCATGACTGTGATGATTCTACTGCCAGGCCAAATAGGGTAGTGTATACCTTGCCATGGATGGTTGCTAATAAGCTATAACTGTGTGGTCCATACAATCTGAACCTTTTAGTCGATCAAGTCCTTTTTCTTTCATCTCACACCCCCTTGCTTCTTCTTTCTTTTCGTATTGATGTTTTTTTTAAGTTGCTTTGCTGCTGTTTATTATTTTAATGTTTATGGTCTAAACCATCTTATGGAGGTATTCCACCATTCTAGCAACTTTCTTTTCTAATGTCCTTATTTGGAGAAGGCACTGGGAACCATGCCAAAGCATCCTGTTTTTAGGAGCTGTTTATGCTGATGAAATAATGAAATATAGTGCATTAACAAACATGTTATGCAATGTCGCTCTCACTGCTACTACCAAAGTGTTCCACAAATAGCTAATTATGCCTTCCACTTTCACCTATTTCAATCTCTGGAAGCCAGAGTCACTCTTACACTTGAAAGGGTTCATCTTTTGTTCAATTTGTTGAATCTCACTGGTTTATGGTTTTCGTTTTGTATCTCTGACTGCAAGTCCTATCATAATGAGAAAGTATTATCTGAATGAAATTTTTTGCATTTATTGAGAAAAAACCTTGGAAGATTTTTTTTTTTTAACAAAAAATATTGGAAGCTTTGAATCCATTGTTTCCCTGAATACTCATTTTCCTTTTGCAGTTTTTCTGTGGATGTCTCTGTATTTAGGCTCAACATTTGCCATTTCAATATTATCGGCAATGTTGTCATAGATTATATTGGTATTCAGTGTGGCTGATAAAACATTGATTGGATTTTATCTGGTATTATTCTTCATTTTATTGCACGGATACTAATAAAATCAACATCTATATGCTAAAATTGGTGATAATGCAATTCACTGGATTTTTATTATTAGATCCGCTTCTATGAAACCCCTCTTCTATATAACTTCCTTATTTTTAATATATTGATGGTTGATAAAAAAAAGTCACTCTGACTATTGTATTTAGCTCATTTATATTATTACGAAAATCTCTCGTTTGTTTAGTATTATTGTATATAAGCCCTCTCTCTAAGTGTGTGAAATCAATATAATAAATAATTTAATACCGAAAACAATTTATAAGTGGTGTTTTTAACATTTAAGGTATCTAAAATATTACTACTATATGGATAAATGATTCATAAATTATTATTACATTATATTACATATATGAATGGATCTATATATTTTTCCTAATTTAAATATGAATACATCTATTTTTTAGTAAATGTAACCTATGCACATATTTGACTTAGAGTGTGTTTGGGAAGTGATAAAACTTTTAAATGAGAAGTTTTTTGTGTAAAATTTTTTGAATTTGAAGAGAATGATGTGATATGGTAGAAGTAATGATAAGAAATGAAGAGAATAAGGTTAAAATAAATTAGTTAGTTGTATGGATAGTTGTGTAGAAATGATTAGAAGGTAAGGTAGTAATATATGAAGATGTAAAAAATTAATTAAAAATAAGGTAGTCATGGAGAGTGAAAAGTTTTAAATTGACATTTTTTCTTATTTACCAACACACTCTTAGATGAAACTTGGTGTCCTAATTAAATAAATAATGTTAAATACAATGCATAGGTTGAATTTTGCATTAATCTTTAACATGAGATTGGAGAGGTACACAAAATCGCTTCTATATAACTCGGTTACATACAAGTGGAGCGTATTATTTTTATTAGCGTTTGTAATTTACATCTTTTTGATAAAATTGTGTAGTAAAAAAATTTTACGCATTACATTTGTCTAAAAAGACAAACCTAAGGAGACCCCCATTGTATATTTAATTTTGATTATATTAAAATTTTATTAGAACGTTTCTGTTCTTAGATAGGACAATTGGAATTTTGATACAAGCTACTGAGTATTTTTTTAGGGGAAAAATGAAGAAAATTTTTGGTGGAGAAAATTTTGAAACAAATAAGAGCAATATTGTGATATAACATAGATAATAATTAGGAGGACAATAAAAAGATGAAATAAATTAGACATTTGTATGAGAAATGTGAAAAAGTATTTTTTCCCCTTTTCCTAAATAAACCTTTTATAAAGTTGTATTCCTAAGTGGCCAATATCTCTTAGTTGTTTTTGTAAGTTCTAAACATTTTTTATATTTTTATTTATAGATCAGTTCAGTATTTGATATGTGATATACTGGTCTTATATATTTTTATTACACAAATTTATCAATTAATTAAAGATATGATATGTAATAACATTGAGTTACACACTGTGTATGTTTGTGTCACTCCATAATAATTTTGCATATAGATATTTTAATTTTCTAATTATAGGGTTACTTGGGAAGTAGTAGAAATTTTGGATGAAAGAATTTTTGGTGTAAAAATTTTTGAAAAGGAAAAAAAATTATGCAGTATAATAGATAGGTTAGTTGTATAGGTGGTTATGTAGAAATGATTAAAAAGTAAGGGTACAATTTTGTCCGAGTAGGTCCAACTAGAAGTTGACCTTATCCTTACCTTATTTTTAAAGAATTTCTACCCCACTCTACTTTAAACTGGGTTGGTTTTAGGTGCACTCTATCTTTTTTTTTTCAGGGTTTGGTCAGTTCCAGTTTCAATTCCAAATCGGATCCAAAAAAAATTATATGAGATATTCATGTGCTCAAAATTTGTCCTACAGGTCTGTCAAAAACAAGTAGTTGCTATGGGGTTTAACATAAAGTTACCTATTTGCAACAAGAAACAGTTTAATTCCAACTACATAAATCTATGGAAGTAAACTAAAATCCACAGCAAATAGCTAGTTACTGCATAATTCCGGCTGCATAAGTTTCAGCCACTATGTAGCTGTATGGATTATGCAACTATTTCAGCAATAAGATGACATCTATTTTTGCTGATGTCAAATTTCTATCAGAAAGACAAAAATAAGGGGGAAAACAAGGGCTTAGTCTTACTTGGAAGCAGATTGAAGAGATTGAGATGAAGCGTTGAGGACTTCAGGCTAAAATTGAAGCAATTTGGAGAAGACAGCTTGAAAGCTGTGACAGAGACCGGTTTGAAGATTCTACAACTTTGAGAGAGATGATTTGGTGCAACTAGGCAAGAGGTGTGTATATTAATGATTTTAGGCGGAGAAGATCAGATCTAGACTATGCCATAGGGGAGCCAAAGCATGGCGCGGCAGCAGAGCAGCGTAACTGTAGGGTTTTCAAGGGTGGGGGCTGTTTGAGAAAAAAATCGAAAAGGGAGGGATTAGGTGAGACTTTGAGAGTTGTGGATAGGTCAAAAGCATGTCAACTGTGTCGATGGGGGGGAGAGAGAGTACGTGCGGCAAGGTAGTGATGCAGCTGTAGGGTTTTCGAGGACCTGTTTGAGGAGGAGAAGTGAGAGAACTCAGGTGGTTGCCGTGGGGACATAATATTAGGGTATATGATAAGGGAAATAATATTATATATTTTACAATTATTATGATATATAATCTAGGTCAGTTTCGGGTAACCGGATCTTGGAACGGATCCTATTTGAATTTGGAAGGGTAGTTGATCTGTGGGTACCCAACCAAGTTGCAGTCGTATTGAAAAGTAAGATACTTGTATAGTAAAATATAAAAAAGTAATTAAAAAATAAGATAGTTGTGGAAAGCAAAAAATTTATTTTGAAATGTTTTATTGTTAAACAAACATTCCCTATATTTTAAATTATGTTTCAATATAACATGCATTTTAAATTTCTTATTATAATCCTTATGCTTTTATAATTATATTTTTATTCATCTTTAATGTGATTTTCTTTTTTAAATTTTTTTATTTTTACGGAAAATTTTGTGATATATATATATATATATATACATATTGGGTTTCAGTAATGAATTTAATTTTACCGACCGATTTATGGTTTTTTTTTTTTTTTTTTTTTATGAGGGTGCCAACAGTAGGCTATTTGAATCGCGTATTTGCAGGAACTTTCGTCATTTTTCAACTTCCATAGCACCTTCTAAAAGGACCTTATTTACTAATATTTCCATTTCAAGAAAGATAAAGCTAGTTCTGGCTTTTCATTATTTTTGCAGGTCAAACAGCTGAAATAGACGTCAGCTATGTAAATGGACAAGGTGCGACCTCGACATGGACGAGTAGTGTTGTTTTGGCTGGAGTGCTCGGATGCGCTATTGTTTTGGTGGTGACAGTACTCTTCTTTATTCGGCTGCTGGACAGGCCTGAGAGAACCGGCCAAGCAGAATCAAATGCCCCTTCTGCTGCAACCATCGTGACGACACCTAACCGTAGCCCAAGCAGTAACACACTGGTTTCTCCCCGGACTCCTCAGCCATATGTTGATTATGTAAAGAGGACAATTGATGAAACGCCCTACTATAGACGAGGGAGGAGGAGGTTTGATCCCCAGCGTACTTACTAAAATGCATCTCCAAGGACTAGGGAGGAATCGCACAAAATTAGCAGCATAAAATTTTGTGACTACGTAATTGTTTGATGGGATTCGTTGCAGTGCAGCTTTTTTAACTGTTTCATGGATCCATTCTAAGCTTCATGGATTTCCGTTTTTACTTTTACTCGACCATCTGTCAGTCCTAGTAGTCAAGTTTGAAGCTCGAGAAAGAATTGTCATATCAACGATTAGATTTTTTTTTTTTTTTTTTTTTTTGGAGTTTTCGAAGCCACTTCATGTTAGATGATTTAATTTCACCTTTTCCATTGATGAAAACATAGCAAGTAAATTAAATCAATAGCTCCAATCTTCGCAGCTGCCCTTCATGCGTCAGAAAAAACGTGATTGTGCCATTTGACTTCCACAGCAACAAAAAATTCCCGAAGATTTCTAATCGCTGCATGATCCTTTTATTCATTTTTTTCAATTTCTTTCGTGGGCCAAACTTCCGTATGTAATTTTTTTTTTTGATGCTTTTAAATATTTTGTTTCAAATTTTAAAAATAAGAATGAAGTTATTTCTCATGCGCTGAATCAAAAAAAGTGTAAAAACTTCTAAACCGTCTTTGTACATTACCAACAATCGGGGTTCATTCCCTCGGAAAAAACAAAAACAAAAAAGCACAACCGGTCTAAATATGATTATGTATCATTTTAGCCGGCTTGTACATCACCACCAATGTATCATTTCACTTTCGAGAACTTTGTACAGTCGCCCCGTCAATGTGAAATCATACCACGCGAAAATTTGATAATGTAAAGACGTTTACATCTGATACTAGTTGTCATTGCCTTGGAGTGGAAGAAAATTTGTTGCTTCCTCGTGTACAGGCACTAACAAAACTAGGAAATTGGAAGGCCTTGCGAGGTTGAACGTAGATAGCCGGACTGTTATAAACATCTTCCAGCTTGGACAACCCCCCAACCAAATTTCCCTACTCGTATAAACAACTCAATTCTCAAAAGCAGAAATTGAATGGGTCCAACATCATGTTAACATCTCCCTTCTCCTTGAAACCTTTGCAAGGCCCAGATTTTTGGGTCAGGTATGCAGATCGCTGTGTGCTCTTAAAAGGGCCATGGTCGGGCCGACAGCACTGCTTCGTAAGGCCTTGTACGACCATGATGCCTTACCTGAGCTCTCTTTCGTTGCCCAACCATCATTTTTCATAAGCTGTGCCTTCTTTTCGCTTAAAGCCTGACAGACTTCGTCCCATGCCCCATTTATACGTCCTCCATCGTCTACAAAGAAACAATGACACACAATGAGCACTAATATCATGAAAAAACAAGTTATATTGCAGAGTGGTTCTGCGAACTATTTTCAGTTGCTCTTAATAGTGGATACCTCCGACTGGGGAACTAGCTTCAGTATTATGATTTAAAGCCACTGCCACTTCAGTTTCCCGAGTGTGCACGGAACCTTCATTAATTGTGCTTGGTACACTTGTCGATGGTTCTGATTTGCCATGGTTGAATATGCGGACGTCAACTAGTGATTCAAAACTGATCTGTTCCAAACACTTGTTTAAGTTTGCCAGGTAGACAGCAGAACACCAGACCAACCAACCATTTGAGACATAAAATCCACACTGCAAAGGAATATCATACACTACCTCTAGAGATCCGTCTTCATTGTACAGCGAGAAACCAGACTGCATTTCATCATCCAATGCCTTGTCTGATAGGACTGGGTACTCTGGTACACTAACAAGTTTAACCATGTTGGATTTTGAATCATATGATGATATCTTCCCCACCTGTAGGGAAAAATAAAGCACAAATTTTGTTCTGCATTAATAAATATGAATCAATGCCCAAAGATAAATAATAGATCTTGAACCTCATCCAAAACCCTTTTTTTTTTTTTCTAAAACTATTATCATAAGCAAAAAAGTGTATTCAACTTATAGGAGCATGATGATATGCGATGGCATCGGATGGTGGATAACATGAGATGCCTTTTTAAAATTATTTTTTTTTATAAACATGTTTTCCTAGTTGTATTTAACCCACATACCAAGTTTTACCCCTTTGCTATTCTTTTATATTTATTTTGATTTTCAATGAATCATCAATTTAGGGGACATTTAAGCCATTTTTACCCCTTAAAAAAACTTATTTTTAGACATTGAAAATAAAAATATAAAAGAATTGTAAAATGTTAAAACTTGATGCATAGGTTAAATATACTTAGAAAAACATGTTCATGAAAAAATTAAGAATTAACAAAATAAAAAAGGGCATCGCATCTTGCATAACGTGATACCATCACATATTATCATGTCCCTAACTTATATACCAAGTTTTACTATTTTGGACATGTGTGTGTGTGTATCATTTTCGATGGCTAAAAATCATTAAAATATCCTTATATTTTAAATTCAAAATATATATATATATACACACACACACACATATAAACATATCAAAAAATTGGTAAACTTGATACATAAATCAAATACATTTCAGATAATAATGTTATAAAAGAAAAAACTAAAAAAATAAATATGGGGTTTTCAGCTGGATGCATGGGAGATCTGATGCATCTAGCCACATAAGATCAAACCTCATAGATCTTACCCTGAAAGGAGAAAGCTCTGGGGTCCATGAAGAAGATAATTCAAGAAGCCTATATGCTACCATATCACCTTCCTGCAATTCAAGTTTGCTGTTTTCAGTTTATTTAAATCAATTATCCAAAATGGCAGCAATAATGGCAAAAGGAGTACCACAATTAGCAGCAAAAAAATATATATAACAAAAAAGCAGTAAATCATAATGTATAGACTTGTTTGCTCCTCCAGAAAACAGAAACCTTAGTACTTCCAACAGCAAAACCACCTAGGACCACCCAAAAGTAATGTTCATCTAGGATGACAACTTAGAAATGATAAGATTGAATTCCTATGTATGCAGGAAGAATAATAACAAACAATAGTACATGGAAGCACCTTCGGCATCCTTCTTAAAGGCACCATCTTCTCAAAGTCCACACAGTCATGTGCAGGCATCTTTTCTTCTTCAGTGGAATTTTCACGGTAGGTATTATAACTCTTTACATGTTCGGAAGGTTTCTCTTTGCCCCACTTTTGACCCTTCTTCTTATTGGTGGTTCCATTCCACTGAATAATCACCTGCCAATTAAATCAAGGATATGCAACATAAATGCTTTACGATTGTGCAGCCCAAACCAGTTTCTTTCAGAAAAGAAGCAGAGTGGAAGATAATCTTATGAGATTAAAAGAGAGGATCAGCAATTTCTTGCATTGACCTTTATTTAGAATACTACAATAATACAATGCAGTGTTACTAAAACAGGACCAGACCAGACCAGACCAGATGGTTACAGAACTGGTCCAATCTTTCATCCATGTCAGTTTTAGAACCATGCAAAGTACAAACTTGCATGAACCACTAATCTAAACCATGTAAGTGCAAACTGCATGGACCAATAGTCTAAACCAGTTCACTCCTCTACATTTTGAAAAAAGAAATAAACAGCGAACTCTGCATGCGAAAAGGTCTGACTCATTTAGATGGGAAAAAACCCACCCAATACAAAAACTGGCCCTAATCAGAGAAAATCCTGTTTTGGTTTGCCTCTGATGACTCCCTAACCCCCTGGCGTCTCTGTTCTTCTCTTTTGCGATTTTTCATTGTTGATTCTGTTTAGATTAGCTTTGGCTGTAATAAAAAGATGGCTCCAAATAGAAAAGCCACGCAAAATTGCTTCAACTCCTGGATAAGTAAGATGTACTCGTAGCACTTCTCCCTCTTCCTTTAACACACACACACACACACACATATATGTATATCACTTGCTAACCTCTTGATTTTCTGATTGATTAAGTATCTAAATTGCTTGCATCGTCTTCCTGTGCTATCTATAGCCCTGAAATAAAATCATGAAGGTGGGCCAAATTTCATGAATGTACTTCATTGGAACAGGTTCCATCTAAAACAGATATTGACTCAATTGAATGTGTTTGGAGACAGCACTACCACATGATCCCAATTCGCATATAGATTGAAGAGTAAATAATCTATATCCTTGGTAAAGAATTTCCACACAAAGTACATATGGTTGCCCCCAAGTGGCCAAAAGAGGCCAGATGATCTTATATATATGTATGTAGAAACAGACATGCATATGTACATGCATGCATGCCAAAATAACCTAGTTTTGAGAAATAGTAAATTAAGGATGTGTTTCTTTTTTGATCATTTCTACACAGTGGTCCATACAACTAATCTATCTATTTTAACTTTATCCTCTTTATTCCTCATCATTACCCCTATAATGTCACATCATTTTCTCTCATTTCAAAAACTTTTACACAAAAAAATTTTCATCCGAAAATTTTATCACTGCTCAAACACACTCTAAAATTTTAGTGTTGTCATTAGAACTTTATCTCAAACCAATTCGAATCATACAATTCCAATAATGCATCCAATTGAAATTAGCTTATGTCCAGCAAAAAGAGGATAGAAACATACAGGTGGATCTAGAGACCGCGGCAACAAGTTCCCTTCTGCTCCTGGAAGAAAAAAATATCAATCAAAAAGAGAAAAGACAGACTATGCAAATTAATAATAGTTGCCATCACTATGCATAATTAATAAAGTTGTCATCAACGCATTCTATTCCAATCACAGATTTGTTAAACACAGGAGGGTAAATTCAATACCAATTATTGCCCTTGAGCAATGGAAAAGGTAAACTGTGATATTTTTGGTGTGATGAACAGACATGCAGGTATATTTGTCTAAGGTTAAGACCCCGGCAATCTTACTCAGGAGAGGGAGGACAAAAACTAATAAATTGAAGCAAATATCATAAATCTTGATATACATATATTTCTAAATGATGAAATAGCAACTCAGAACATGATAGTTTTGCAGCGCCCCCACCCCACCCCACCCCCCCCAATTCTGAAAAAAAAGAAAAAAAAAACACCGACACACACACATATTTGGACAAAACATGGTAGTTTTGACATAGATATGAGTATGGAAGCTTAAAGATTTTAAGTTATCAATGACAATGCTAAAACAGGGCCAATGAAGATTTCCCAGGTTTTACTATTGTTTTCCATATGCTTGGAGATAAGAGTCTTGGCAAAAATGTGCATTTATTTATGTTTCAAAATCCTATGAAGCCTCATTTCAAATTTCAAACATTTCTCCCATGCATCCTGATGTTCCTCTGAGTTGGTGATACATTTTCTTGAGGCAGAAATATAAGGGTGTGTTTGGGAATGAATAAAACTTTTGGTGAAAAGTTTTGAAAAATAAAAGTTGTCAAATGATGTGATATG
>JAXCLR010000001.1:78533872-78551496 GCA_035584095.1 Annona squamosa
TAATTAAAAAATAGAAAAGTTGTAGAGAATGAAAAGTTTTAGATTGAAAAGTTTTATGTGAAAAGTTTTTGTTATTGCCAAACACCCCCTAAATATGGACACATGTTCCAGAATCATCAAAAGCTTAAAACCTAGAAGACAACAAAAAGATCATGCCACACCCAGTAAGTATAGGACAATAAAATCCTGTTAAAATTACAAAACCAGAAATAGAACCCGATCATGCAAAATGTGTCACCTCTCTAACACCTTACATTACCTCAAGAGTTCATGAAAGAATAAAGTAAATACTGAAGTTTTGAGAAAAATATTACAACTGACCAAAATATTATCAATCATTATAACACCAATTAGCAGTAAGGATTAAAATAACAACAAAACTGTCTGCACATCGTTACTTTAACTTCCAGTTTGTTGTCCATATCATTAAGGGCTAAGCCAACAAAATTTTTAGCAGTCAATTAGAAATGTTTCTGCAAACTGTAAAAAAGAGAAGTTACAATCAGGCCCATCAGATATATTTATCCGAATGCTTCAAGATTGTAAGCCAACAAGATGGTTACCTGTCTTATCATGGTAGATGCATTCAGGTGTACTAACTACCATAAAAAATAATTAAATTTGTTAATCCATAGGTTAGCCTAGATTTATCATATTCTATACATCACAGCTAAAGTAAAGATCCACAACTGTGACCAACTTCATGCTCAAGAAATATAGATTAACCTCAAAACTTAGAAGACGTTAGTAATATGTTCTGCAATTTACTAGTTGAAACATTGGTCTTCAACATCCTTGATCATTCAGCCTCAGCAATCAGATGATCATCAAAGGAAAATCTCCTTCCAAGGATAGAAAAAGGCAGATTTCAGCACTCTGTTTGTACAACATAGTAAATTTTTTATACAAAAAAAAAAAAAAAAGAAGATTTCCATTTGTGTGAAAGACAGCTCTTGAGCAATCCCAAGACATTACAAAACAAACTATTCTCCACTTTGAAATTTTCTTTTATTTACCCTTTCTGTGATGCCTTGGTTACTTCTTATAATAAGTCAAAGAGAACAACCTAATGCATTAATGGAAACATATGAAAGTCACAGCAGTATATGAGTGATCTACTGCACCTGTTCCCAAAGGCTCAAAACGAATATGTCCAGGCCTAACTACAACTGGAATAACTTCATCATCGATGTCAGTACTTTGATCTATTTGTTGATGTACTGGAGATTCCCGTTGCCCATCTTCTTCTAGTGTAGAGTTCTCAGTTGCCTGCTAACCCAACAGATTAACATTAGAAAATACTGCATTTAGATCTTGCAATCAGTGGGTCAATTAATATAAAGCAAGGAGTTAAATATCCATTAAGCAATTTGACCAGATTCACACATCATTATAAAGGTCATATACCTCTTTTCTCTGAGAGCTTTTCAGTTCTCTCAGCCACTTCCTTTTAGCCTTCTTACGACGAGCACTTCTGCTAGGTAACTAATGAGAGGATCACAATAAATATAACAACAAAATCAAACCAGAACCTTATTTATAAAAACTAGACAAGCTGGAAACAGACATCATGGAAGTTTCTAGTTGGTAAATTTGGAGCACCAAAATTTGTTCAATCAGCATATATAGTCTCGATTAATAACCTATTGGGTAAGTTACAAATGAAGCTCACAAGACCAAAGACAGGAATTTTAAAGGTATTGGAATTTTCATTTCTAATTCTTAGGAAACAAAGAAAAGTTGATAGGCATTTACACATTTGTTATCCGTTAAGATTAGAGTACATAAAGGCCAAATAGTTTCTTCTTGTATAGTAGGGATTGGTCAAGTATGGAAGACTCATAAAATTTTACCAAATCAAATTTTGATTATACAGTATAAGATGTATACAGTAGAGCTATAACAAATATGAAGGCCAAGGATGGGGAAACAAGTGGCTTTCCAATTACAAAGAGGCCCAACACTGAGATTTTATATACTTGATTTGCTCATGGATGACCTTATCCAACAGCTATAAGAAGATAGAAGTAGGTAAGAACATCTGATCCCCCAATTCTTTCTTCTAAGCATAATAGAAGAACAACATACCTTTCTTTCAACTTCAAGCACATTAGGTGTATCAGTGCTTTCTTCCTCCTTTTCTTGAAGTTGGACGCATCTGCAAGTGGAAAACACGTCCAAAGGCTTTTGATGTTACAGCCAGCAAGTAGCAATTTACAACTTCCTAGTCATCAACCACATGAAACATATGATCTAGGCAGAAAGAGAATGTTGAGACTTCTAATGGTCTTCCGGAGGTAAAGAATAAAAGCTCCAAAGTCATCATTATGGTGAACAAACAAATCTAACTACAAGCACACAATATTGATCATTTCCAATTCCGTTAAATCTCCGTGGTATTCTTGATATTTTCAGGATAAAATTCTTAAAGGATTTAGAATACAGGATATCCTGAATTTCAGATCCGCTTTTTCAACAAAAATATGTAATGCATGTTCAAAGATTGGAGTAAAAAAGATGAAAAGAAGAAACAAAGAAAAGACGAAAAAGGCTGGAATCATGGAACCAACTGTGAGTGATATTTAGAAATGAAATGAATAAAGATAAAGCAGATTATTTCTCACATCAAAAAAGATAGGGGACAATGATTGTAAATATAGGTAATAATGAGAAAAAATAAGGTCACCGAGATGAGTAAATCTTAAAGAGAAGTAGAAAACAAAGGAAAAAGTTATCCATCCCTTTTCCTGGTTGTAACAGAAGAACCCTTACATGGAAATTCTCTGCTGAAAATAGTTTTCTGTAGGCCATACTAGGGTGTGTGTATAAATCAACAAAACACAAAATTGGGAACTCCTGCAACCTAGGAAAATGATTAATGCAAGTCATAAAAACCAAATCATTCTTATCAGTCCCTCTATGAATTAAAACTTGGTGAGAATCATGATCAAGGATCACATTAGTCAGAGAGGTATTTGGATCCTCTAGAATGGCCAATGCAAGGACAAACAAAGATTACTAGGATCTGGAATGAATTGATCAAAATAGTCTACCCAGCATTAATAGAAATGCCATTCTAAGCCAACACATTTCCACTAGATATGTAAATGGGAGAGAAAGTTGCATCTGGAGTGATAATACTTTTGATGCACCAAATGAATGCAGAAAGAAACCAAATCAGCATATTAGAATAGGCAAAACCTAACTGGCACATATTGCAAGATAATTAATCACACAGAAATGAACCTACCCTTCATCAGACCTTGACTGATCAATATTTTCATCACTATCATTGATTGTGGGGGCAATAGTAGATTGGCCTTCACCATTTTCAATACACTGGATGTCCTTATTATTAAATACACTCCTGGAAGTCCCTGTCTTGCTATTTCTGCTTCCACTCTGCCATGTCTGGGCATCTTTCTGAAGATACTGAACAGAAACCACCTGCTCCTTTTCAGAAATGGCAGATCTAGCTTTTTTCCATCTGTAAGATAAACAAACATTATCACCGCTTTCAAACATGCAATTCAAGTGCAATGAAGAATGGAAAATGAAAAGGTGGAAAAGGCACAACAAAAAAGGATGGTAACCATTTTCTTGTGACTAGGGATGAGATGGCTACTCCACTGGAACAGCCACACAACAAAAGGCAAATCTAACGCCTGAGGATCACACAAATGCCAGGTCTAGGGAGAGCAAGATGAATGCAATCTTAGATCCATTTCGGGAATATTCTGGTGGTAACATTGCTGTTATAGCAATGCAACATCCCTTTTTGAAATACCACATCAAAGGACAAACAAAACAGGGAGAAGAAGAAAATACAAGATTTTCAAATAGAAAAGTGATATAAAAAGTCCAGATAGTGTCTCAAACATCTCACATCATAGCTGCCAAAATATCCAATTCACACAGATACAAGAAAGAGAGAAAATCCAAGATGAACCTTAAGCCTTTCTGTTTATCTGAGCGCTTTCGCTTCTTTTGACATTTTGGGCTTTCAGAAGGCAGCTTCTGCAATTGTAACGTACCCTCAAGAGGCATGTCATGCTCCCTTTGAGAATCTTCATCAAATCTTTCAATTGCTAGATGTTTTGGACCACTAATTACAGGCTGCTTATCAAAAGTTTCAGAATCATCACTATGTTTTTCCACTCCATCTATCCTAGTAACGTCCTTCAGCATAAGATCCTTTCTTTTAACCCTGACATAGAGAAATTTCTGTATTAATTTCCTTTAAAGATTATGAAAGCAAATCCATGAGAAACAAGAAAAGCAAAAAGTATAAGCATGAAGAAAAAAAACATAATGAAAAGCAAGGGAGAATGCTTTATTTGTAGGTGAATTAATCAGACTGGCACACTAGCATTTAAAACAATATTGGTCAAGGTTCCAGAATTATCTAACCAAGCTATCAGAGAACCAACACTTCTGGTGTGCAACTTAAGTCAGTCAGACAAAGCATCTCATGAGGCCCAGCCACCAATTCCTCCATTTTTAAGCTGGCGTACTGTGGAAAAAAGCAAATGCATCTTACCAGCCCATCCCAATGTCACAACAAAGTGTGGGTGCTTTTCAGATCGGAGTTCTCAATTGTTAATTAATCTATTCAGTTTTTGGCGTATTTAGGATGGTGTATCTGTCTGGAGTATATCTGAAAGCTCACAAGTCAAAATAGCAAACCAGCACAGTTACACAGGTGTGCTTCAAGCCTGCACTTACCCACTATCTACTACTTAAATTTTTCAATTTGATAATAATTATTGAAAACTAATGTCATCACAATCAAAGGTTCAAACCTCAAATAGAATACTTAAACAAATGAACATGCCTAAGTAAACAAAAGAGGGTAACAAAATGTATGAAAGGGATGCATAGGACAGCATTGACCTTATGATGTCTTTGTCTTGAAAAATGCATGTCGATTCAAATGCTGGAAGAACATAACCATCCATCTGCAAGTCAGAACCAAATGAACATCGGAAGTTTGAAATGGATTGAAAATCATTCTCGGTAACCAATTCATGGCTCTGGAACACATAACATACAAATAGTTGGAGTCAAATATCTGAAGCTACTCTGCAAACGTCAACCCAATCAGACAGTCCTATCCAGCTACCCCTATAACAGTCGATCATCTCTGTCACAACCATCTATTTCCAAACTCTGGGTGGCGTGGTTAGGACTTTCTGATGAAAGAATCTAAACAATACATGATGCCCCACCATGCACAAATGATTGACAGTAACGGTCGATCCCATGTCTGTGTCATCAGCACAATGGTTTCGAAATATAGTGCAGTCATTAGGTTCGAGATTGATTAGGTATGAGATTTGTACATTTGCCAACCACAGAATCATTCTAATCAGGAATATCAGCTGCAACCATCCATCCTTGATACATTACAGAAGCCCAAATGCTTTAATCAGTAATGATTACCCTCCACACTGTTCCGCATTTACAAGCATGAATCGAAACAGGCTAGAAAGGAAATTAGTTTAAACCCAACGGAGCCTATGGATGAATATCTGTCAGTAAGCACGTTTCGGTAGAAATTTATCAGCAAAATTACCACCAAAATCAGTCTAGAAGAGGCAAGGGAGAAAGCATACGGAGAGAATAAGGGCATTAGGTGTTGCATTTCGAAGCGCAAACTTGTCAATGAGATGGGAGGAGAGATCGGAAATGGTTTTGACATCTGGTGTGAGGAAGAGCCACGAGCGCTTCAGTCCATCAGACCTCTGCGACTTGCTTAGCAGCTGCTTATCCTCGAATTGCAGACGAACTCTCGCGCCTTCCTTCATCGCCTACTCTCCAGAGCGAAAAACCTCCAAAACCTCTTTCTCGGTTATGACGAGAGACCGGAGGGACGAGGGGTTATTTGCAAAAATAACCCTCTAATATTACCTAATTGTATTTTCGAAATCTGTGGTTAAAATATTTGTAAAAATAACCTTCAAAATTTTCTGGCTTTGCAAAAATAACTCAGAACACAAAAATAACCAGTCCGACCGGGAACCGGCCGAATGTCCGGTTTGTTTACCCGCAGTTCTATTTAACCGTATTAAACTGCTCGAACCGTAGAATCGGCGGTCGAATCAGACGTTGCGGTTTGATCGTATGCGACCAGTTCATCAGTTATACGGATGTTAAAAAAAAAAAAATCGTGACAGGATGCAAGTAAAAGCCGGATGTCGTTCAAAACCAAGGAAACCGCCATCATTTGGGGCCTCTGCTTTTTAGAAAATTGACCTGCCTAAGTTCCTCGTTTTGCTTGCATGCTTGTCTTTTTATTTTTTTTGGGTTATTTTTTAATTTGTTTTTCTGCTCTTGCCCCTCAGTTTCCTAGTTCCTATATCACTCAATGCATGGTGAAAAAAAAAAATTTTGAAATTTCGAAATGGGTTGCATGATGGAATTAGTTTCGACCATCCAACTTGCGGCGTCAATGCATGTCATTGTTGGAAATATTTAAAAATTCAAAATAAATATATATATATATCCAAAAATGATAAAACTTGATTTATAGATTAAATATAACCAGATTAACATGTTTATAAAAATATTTTTCAAAAAAAATAAAAAAAATATATTTTTTGACCGGTCGAAAATAATCAGTACTCAAATATCTGTTGTTTACATTAAGTAAGGCCTACTACATGCAAAATACATAATATTAGCTAATAGGTTAGATATGCTAATAAATGCATGTTTATAGATTTCTTAAATATTGCTATTATTTTTTTTGCATATTTTGTACTTATATTGTGATTTTTAAAACCTAACATATATAGGATTTATGAAAATATAATTTTATCAATATATTTATTTAAAATTTAAAATTAATTTAATATTTATAACATCATAAATATATCATGCTGACACCACCGGTTCAAACCAGACCAGTTCCTCTTCCGATTCAATCAACAATTCAGTTCTAACAACATGGTAAAACAAAATATAAAAAATAACCCATCTTTCCCTCTTCTGTGTAATCCCTCATTGTTTATAATATACCCACAATTCCATTAAAAATTACGTTATCATATTCGAAATTGTTTTTGAAAATGGAAAATCCAATGCTGTTTACATTCCTTTCAAGATCCCAAGTCCTGGAATGACATAGACAACCCAGTTACCCATATTTATTTACTATAAAAACTTTTTAATCTAAAACTTGTATATTTTCGTTATTTCGTTATTTTATTTTTTTGTATCTTTTTGTACAATTACTTTATATTTTATTCATTTTTAAACAATTATTTATACAATTAACTTATTTAAGTTAACTTCATTTTCTTTATTATTCATCATTACTTTTACTTTATGAGATAATTTTTCTTCATTTAACAATTTTTTATATTAAAAGTATATTTAGAAAGTAATAAAACTTTTTCATGAAAAGTTCTTAATATAAAAGTTTTTGAATTTCAAGAAAATAATACGACAAGATAAAAATAATGATAAAGAGTAAATAGATATGTTAACCATATGAATAGTTACATAGAAATGACTGAAAAATAAGATAATTATATAGAAAGATATAAATAAATAATTAAAAATATAATAATTATAAAAAATAAAAGATTTATATTGAACAATTTTCAGACGTATTTGGTTGAGGGTAGAAATTTTTATGAAAGATTTTAGGACAAAAGTTATTAAATTGATGGAAATGATATAATATAATATGAGTGATAATAAAATGCCAAAAAAAGTTAAAATAGAGTAATAGATAGGTTAGTAGAATGATAGTTACGTAGAAATAATTGAAAAGTAAAGTAGTTTATATTAAAAAATATGAAAAATAACTAAAAATTAAATAGTTATGAAAAATAAAAAATTTCTTATTGAAAAATTTTGGTTGATACTTTTTCAGTCCAACCAAATACACATTTGTGTGTTTGGAAAGTTGCGGGACTTTTGATAAAAAGTAAAAGTTATTAAATTAGTAGAAAACCATGTAATATAGGAGAGATAGTAATAATTAATAAAGAAAATAAATTTAAAATAAATAGGTTAGCAACATGGCTAATTGCAAATGAATAGTTGAAAAGTAGAATTATTACATAGAAAGATATAAAAAAATTAAAAATAAGATAATTAGGAAGGAGGAAAAGTTTAAGATTGAAAAGTATTAATTTGACAACTTTTATAAATTGCCAGACAACACCCATAGCTCATCGAATTTTATCGCTGACACACCTGCAAATTTGAAGATTTCATCGCTCCCCAGCACGCGCTCATCGAAAAATGATTTTACGGGAGGCGGCATCCGTAAGACTCAATTCGACCTCCCGACGAGGGAGTTTGTCAGCGGCTCAGCGCTTTACGAGGGAAGGGGATTAAGGGACAAGGCAAGGGATTTTTTTGAGCTGGAGTTGGCAAGAATATCTCCCCCGCTCAGTCCAATAATGGTGGAACAGGAGGAGACGAAACAAGGGAAAGCAGGAGGAAAAACGGAAGCAGTAGGAGCAGTAGCAAAAACAACACCAATAGAACAGGTAGAAGGCCGCCTCTTGCTGGGCCGCCCCACCTTCACAGCCATGGAAAACGGCCGCTTCAGATGCATAGAAACTGGCCACGAAATGCTCGCCAAAGACATGGAAGCCTACTGCGGTAGCAAACGCTGCCGTTTGGGTCTTATCGATTTCGCTCTTCTGCACAAGAAGCCTCCTCTCAACATGTTCAAGCAACATCCTGACATCAAGTAACCATCTCTCGCTCTTGTTTAAATCGCTTCTTCTTTTACCTAGTCTACTGTTTTGCCGTCCATTTTTTTGGTTGATGTGGTGAGGATATGAGACTGTCGAGGGAATGGTGTCCGTAAAACCTGGCGTCGGATCCATTTAGTAGGAAGCAGTCACGTGAAAACCTTCTCTCCCTCTGACAAAGGAAGGAAGAAAAAGGCAAGGTCTGCAATGTGAATTTTAAGTATGTCAGACTCTTACTCTGTTTTTTATTTGTGCGATTTCTGTTGCTGCCTTAGTTTGAGAATTGCGATCAAAGGCGTCAGGCAAGAAATTTCTCACTGGAGAAGTTGTATGTCAGGAGTAGCCCTGGGCTTTTGCCAACAAATCTCAAGAGAATAGTTGGAAGAACGTAACTGGAGGCTTTAGAGATTAACAACGCATGACTTTGCGAAATTTTCTTTATTTCGTCTCAAATTCGATATATCCCATGTTTCCTGTTTATAGACTTCTCGAAACACAGAATATTCTCAACTAGCATTCAAAAGTAAAAAAGATGTGTGTTTCACAACATCTATATTGTAAACTGACTAACATTCATAACAAAAATTCATAACTTTTAGACTCGGAGACAAAAAAACAAAGAACAGCAGCTACTGAAGCTCGTACAGTTCTCTTTTCATACCCTTCTGTCCTTTTTTCTTGTCTATGACTGATGATCTGTGAAGCGTGTTCTTTGCTGCAATGCAGATCTCAAGACTCTTACTGAGCATATGTGCCCCCTCATTTAGTGTCTTCTTTTTTCCTTCCCATTTGAATCATGTTTGGCCTGGTTTTGGCTATTTTTATAGAGTTGGGCAGCACATCCATGATGTGAAATAGAATGTGACTGACTTTGTGTATGGTTCCTTGCATTACTGCTACATATGGGACTAGCATTACCTCAGGCGGTACAGTTATGGATTGTAAGTGTAGTTCTATGGAACTAGTTATCTTGCCTCATATCACATAGAGTTTTTTGAATCAGTGGATTGCGATTGCGTTTTTATTAT
Organism: Annona squamosa; assembly: GCA_035584095.1. Lineage (NCBI taxonomy): Eukaryota > Viridiplantae > Streptophyta > Magnoliopsida > Magnoliales > Annonaceae > Annona > Annona squamosa. The sequence continues at coordinate 78,543,618 of JAXCLR010000001.1, forward strand.
AGCATAAATGCATAACGGGACCTTGTAGCCTGATTAAATTGCTGATTCATGTTTAATTAATTGTGAATTTTAGGAAGTTACCTACTATTGCAATGTAAATAGAAGAGTAATTTTTGAATAGAGACATAAATCATCAATTCATCATTCATGTGTGCATGGGTCATATTGGAGAAAAAATTTAGTCCAGAGGTCCAGTTTGTCATTAAGCCATGTAAAGAAGGTAAAATTATCTTAGGAGGCTTAGGATTCTCTTTATTTCATTTTCCCTAATTTATTTTATTCTTTGTTTTATTATTAAAATTGGCTGCTATTTTCTTATCCTTTCTGCTACAGATCAAAGATAATATGTAAGCTTACCAAAGATATTATCAACAAGTCTGAGGAACACATCTGGAAGCACATAACTGGAAGAAGATTCCAAAATCAATTAGGTTGGTTGTACCTAAATATATGCATATTATGTTCTTGAGCTTGCTTTCAGTCATTTTCTGGCAGCTAGCACTTAGGATTTGGAATAATTGTGGCGGCTCTTCTTATTTCTTATCTTAACCTAGTTTCCTTCTTTATGTGAATTTCTAAAACTATCAATTCTTTGTGTAATTTTCCTTTACCCCTTTGCCCCTGAAAGTGTATATCTTCTTGTTCCAATATATTTTAAAGTGTATGCCTTCATGTTCCATTTTATTTTGCATAGTATCTTTTTTAACTGTATATTCTCTTTAGCATCCTTTCTAAATATGATTACAGTTGTAAAAATTTTCAGTTTCTAGATGTGCAAGACATCATCTTATTTAGCTTAGGAACATAAAGGAAAATTATTTCTAAATGCTTGTTCCATAATCAGTTCTGCTAGCTCTGCTGCACAAGCTTTTGGATTTTATATTTGTATGATTTTCTTATACTTTTTATTGATAGAGAAAAAGGAAGCTCAGAATGGGTCTTTACAAGAAGGTTCAGAGAAGGTCGGCCAGTTATCATGTAAACAATCAAATTCAGGAACACATGACATCAAGAAAATTAGAATGAAAGCCATTGACAAGGATGACTCCGATGCAAGCGAAGCCATGAATGACAATGTTGGTGTAGAAGAACCTGACTTTTGGATGCCTCCTATTGGAAATTGTAAGAACGTTGATGAAAGTAATGATCGCAAGGAATTGTGCAACATCTTAGTGAATGAATTAGAAGAAGACGCTACATTAAGTAAGTTTAAGATGACATTGTTCTCTATTTTTCCCCTTTCTATTTATTCATAGCTGTCTATGATGATGCTTCCCCCATGGTGTACGCCACCATCTCTATCAACTAGGAGTACGACTTGGGTTGGGTGGTGCCAAATTAGGGCCAACTTTACCCCTTAACCTATTCCTAAAAATTCTTACCTACCCTATTTCAAGTTGGGTCAGATCAAGCCTTATTGTTCATCCCCGCACAATTTTTCATTGATGGGTCATTCCGTTTCCAATTCCAAACTGATTCCTCAAAATGACTTTTATTGTATATGTGAGAACCATAATTGCATATATAAATCTTGTTTAGAAACCAATAATCAAGGAGATAATAAGATAATTTCAAAATGCATTTTATTAAATACACTGATTGATAGATAAATTAAACAAAGATATATCCTTTCGATTATTTATATTTAATAAAAAGTACATAATATATAATGAATATATTGACAATTTTGTATCTTTGAAAGATATATTTCATACCTTTAGGTTATGATTTATTTTATAACAAATATATAATATTGACTACATATTTTTTTGATAATAATATAATTTCAAAATGCATTTATTAAATAATTGATAGATAAATTAAACAAATTTTCATATCTTTAGATTATTCTACATTTCATAAAAAATATAATACATGCTACATGTATTGGCAATTTTGTTGGTTTCGGGTAATCTGATCTTGAATTCGAGCATAACCAAATTACACTGGGTATTTTTTACCTGGAATTTGCTTTATAAGTAGAAGAAAATGAACTCACCCTACCAATTTCAGGTACTTGATGTGGCTACCCGCAGATACCTTACCCAAGATGCACCCTCAATGATTGACTGCGGATCAGGATAGTTTGTAGATTGTCTGGCCCACAATAGTCATCTCACAAAAGTAGCATACTACCTTGTACTAGGAACTTTCGCATCCTCGAACTGTTGCAATCCGTGTCCCTAATAATTGGCTAGCGCCAAGTTGGAGGATGCCTCAGTGGTGGAAAAGGCTAGGCTTATATATGACTACTCCGAGTTCCTGGCTAGTCATTCTTAGCTTTGGACAATAATCACAATATAGAGAGCAAATGAGGATCAACACAGAAATTGCAAGCGGATTTTATATAAACTCTCTATAATCTCATTTGTAGAAAAATACATCTGTAGTCAAATACCTATCCTTCTCCCCTTCATTCTATATTCTTTTGTTCTTCTTATTGCTTACTCTCAGCCTTTATTCTTCTCATTTCCTTGCATTTCCTTCCTTGGCAAGGGGGTTCTCTTGTCTAGCAAGACAGATTGCGCTTGTCCTGATTGGTTATATTTTCTCTGTTTGGATCAACCACCTCTTTCCCATCCCCCCTTTCCACATGAAAATCAGATTCCATTTATCTCTATGTCCCAGCCAAACACAAATGTTTGCGGCCTTCCGTGGGCTCAGTTCATGGAGGCACTACTGCTGTGACAGTTTTGATAAATGATATAATGTTTAGATGGCTATGGAAGGATGCTTTGATCTGCGCATACGATATCTGTTGAGACAGCTTGCAATAATGATAATGCTGACAGATTTGGTACTTTGGAAGCATGCTTGGGCTCATCATGGATCTTTGACCTCTGTTGGGGAAAAGGCATACAAGGATGATACTCAGATAATATTGATGAAAATTGGTGCTTGATGTGTGATCGTGCTAATTTGGTTATGGTTATTGTTTTGTTTTTGCATGATTTGCATAGCTTGATCAAAACTTAATTTAAAGACCATCAATTGGACCAAAAGGGTTGAATTACAACTGCTTATAACGGCGTTTACGATCCTTGTTGAGATTTTATCTGTTGATTCAGCGAAAAAAGTCAACCTTAGCGAAGCGTGATAAATTGGTTTTTTTCCCATGTGAAACACAGAGAAGTTCAAGGTTGAACTTTCTATAACCATTAGTCTAGAAATTGCAATGAATATTCCGATGTCATAGGAATTGTTGTGGATCCTTCTCTGCATCCTCTTCATTTTTTTTTTGGTCTCCTAATTCTAGGCAAGACGAGTACTTCTTTCCTCTATATCAAAACTAGACCTCAAGTGGAAATGCCAAATCTTGTCAAACATATGTGCCCAACATTCCTGTCCCTTTTTTGATTTTTATTAGGGTATAGAACTGAACTTATTTATGATTTGGCTCTAGAGATGGAGGTTTGAGATTTCTACGATGTTTTTATTCAGTTGAAATGGATGAAGCTAAATGCAAAACCATGGAATCAGAAGCTCTGTCTGTGAGGTACATCGCTCTTCTGTGCATCTTTTCTTCAGGCGGAAACATCATACTCATCCTATTCTGACTAAAGGTTCACATAAATATTTGATAAGCAGGACGAAGCGTTTGGCCATAGAGGTGGGACCCAGCAGCTTTGCCTCCAGGAAGAAGAAGAGTAAGAAAAGCCATGGCCAATAACAGAGGTACACTAATTTTTAGCTTCTAGACAGTTTCAATGCCTTCTATGTCAGCAAACAGTTTCCAGCTATTAGAGAGCTTGGAACTGTAAATTTGATTTACCTAATGATCTATTGGTAAATTTTCTACATGGCTCGTGGTTTTCGTCAGGATTTCAAAATGGAATTGTGAAGCGGTGTGGTGGTGCTGTGACAGTGACAATGGCATTGGTGATGGTACGAAATTTCTCAGTAGAACTCCATGAAGGTTTTTATATTGAACTCTTTCATCCATCCACCAGGCGTACCTGCCTATCTATCTGGTTCCAGAGATAGATGAGTTGAATCTTGAACAGCTAAGGTTCTACTATTAGCATGTCCATTTAGGGGATCAGTGCAACTTCAGGCCCCTCACAAGAGCACATCTTTTCTTAGTGCTTGCCTATTCAATTCACTGAGCATGCATGTTAATATGCTGAAGTCAACAATTCGTGTAACGATGAAATGCTTATGTAACTGTTGAAATTAGGAAGTGTGTGATGGATGAGATACATCAAAGATGTCATCTTTCATATTTCTGTTCGAGCTTTTATGGGAACTCATGATCATTTTGTTTGGCGCCTATGCAGTTTCCCGCAGATTCGAGTAGTTTGATGCCACAAATTTAGTAGTGACTTGTATATCGGTACACTACTGTTTCACAATGTACGCCTTTGAGCTTTTGTCAAAATGCATTTTTTTGGTAAATAATTTCCTGCCAGGCGTCATGCCATCGCCTTCTTTTTCAACATAGCCAACGCTGCCTAGCTAGGCCTCATATAACCCCATTCAATGCCGCCCTCTCCCTTGCCAAGACCTCTGATGTGGGCGTATGGTCATCGTTCAAAATCATCCGCTTTTATGCTGCTTGCTGCTGCCTTTCTGGCCCATGTGCGTGCGTGAGAGAGAGTTTTGTAACCTTGCTTTATTTATTAACCTCCAAGGTTGCTGGTTCGACTGCTGGCCAAGATAATTTTTTCATAATGTCTATTTCATTACTCTTTTTTTTTTAATTAGGATTTTATACATCATCATAACTGATATTACAGTAAGGAATTAAAAAGGGATCATTCTCTTTTTTTTTTATTAGGATTTTATACATCATCATAACTGATATTACAGTAAGGCATATTCATAACTCTCACATCATAGAGAGAATTTTTCTATAAATACCTCCCAGGTGTTTAGAATCTGTAAATTTACTCCCGCACCCATCCACAGATGAGGTGGTATTCGAACGCTCTTCAGTGGTGTAATATCCACTAGCGCTGCGTGGCGTCTATTTTATTACTCTTAAATAGCACCAAAATCGTTTAGTAAGCCAATCAAACATACCCCCATATTGAAATTTAATGAACAAAAACTCTGTGTTGACATATATTGTAAATTTATATCCATGAGCCCCAGTCCGTATAAAATTTTCCAAAATGCGCTCCCAAAATACCTTTCCTTCTCGCCCCAACCTTCTACGGAAGGATCATTCTCATGGAGAAATATCATCCAATTATGACTTTCGAGGCCCAGTTGGCTGTGCGTGGAAAGAATTCATCCCTGATACATCATTGCTTGCCCACCATCGTTTGCACCGCTTCCGTTGTTTTCACCAGCAACCACGTGGATTCATTTTGGGTGATGTCCGCCAACATATTGTAAGAAGGTATAGAAGATTGGTGGCCAGTAACGGCTCTGGATCCAGGCATAATTGGGTTTTAACAGATCAATTTATGTAGCTTTTGGGGCCCACGTTCGATTCCGCTGTTCCATTGACATGGTTGAACGTCATGGATGCTGCAGCCTTATATTTAGCTTCTGTTTTAGCTTAGAACTTTACCTCCCAAGTTCACCCAATCAACAGAAAACATAAAAATAAAATAAAAGAAATTTACCTCCCAAGTTCCAACCATATGCCAAGCACCATCGTAAACATTCCTTGTTCATCCTAATCTGTTTTCATCATTCTCCCATTTTTGGTGTAAATTTTTTCAAAATGGAAAAAATGATGTGATATGATAGAAATAATGAAATAAATTTTAACTATATGCCAACCACCGTCATGTCGTTTCTGGTTCATTCTAATGTATTTTCATCCTTCACCCATCTGTACAGTTTTTCATCTAAGATATGTTTAGTATTTGATAGAAGTTCTGAAACTTTTGAATGCAAAATTTTTCTTATAAAACTTTTAAAATTTAGATAAGTAACGTGATATGAGAAAAGTAATGATGAGAATTAAAGAAAATAATAAATAACGTAATATAATAAAAGTAACAGTGAAAATCAAAGATAATAAAATTAAAATAGATATAGTAATAGTATGTGTAGTTGTAGGAAAATAATTAAAAATAAATAATTATATGAAAGGATATACAGAAACGATTAGAAAAATCCTATAGTTTAGTTGTAGAAAAATAATTAAAAAATAAATAATTATATGAAAGGATATACAGAAACTATTAGAAAAATATGATAGTTGTAGATAATCAAACGTTTTAAATTAACAAGTTTATGAGATTTTTTTTTTTTTTTTTTGATGCGGTTTATGAGAATATTAAACACACCTCCAATGTGAGAATTAGGAGAAAATGCGGGCGGCTTCACGGTTAAGCTGTAGATACTCGTTTCCCATCAATAATTTACTGCAGTTAAAGCAATCAAAGAAAGCAGTAAACTTAGCTCACCCATTGCTGCACTACCACAGCCTGCATGCTTCAGTTTGCTAGGGTAATTTTCTCTTTCAGATTGAAAGAATACCGGAGCAGGCGGGTAACAAGGATTTACGAGAGAATTTCCGAAATTTTAAGAAGTTTTAATGAATTGGAAGGAACCCTATTGACCTGAGTGTATTTGTAATTTGCGGCAAACGATATCACTGTAGCCATTATTTTTCAGAAAAACGAGGTATATTCACAACGGTTTCTGATTTTATGCAACACGACAAATTTTTTCTCATGAGAGCTGAATGTTGCTAGCCCAAGGCATTTTAGTGCGTTGCAGACGCTGGCAGAGACGGCTGCTGCATTGGAAAGGAGAATTACAGGACACTTAAATGTTGTCAGAGTGGTATTTGGCTTCAGCACACCGTCTCCTTCCCTTCAAACGAATTTCCAAGCGGGTTTTCCGTTTTTTGCAGCAGAAACGGTCGCAATAGAGTGGCGAAAAACCCGCTTGTTGCGGTCCTCCTCTCCTTCACTTGCCGGGTTGGGGGACGACACTGCCATCATCTAGACGTTTTCTTTTCCAAATCGCCCTGAAAATCACCCCACAAATAACGTATGTGGGAACTTTGTAGATCTTTTTTTTTTTTTAAAACGTCAAAAAATATAAAAACGGACTCTACCAAGCTATATTTTCATTTGACATTTGGACAGAAAATAAGTCTGAATTTAAAAAATAAGTGTACCTTTTTACTCTATTTTATGCATTTTTGGTATTTTAAACCAACTCCAAAACGTTTCCATAAAAGTTTAATGGGCAATGATCTGATGCAACTGAGTGCATGGAGTATCCCAAAAATTACTTTGATTATAAATTTATATTTACAAAATTAATATCTTTTATGGATGAATGTACAATAAACTTTTTAAATATATATAGTATGTGTAACTTTTCGATAAAAATCAATTTTGTCATCGTTAACAAATACACATGAATATAAAAGACGGTTTAGAATTAAGATTTAATCTTTTTTTTTATTAGAGGATATTTTACATCATATCTTAATTCATATTACATTCAAACTATGAGACAATTCTAACAAACTTACCATGAAAGACGACAATAAGCTTCCACATATCAATTCATATTACATTCAAACTATGAGACGATTCTAACAAACTTACAATGGAAGACGATAATAAGCTTCCGTATATCAAGTGAAGAGACCAGTAGCTTCCATCTGAGTATAAAGAGGAAACACATGCCCCCACCTCAACTCTGGTTCAGAATCCTATGAGGGATTCGAACCATGCACCGGCTGGGAATGAAAATTCCGCTCTGCAACTAGTGACCAGATGAGCTGTGCTCGTTTGGTAAGATTTAATCTTTTAAAAACATTAGGGGTGTGTTTGGTAATGAATAAAACTTTTGATGAAAAGTTTTGAGGAGTAAAAGTTGTTAAATGATGTGATATGATAGGGGTAATGATAAGTAGTAAAGAGGATAAAGTTAAAATAGATAGGTTAGTTATATGGGT
>JAXCLR010000001.1:78551596-78569744 GCA_035584095.1 Annona squamosa
AAATGTGAAAAAATAATTAAAAAATATGATAATGATGGAGAGTGAAAAATTTTAGATTGAAAAGTTTTAAGTTGACATTTTTTATGGATTGCCAAACGCACCCTAGATCATCACACAAGTTTAATTGAGTGGAACCGAGAACATCTGCGTGTGGCGTTTCTTAAAGAATTCCCTGATGAGAAATTATTTGTAAGATCGAAATTTTACCGTATAAATTGCAAACGAGAAAATAATTTTTTAAAATAAATATCCTAAAGTAATTAAATTTCATTTCTTATTTATCGAATTGCACTGCCTATAAATGAGCAGTTGCAGAAATAAGAAAAAATGAATTTGTGACGTCGGCCACGGCGGCGGCGCCGTATGATAAGAGCTATTCTGCCAACATGTGGGGAGGCAAGTTCGAAACACCATGCGAGTGTGTCCGTAGCAAGCCCAAGCCCTGTAGGAAATTACTTGTTAGGAAAAAAATACAGAAATGGGTAAATAATTATAGAATTGTGTAAGAAAAATTATGAAAGTGTGTTAAGAGCTCAATTAATATATATAGGGTGTGTTTGCCGAGCAAAAGAAAATGTTAAACTAAAACTTTTTACTCTCTCTGATTATTTTACTTTAAAAAAAAATTCACATTTTTCTGTATAACTAAAAGATTTTTTTATTCATTTTTACGCAATTACTCAAACAATTAATATATCTATTTTAATCTTATTCTCTTTACACGTCATTATAATTTTTTAATCATATCACATCAATTTCTACCAATTTAACAATAATTTTTATAGAAAAACTTTTTTTTTATCACTTCTCACCTCCCAAACACACCTATAGACACCAATTAAAAAAATTATGATGTTACAATTAAAGGTGTTAATTGATCGAGTTGATCATGCTAGAATCTAATCCTAATCCTAATCTATTAAAAATATTTCAACCATAATCTATTTATTACCGCATTTAAAAACCTCAAATCTAAGTCATTTACAACTTATTTAATAAATGGGTTGGCGGATTGTTGACGAATTGTATAGCAAATGACTTGAAATATTAAATTTTGCAAACAATAATCTCACAAAGAAAGGTAAGAAAGTATTTTAAGGGAAGGAAAATGGAAATAGAGCAATAATAGGAAAATAGAATTAGAACAGTAATGTAAAAATGAAAATTAAGTTGTAGGAGAAAGATTTAGTGGGAAAATTAACCAAAAAATTTACATATATATACAATTTAATTGATTAAATGGGTTGAAATGATTAAATGAGTTACTAAATGAATGGACAGATTATAAAATTTTAACCTAAATTCATTTAGTTAATTAAATAGTTAAATAAATTGGTAAATCATAGCCCATTTTTCAAAAATCTCAACTACAATGGATCGCTAAATGGGTTGGACGAGCAGGGCGCCAGATGACTATCAGCATTAACACCAGTAGTTGCAATGCAACGTTGATTACCGCATGTTAACCGTGCCACTGAAGCCCGACTCCTGAGGCTGGTCCATCCAATGCTCTACGCATTAAATGCCGGGGCCAGCACATGCAATCGCATCGCAAGCACAAAATGCGCCGTGTCGCATAAATCAGAATCCATTAACAATATCGTTCAAAAAAATATGGTTATTTGAACAGAAAAAACAAAACAAAATAAACAAAAAGAGTAATCTTCATTTATAATACTGGAGTTTCGAACCGTTCAAAATTCTCTCGCTTAAGAACCGTATAAATCCACAAAGGAAAATTTCCCGACAGATCATCCCTCAAATTATCTGAATCAAATGTTTCCCAGTCAGAAAAATTCAGGAATCATTAAAAAAAGCCATGCCATCACCAGCCCTCATCAGAATGAATTCACGATGAAATAGATCATAAGGAAAACCTAAATAAATGATCGTTGATTTGCAAATGTATCTCTATAGTTTAATTGCATATATGCTCTTATTGTTTTACGAATTACATATTATCTTCACAAAGTTCAACAAAATTTGTCTATATACCCTTGTTAAAGGCTGAAATTTAATGGCAAAAATAATATAATTTGTTGATATTCTCTAATAGTTTGATGCTAATTGTTAATATTCCTTCATTGTTTCACGAATTGCATATTACTCCTATAAAATTTCACTAAAATTGCTTGCATACCTATGACAATTTTTTGCCGCCAAATGTACATTATCATTTTTGATAATGACAAAAATAACCATATTTAAAAATATATTAAAATCTCATATAATTGTGTAAATGAAAAGAGTTTATAAAACACTCATATTAATTGCTAACATGTTATTTCCTTCCACCTGCACAATTAAGTCATTTTTGTGATTATTCAAAATTTTAATGCACGTTTGGTGAAAAAAGTATCATGGGTACACAAACAATTTTAGTCAAACTTTATAGGAATAATATATAATTCGTAAAACAGTGAAGTTCTATCAGCAATTAACGTTAAATTATGAGACTATATCAGCAAATTACATTTTTTCATTTAACAATTGTTAACATGTGTGCATAAGCAATTTTCGTAAAATTTTGTAGTAATATGTAATGTGTAAAACAATAAGAGCATATCTACAATTAGTGTCAAACTAGGAACGTATTTACAAATTACCCATAGGTCACTCAGATGAGTTTTCTAATCACTACCTTTAGAATTGTCAACTCATTAACCCATTCGTCCAACTTGTTTACAAATGAATTTGAATTGAGATTTTTAAACAAATGAATTATGATCGACTAACCCGTCTAATCATTTAATTAAATAAACAAATTGAAATTGAAATTTTATAACCCCTTAATCCATTTACTAACTCTTTTAACCCATCTATCTTTTAACCCATCTAACTTGTTCAACTCATTTAATTTGTTTAACTAATTAAATTATATATACATAAATGTAAACCCAATGATTATTTTTCCTCTTGAAATCTTCATCTTGTCACTTAATTTTCATTTTTCTGCTATAGTTTTAATTCCATTTTCCTATTATTGCCCTTTCTTATTTCTCCTGCACCAAAAACACATCGTCTCTCACGACAAAATTATCATCTACTAGAGTTTGAATTTTCAAGCTACCTGTTATACAACCCATTAACAACTCACCAACACCAACCCATTTATTAAATGAATTGCAAATAGGTTAGGGTTTAATTTTTCAAATTGATTAATAAACGGATTAAGATTGAAATATTTTAAATGGAGTAAGATTAAGATTAGTCGCTAACCCGTCTAACCGATCCGTTAACACCCCTAGCTACGGCTCACTTTTTCTGGTATAACGAATTTCACAAAATAATGACAATGATTTATAGCCTCTAAATAAATAATCATTTATTTTGAGGAACAAAATGTAACATTGAGAAAATAAATTGACAACGGACAACAAAATAACATTAGTTTAGCAGGATATTTCAGACGATTATCAAGATTGTTGCTCAGGATTTTTAGGTCAGCCCGCTTCTCTTTAGTACAGCAATCTCCCATTGCTTTGTTGGAGGATCTGATTTACAAGTTTCTCAGGTAATCTACCAGTTGCCTGTGGAAAGGAATCCAGTTATCACCTTCAGTTCACAAGCAATAGAAATGAGATGTGAATGGAGAGCAGCCAACCTGGAAGTGCCTCATGTGGAGAATGGGTTCGCATCCAACATCTGCAACTGATTTCCCCAGGGGCGTGGTTGCACTAAATTCAGCTGCTTTGTAGTTCACGATTGACTCTTCACCATCAGAAAGGTGCTGGCAAACATATAAAAGCGAGCTGAGAGAATTCATCTGCAGACCAAAGTGAACCATGGCAAGAGGTTATTTCCCATGTGAAGACTTGAAACTCTTTTGCAATGTACAGATAGGACAAAAAGGGAGGTGGATAACTAAGAAAATTGGAGGGAATGCACACATTGAGTCAGCTGACCGTTGTTGCACATGCATTCAACTGAAGCTGCCAATGGTAAATGAATAAATGAATGGGGAAATTTTTATACCGAACAAATGTTTCTGAAAATCGAATATTGACCAAGTAAATTTCATTCTCCAAGTCTTGTAAATAATTGCACATGGGCCAAACCATAAATGCAACTAATGAAAATTTATACAATTCAAGACCCTAAAAACGTGTACTGTATCACTATTTATACAATTTTTTCTGCAACTTGACATCTTTTCCCAACATTTCTTGGTTGGTGATTTAACAATTGATGGTATTAACACCATTCTCCATTAATGTTTTTGACATAGCTCACACTTGAAATGTATCAGTGATCTATTCTTATAGTCCTATCCATCATAATAATTGCCATTCTTGACGTATAAATGCATAGAAAATGGGATTTGGGTTAGGATCAAGATCTAGTGTTTAATGCCCAGTTTGGGGCTAAAGGAATTAAGCTTTACAGAATAACATTTTACCATGAAGACTAAAAAGGCTAGCCTAAAAAGCCAACAAAGTTCATAACTAGGAAACATCCACAGTGGATGAGCATTTCATCACTGGGAAAGGCCTCCATATGTTAAAGAGAAACATGCATGGATTCTCAAAGAGAAAAAGCTACTGACAACACAAAAAATGAACCTCAAAATTTGCAAATTTTGTAGCCAAAAAAAGCATCAGAAATGACTGGATACATCTAGTTCGAAAGTGATCCAACTTTGCACGCCTTAAATCAAATATCAGGTGCCATCTGAGTAGTCAACATGAAAACAAAAATCTAAGAGGCAGACAGCAACTGCAGTGGTGAAACAATGTAATGATCAAGCTCAACAAAAGGAGCCATCATAGGGCCATTTTTTTTTTTTCCCTTTTTCCTCTTATTGTTGTTGATTGGCCATGCAAGGTGTTCAAATTTGTGCATTGGCTACCGCAAAGATATTTTGCATGTATGCTACTATGGGACAGTACAGGCTGCCGTTGCTGTGTTAAGTTTCCTGGTAAGGGCCAAGGAATAAAAATAAAAATAAAATTCATGTGATAACATTTACAGCGTGCTGTTGAGAACAATATTGAGATATATTAGATGATACTATCAACATAATGCAAGTGATCATTAGATGAAATGAAGTCTATCAAGAAGGAATTCACTCTTATAAAATGACATCCATTTTTTGTAAAGAGATTTGTTTTATATTGTTTTTAAAATTGATGACTAAAAATATGCATATAAAATTCCATGAAATCGCCTCAGCATTTTTTTAATTTTAGCTAAACAGATAGCTGTATTGAATATATTCTTTACTTCTTTTTTTTCTCAACAGTTTAAATTGATCATATCTCTTCAGCTGTGCCGAAGCATCTAACATTGATCATATATATTTTTTGAATCGTGGCAAAGCATGTTGATTCAAATCCAAGTGCAGCATCCATTAGACTCAGCTAAATTTTCGGGAAAGAAGTTAAACAAATTCCTTTCCAACTCATTTATGTGTTAGAAAAAACATAAAATGGTATATGGGCACATTCCATCAAAGAGGAGTAAAAACATTTCATAACCTGTCAATAAGTGGAAAAATCCTTTTTCATAGTATGCCCTCTGAACTGCAAACTTGGAGGGATAGGGACAAAGGAACCTTACTTCGAAATCTCAACCAAAAAGTAAAAAGTGAAAAGGATATATCCATCAAGGTCCGTCCAACTCAAAGGTGACAGTTTCCTTCACTCAGCAGTGATATGATGTCATAACTTGCTTCTGGCATATTTTTTTTGTGTTATTTTCTTCTTTTTTGTTCTGTGTTACACAGTTACTGCAATAAAAACCAGCTAAAAAGAAAGGTAACCACCTTAATATAGCAAGTTAGACTGTGCAGAAAATGCTCACCTTCATGTATGGACAAGATGCACAACCTCCATGAATTGAGCATCCTTCACCAGTCGCAACTCCAGGGACAACAACAAGGCTATTGCAACTGCTTTTTCTCACAGAATCCAGACCTTGTGATGACTGTACTGACGACCTCGACAATGAATCTGAAGAAACTGGAAATACAATTTCAACATTTATTTTTCCGCTCTTAATAGTGGACTTGCCAGAGTCTAGAAGTCTACGTACTGCATCAACAATTGAAGTCACCATCCCAGACTCTGTTCCTAGCACAAACTGAAGGTGGTCATCAAGATTTCTCTCCATAGCCTCTTGCACCTTCTTTTTAATGAAGTCCAATATATTCTGTGTGGAACCCACAACGCCCATTCCTCTTCTTTTTGCTTCCATTGCCAAATAGAACATTTCACCTGGCACTTCTAAGTGAGCAGTTATGAATGCGTCACAATATATTTCATGAATCTTCTTAACAACTTCATGGCCAAAAAGGTCGTGCACAATACAAGTTCCATCCTGATGAAAAGAATTCATAAGCACCATGGCAGACTAAGTTAAACAAGATACAGCCACTAGACAGCCTAGAGATTCAGAATACCAGGGCCCAATCCGAAGACGATTCAGACAAGAAAATGACCACATAGTATATAGAAAGTGAAGAATACTACTATCAGCTAGTTGGGGCCACCAGATATCTTCATATGATAACCTATTTATATTTCCTAGTCGCTATCAATTATAGTCATCATGGACAATTACTTTTCATGTATCCCCACAGATATTTTGCAAAATTTCTCACATTCTGGTCGAGTCAAAGTCCAATGTGACAAGGACTAAATCATAATTTCCATCATAGTAGGCCCAAAATGAAAGCCAAGATTTCAGTGGAGTCTACCTCATTGAATCACTACCCACTCCTCTTTGATCTTTTTTTTAAGTTGTCTGCTTTTTCCTTCCTTTTTCCTTTTTCACTTGAACCAATTTGCTGAGTACTTTTAACCTCGATGTCAAAAGTGAATTTCCGCTTCATGCAGAAACACGAAATCCAAGGTTTCACGTAATCGTGCCTTTATAGGCTCTTTTCCACCTTCATAGACCCCAAATCAACCACAAGAATTTTTGGAGTAATTATGCTTAAATAGGGAAAGCCCCTTAAACACGTGGCGAAACAGGCCCCAAGTCTACTACTCATTTAACTATTCATTAGAACCCTGTTTTCTTTATTTTTTGAGTTGTTTTATTTTCAGTTGAACCTTTTCATTTGATTTTTTCTAAAATCCACAAGAAATGAAACATCCCTTCATTTCTCTGAAGTTCATACCATCCAGTATCTTAAATTCTCCTGTACTCCATTTGCAACAACATATATGGGAAGGTAACTATTCCAATAAATTACTTAACTTATCCATATTTAATACAAAGAATTAGAGGCCCGATCCCAATCAATAAAAATTTAAAAATGGGAATCTTCTTTCGTCGCTCATGCACCTTGTGTCTATCTTTGCTCCTACATACATATCTAAAAATGTTTGATCATAATTCCTTTTAATCCAAAATTAACCATATTAACTCCCTATTACAAATCAATAAAATCCATGAAAAAGATTCTCTACTACATGTAACAAATTCTCATTTTCCTTTCACCACATCATGTTGAACAAGCATCTACTATGCATCAACTCAATTCATTCAAGATGACCTAATTATCCACTCTACTGATGCATCCAAAAAAAAGAAATAATAATGACTGTAAGATAGCTTAATACAAATCAGTTTTGCATAACAAATGCAATGCACAAGAAGTCACCTGATAGTAGTGCAGACGGGGTAACAATGATTTTATTGATTGTCCATTGTGTTTTGGATGGATTGCTGCTATCTCTTCATCCGGCATCCCGGAAATTTGGCGAAACAGCTCTGCTATATTTGCACCCATATAAGAGTCAGGACCATACCAAACAGTTAGACCCGGAATCTCTGCAAAAGCCTGATTTGAAATAGTATTTTAGATAGAAATATAACTACAAATGATACTGTTTAATTGAATGATCATATAGAAAGAGATATATGGGAATTTTAGCAATGTGAAAAATTTTCATAACCTGTAAGATGGTCTGTACAACATTGGAAGAAGTGCAAGTAATAGTTGGAAGAAGTTCGTGAGTCTGAGCTTTTGTCTCCAGGGAAGTATTTATATAAACCACATGCAAAGAAGGATGTGATTTTGAAGCTTCCTGCAGATAATTCATATATGTGGGACTGGCTGCAGCATCTGCCAAAGAACAACCTATTCGCTCATTTGACATCCTGTAGACACCTACCTGCACATAGATTTGTTATGATTAAAGAACTTACAGGAGGGGAGGTGCCTTGAAGGATATTTGCCATAGAAATATGTGGCAGAGAGGCTTCTCTTAGAAGAATGGATCTAAACCTCAGCTGCTAAGCGCTAACACAACCTTCTCCCTGGTGGGGACCAAATAAAACCCAAAGGGAGTCCGCTTCGATCTACATTTCCATTGATTTGAGTTTAAGGTCACTCATGTAATAAGATCAACCACCAATCTCACTCCTACAAGAGACTCCGGATTTGGGATCTGGATCGTTACACTGTCTGTTTGATTTTGTTTTGAGATTGTTTGTTGGCAGGTATGGTAAGGGAAGATTTTGCAGATGCATGCGCATGCACACAAGTGAGTCATACAAGTTCCTCCCTCCATCAGTTACCATGAGGAAACCCTCGTTCTCATTTAAGAGGCAAAGAAGGCAAAGTTCAAGAATACATGCAATGTTCAGCTAGTATATTTCTAACTATATCATATACAACTTGCACCCAAGTCAAGATTAACTCTAGGGAAACAGTTGAGACCAACCTAATACTCTAAGCACTTGCTCATGATTATCTGATTTAACGCCCCGGCTCTGTGGATTGGTTAAGGACATGTTTATACCATAGGATTTTTTGTTTGAATATCATAGAAAAACCCAAATAATTTACAAACTAAAATAAATCTTATTAATGAGATAAACTTGTCTCGTTACAACTGAATAACATAAATGTTAAGCTGAAATAAAACTTCAAACTGCTTTGACTCTCCTACTGTGACCTCATTCTGACTTGGCCTTTGACTTTGATTCTGACAGAAAAACCTGCAAAAACTGAAATATTATAGAGTGATCCCAATGCTCGATAAGTCTAATCCACCCAGGGCATGTTTGTTTACAGCAAAAACTTTTCAATAAAAAACTTATTGCTTTTCATAACTACCATATTTTTTAATTATTTATTCACATCTTCCTACACAGCTACCCTACTTTTCAATTATTTCTATACAATTACCCATACAGCTAACCTATCTATTTTAACTTTATTCTCTTTACTCCTCATTGTTACCTATCATATTACGTCATTTTCTACCAATTCAAAAGTTTTATCACTTGACAAACACATTGCAAGTAAAATCCCGTATCACCACTCAACAAGCAGACACTGCACTTTCCATCTGAAAAAAAAAAGAAAGATATTTCTGCTATCTTATATGCATACTCACACAATGCAACTGATGCAATGTAACTCAACCTTGACTGATCTTCTATATTCATGCACTAGTGCACTTATGCAGCTGCTCCTGTTTACAACCTAGGGCCTGCTCTTTATGCATAGTGCATCCACTATGCCTTGGCAAATGCAGCTAATGTTCATGCATATGTCATGCTCATAAAATAAATTCAAAATAATTAAAATAAATAAATATATCATATTATCATCCATGCTCAATGTAACAAGTCGCAGAGCTATCATACCATCATCTACATGGATACATAAATAAATTAAAATAACTTGAAAAGGCCAGTCTCCACTTACCTTAAAACCCAACTTAAAATCCCAGCTTCCTTCCTTGACTTTAGAATTTTCTTCTATTTTTGATTTGTGTTTAAAACTCTTGCTTAAAGACACTATTTATAGACTACTATAGGGTTTAACATGAACTGCCCAAGTCGACGTGGGATGTGCAACTTTGAATCACTTGAAGGTAATGTGAATTACTTGTGGAACATTAAACGCAAAAACATCACTGACTCAGAGACATGCAGGACGAGGACATATTATTTGAAGGTTGGTTTAATAAAATTCTTTAATAGCTTTCTAAGCATGATTTCTAAAATCTAAACCATTTAAATTGTAAAGCACATTAAATTACACTTATTCATGAAATTCCATTTCAAATCAACTTGTATATGCTGAATTCAAACATTAGAAATTAATTAACAAATTTCACATAACTTATTGACATCTTTCCTTACACATTTAAAGTTGTTGCAATAAAATTTTTTAACAACTTTCTACAACCTAAACCATTTGTATTATACAGAGCATATTAAGGGTGTGCTTGGGAAGTGATAAAATTTTTTTTTTTTAATTTTTTGTTAAAAAGTTTTTGAAATAGAAAAAAAATAATGTGATATGATAGAAATAATGATTATAAGTAAAGAGAATAAAGTTAAAATAAATAAATTTGTTATATATGTAGTTGTATAGAAATAATTGAAAAATATGGTAGTTATATAAGAAGATGTGAAAAAATTATTTAAAAAAAAAATTATCAAGAGTGAAAAGTTTTGATTTTGAATAGTTTTATATCTTGCCAAACACACCCCGAATTAAGTTTATCCATAAAATTTAGTGTCAAATTCACTTATGCATTGAGACACATATATTAGGAGTTAATTAACAAAAATTCATTTTGACAGAACACCCTCTAACCAACTTAACATGCATGCGTGGAAGGTTATTTAGGCCAGTTTTTCCATGTTGTTTTCATAAAATGATTTAACTACTTATACTAGGAATTTCATAATCTAATACGTTTAGGGTGTGTTTGTTGATAAATAAAAATTGTCAAGTTAAAATTTTCAACCTAAAACTTTTCACTCTCTATAACTACCCTATTTTTTAATCATTTTTGCACATTTTTCTATACAACTACCATATTTTTCAATCATTTCTACACAACTACCAATACAACTAACCTATCTATTTTAATTTGTCCTATTTATTCCTCATTATTATCCCTATCATATCACATTATTTGACAACTTCTACTCTCTATAACTTTTCATCAAAAGTTTTACTCATTCCCAAACACAACCTTAGATTAAAGATCACAGTAAGTAGCATTATCCCATGAATTCTCATGTCAATCTAAGGCACGTGTTTCAAGATTTGAGATCCATAAAATATATAAATATAAGGCATCCATGGGACTGGTAAAGGATATTTTTCTAAAAGATCCCCAAATTTATGTAGTTTAATTTAGTATAATTCAGATTTTGCAAATTGAAATTAGAAATAATTGTAAAAAATTAATTTTCATACTTTAATAATTAACTACTTTAGTGCTATTACATTCGACATGATTTGTAAAACATCAAAACATGTATGAGAAACCAATTATAAAACCATGTTAATAGAAAACATAAATGACAACCAGAAATACCTTTGTAAAGCCAGCCTGATCCAGAATTGCACGAACATTTTCTGCCATGAAATCTACACCAAGAACTGCAATATATTGACATCCAGCTTCAGCCATCTTCACAGCCCTGTCTGCCATAACCAGGGAATCGGATATATGGATATGAGGCCACAGCTTTTGCGCAGCTGTTAACACACCTTGGACCTCTGGGTCCATGTAAAAATGTGCAACAATGCCAATTTTCCTCTGTCTAAGCAAATTGACGAGTTCTTTAACCTTCAATTCATCAGGGAACAAATACTTTGCCTGCAGGTACACTGCAATAGAACTTAGGAACCTTATACTAAAAGTAAAATCATGTGCAGTCTCTTCAGAAAACAAACAAGCATGCTGCATCCCTAAACATTTGGAGACAAAAAAAAAAAAAAAAAAAAACTGGATTTAGTCACAGCAGAAACAAAAAAATTTCTTCTTCAAGCAGAGACGAGATTTTAAAGCCGTCACGATTAGCCCACGCTGTCAAGATAGACGATTAGCCAAGAGCAGCGATAAATACCTTATTAGTTGCCAAACCCAGAAAGCAGAAATCAGGAAAAAGTCAGCAATCAGCATCATAAAGAAACAGTAAATGTGAAAGAGAAGCAAGAATTTGCTAACATTTTCATTTATAAATGTGCTACTTCATTTTCATTTTTTTAGCAAATGCTACTAAATTTTGACCAACAAAAGAGCACATCTACCCACATGCAACATCAAATCAGCAACATTGCCCCAGTTCTCACATTAACTGGATCATAATTTTTGTTTACGTCATCATAAAGGGGAGCACTAAAATGATGCCGCAAGTGGTCTGACAACCTATTAGATTGGTCCAATCCTATCCAAATGTTTAGTGTCATCCAAACGGATTGAACAGGAAGGGGAACCATAGGGTCTCTTGACTGTCCACAGTAGCAAAAACTGATGCTTTAGCGGTCAATTGCCTCTTCAATTAGGCTTCATTGGGCCGGGTGTTTCAAAGGGATAGATGTTGTTTCATTGCTAGTACGAAAAAGAAGTTCGGACGGAACCATGCTCTTACACAAATTTTAAAGTATTAAGAGCCTTTAAAAGCATCGCAAAGATTTAAATTAGCCTTCCTCCCAAATCTCTACTTCACCAACAAAACACCCAATGCTCAACTCACCTAAATGAAGCATTTAGTTCTCAGATTTGGGTACCGCTTCTGATTCGTTACTGTTCCTAGTTCCTATAAGCGACAATCCCGTTGCAAACAATCGTGGGTAAAACCATGCAGCAAGTTCATAAACCATAATCATGCATAGAAACTGACAAAAGCAGGGAGCTTTACCAATGACGATTTCATATATCACGTACAGCAATTGGTAGAGAAAACGTAGAGAGAGAGAGAGAGAGAGAGATCGCACGCAACAAGATTGACAAACGGGGACGAGGGACAGGTAGTTGCTAACCTGGGCTTCAGCATAGGGCCCCTTTGCATGAATGCTGTCTTCCGTGATGAGCAATGAAGGAAAAGGCTCCACCGGTTCCTTCCCTTCCCTCTCCGCCACCAACGCCTTTGTCCTCTTCTGCATACTAATCAAAACGTTATGCCATGTATTCACCCTGGAATGCGCTCGCCCTGGCAATCCAACGACATTCAGCTCCCCCAAATCCTCCGTCCGCAACCCCAACACCTCCTCCGGCTCCGCGCCGTCCAACACCCAGATGAGGCAGGAACAGAACCCCTTGGTGATCTCCGAGTCGCTGTCGGCAGCAAACTGCATCCGCCCAGAGGCATCCATGCTAGCCGAGAGCCAGACCTGGGCGGTGCATCCCATGACGCGGTTGGAGAGAAGGCGATCGGCGTCGGGAAAGGGCGGAAGGAGGGAGGCATAGTCGAGTAGGCGCTTAACCCGGTCGAGTGGCTCCGGCAGGGACTTGAACTCCGAGACGAGGTGGCTCAGCTTGGAGGAAGCGATACCGGAGACATCGGAGGAGGATGAGGAAGGCGCTTCGGTGGCTGAAGAGGAGCGAGGTAAACGAGGGTGGTGGGAGAATGAAACAAGACTAGGGTTATGGTCGGGAGAGGATTTGAGGAGGTTGAGGGAGGTGATTTTGAATGGTAGAAGAGGAGGAGGCGGCGGCTTGAAGCTGGAAGTGTTTACGATGAATCTGGAAAAGCGACAAGAAACGATTGCGGATGGCAAAGCAGCTGAATCCATTTTCTTTTTCTATATATAAATATTTATTATAGTCTCTTTTAATATTTTACGGTTTTTTCTCCCCCTTCTTCCAATATTCGTGCGGGAAGAGGGAGGGGAGAATCGAAAGAAGGGAGAAAAACGATTCGTCGGGATGGGGCATGGGAAGAGAGACGAGCGATAAGACCGGGCTTTTATGCTCGCAGGTGCTGGCAATTCAATGAAGAAAAATTAAAGAAATAGGCGAGTGGAACGTGCGACTTCCCGCGTCTCAGGCACGCTCCGGCGGCGATTTCGACGACTACACTGGCAATCTCTTTCACTCAGTTTTCCCACCGAATCAAGGCTGTGACGTTGGCTTGGACCGCACAGAAAGAGGTAAAAAATCAGACAAAGGACATGGTCGGGAAATAGTAAGAATGTAAACTTTTCCCTCTAAAATTTTCATTATTATAAAAAGTCCTAATTTTTAATTTTTTTTGCACAACTACCTACAAAATTAACTTATAATTATAATTTTATTTTATTTACTCATCTTCATTATCACTTTCATATTACGTCATTTTTTTTCAATTTAACATTTTTTTATTAAAAAAAATTTTGTCCAAAAATTAAAATTTACTAAAACTTGTTTTAAAAAAATTCTTTTCATACACTTCACCCTAACCGTGCGACTGTGCTGGCTATTAAAACTTTATTTTCTGCTATAAAAAAGATTTTATTTCTTTTGCTCGGGTTTGTTTGTCAGTAAAAAAATGTGAGCATTAAACAAGTAATGCAAAAAGTCATCATATTAATTATCTTATTATTTTATTATCTTATCTGTCTTTATTTTATTTTTATTTTCTGATTTTCTGATTTTCTTTCTCATTCTTACTTACTACACAATCATTATCCTATCATTTTTAATAGTCGTCTTATCTTTCATCCAAAAAAAAAAGTTGCCTTGTCTGTCTGCAAAGTTTTTTTTTTTTTTTGCTAAATTCTATTTTTTTTCTTTTTTCCAAATATGCTAATAAAAGATAAGGCGGTTGAATATTGAAAATTAGGAGAGGTTTGGTAACACGTAAGTTGTGGGAATTGTGAGATGAAATGAAAAGTAAGAAATGAAATATTTTGATAATTGTGTGATTGATATGAAATGATATGGATAAATTTGAAATAAATAAGTTTGTTATGAGATATTTATAGGAAAAATGAAATATTTTAGGAGCGATGTGATTGATATGAAATGATATGGACAAATTTAAAATAAATAGGTCTGTTATGAGATATTTATAGAAAAAATTATTGAAAAATAAGAGTAAAAGTGAAAAATATGATAATTGACAGTGGGATGATAAATCTCGAAAACCGTGTTTACCGTGATTTTCCATCCCATGTTTTCCGTAAACATTACCAAACGTGCCATTAGTCGTCGTATCTTTTCTTGCACGGAAAAGACAGCCAAAATTCTTCTCTTGCGTCGCACTGCGGTGATGACAGTTCCGAGCTCTGCGTCCAATCGTTGTTCTTCCCCACCCCTTCGCCGGGTCGTCCTTGCTCTTATTAGCAGAACACTGTGGCAATTAGAAACTCCGTGTCCATACAGCATACTCCTCTTATCAAGTGTTTCGCCTGAAAAATTCATCTCCTTGATTCACCCAGGCAGCTTGATGGGCGCAGTTTCGTTTCATCCAAGCAACCCAAAGTCGCAGCCATTTCGAAATTTTTTTCTTTGCTCTCTCTCTTCTTCCTTTTTTTTTTTTTTTTTTTTTTTTTATGCGTTTTCATTTTGATTGGGTTGACGCGAATAACAGAAAAAAGGATAATAAAAGTCCGATAATAACAAAATTAAAAAGTTATCTTATGAGGAACAGGTAAGTTTCCAAAAACAGATGATAAGAAGTGTGTGTATATAATATTATTTTTTTTAAATGAGTTAATTTTAAATATGACTACAAGTTTTAATCTTATTTTTACATATAAATACATATTTATAAAAAACGCAAATATAACAACATATTTCACCATATTTTCAACCATAAGAATATCCGGTGTCTTTTTACCAAAATACTCATGGTTAAACCTAAGTTTGTCATCCACTCTCACATTCACACATGGAAAGAATGATCTTTACTATATTAAATGGCTATACTTTGTGTTTTGTAGTTGCATACACTAATATTTTTTTAAGTCTAGATTTAGATTTTTTTAAAACTAATTACAAAAAAGTCTAGATTTAAATTTTAGTTAAAAGTAGTTTGGTAAAAATACATCGGCAAAACTACCAATATTGCTATATTTTGAAATATGATAAAATATGGTAAATTGGTCATCTTTGTTGATAAGAGCTATGACTCATTTTATACATCCTAATGCATTGCTCAAAATCGTATTTATTTTTAATTTTTTAACTTTCTTTTCATAATGTTACGGGTGTATTTTATTCATACATATAATAGTTTTTTATCAATTTTAAAGATGAGTAAATTTTTCTTAAAATTTAAACATAAGCATATTTTAATTATTTTTGAATGACTAATATACTTATTACATTTCAAATGTAAAAAAATAAATATGCGCATATCCAAAAAATGGTAAAACAATGCATGTAGTAAGTTTTAACATTTTTGAAAATGCATATACATATTTTTTTAAATTTCAAATGTAATAGGTATTTTATTCATTTGAAAATAATTAAAATACAATTATGTTTAAAATTCAAAAAAATTACACATCTTCAAAAATGATAAAAATTTATTATACGTATGAATAAAATACTGTCACAACATTATGAAAAGAAAAATAAACAAATTAAAAATAAAAACATTTTTGATCTAGATGCACCATTGCTTCCATTCATTTGAATTTATAGATTATAACAATTTATTTAGATGTACGATCATATCTAAAAATGAAAATAAAACTTACAATCATATTTATAATTAAGCTTTTTAAAATAAAGACTTATCGAAAAAGTAGTATAGTAAAGAGAAAAATGGTTAGGATAGTTGAATAGAAAAATATGAAAAAAAATTATTAAAACATAGATAATAATAGAAAAAGAAAGTCGTTTACTCAAGGATGGGAATTTTTTTCTACGTCAACCCAAATCATATCCTAAAAGATTTTTTTTATTTTGTTTTTTGTCGTGTACTGATGAGGATAAAATAAAGTTTGGCTAGAAGTGTAGTAGGGTTTGACTCAATGCAGCAGTTTCAATCCATCTCGTTGCAAAACCCTTTTTATATATTTTTTAAATTACTAAAATTGCCATAAATTTTTAAAAAGCATAAAAAATATCTAAAAGTCTCTAAAAATGATAAAATTGATACACATGTTAAATACACTCATGTTAACATTTGCATTAAAAGAGTTTTTTTTTTTTAAAAAAAAAAAAGAGTTTTGAAGTCAGGTGCATTCAAATTTCAAAACGCACTCTACTGCATTGAAACGGTTTCCGAGAGTTTAGCAGCGGGCGTCCTTCTTCTCCAATCATTGTTGAATTGTTGTCTGCAGCACATGTCGATTTTAAAATGCATTTGTCACTTTCTTTGCTGTTCACGGATGTTTGGACGCCTGCTCTCAAGAAGAAAATGAGCATTAGTTATCTATCGGGCAGAAAAATAGAAAAAACAGAAATACAACAAAAACAGCTCACGGACGTGAGACGCCTTAAAAGAATGCTGGGAAACGGGTAAAAGAAGAGTTCCCTATAAAGCTTAAAAATTATGAGGATGACAGGTCGAGCAGGACAACTGAGAAGAACAAAAAGAACTGAAATTCAAATCAAACTGATTCATTCATTAATTCCAATGGATGATGTAAGCATCTTTTTCAAATTAATGTTATCTTCCATTAATATCTTCAAAAGGAGTAGAAATACATTGCACCTCTGATGCAGCAGTGGCTGCTGAAGGACTGGACGAATCCTCTCTCATCTCTACTAATCTGAATGGAGAGAGAGAGAGAGATCAATAATTTATTTTGTGATATTTTCAGATCATCGTAGCACTCAGTGTTCGTAGTATCTTCAAAAGGAGTAGAAATACATTGAACCTTTGATGCAGCAGTGGCTGCTGAAGGCTTGTCTTTTCTAACACGTCCTCTCTAGTCTATACTACACTAAATGGATAGAGAGAGAGAGGGAGATATTAATAATTTATTTTGTTTGGCCCATCTGTCGGCGTGTTTCCTCTTACATTGGAATGGTCGGACTGCTGTCCTACGTCGGTAGTTGGATCCACCAAGACTATAATAAATTATCCGGCCTTCTGTATTCGTGTCTTTGGCGAAATATAATATAGCATTATCTTTAGAACTAATCATAGCTTATGCTTACCACCAAAATAATAATAATAATAGCTTATGCTATGCTCTCTAGGGGCGGGCCGAGTTCGGCCCGAACCCCGGCCCGCCGAACTCGAAAAAATGCAATGTTAAAACTCTGATATTTTCAACCCAAACCCGAATTCAAATAGGGCTCAGTTTCGAGTTCATGCAAACCCGAACCCTATAAGCCCGAACCCAAATTTGCATTTATATAAAATATATAATTTATATTATAATAATAACATATTACTCATGGATGGATGATGGACAATAAGAGTATGACATGGCAGACATGGACAGCTCATCGCCAAGACAATCTAACGTTTTAAGTGATTTCAATAAAATACCTAT
>JAXCLR010000001.1:78591610-78604278 GCA_035584095.1 Annona squamosa
GATAGTGATGGAGAGTGAAAAGTTTTAGATTGAAAAGTTTTAAGTTGACAATTTTTATGAATTGCCAAACACACCCTAAAACTGGAATTTTTCTAAAATTGGGTTTCTCCTTTGACTTTCTAGCGGAGGTGTGATTTCGGAGAATTTTCCAAACCCACCGGGTTTCATGCGCCAGGTGGGAATCCTGCAACGCTTTTACTGATTTACTCGCATTCGTGAAGGACGCGGGTATTCGACACCGACCATACCCTGCCCTATGTACTCAACTCAGCAGACTATTTCACATATTATTTAGTTTAACACTAAAATAATTTGATGATCAAGCAGATACAGTCATTAGTATACAGTTATACATATTAAAAATAATTGGATGGCTCCCAACTCCCCTTTATCGTATGATTTATAATAAAAAAAGACGTGAAATATACGTCAGTATGACGTCTTACTCTTATTTGAGCGCACTCCAGTTCAAAATCAAGGGCAGGTTTGTTTTACCCTCAAACTTTTCAATATGCGTTTGGCTAAAAAGAAAATGTTTTAATCTAAAATTTTTTACTGTCTTCGGCTATCTATTTTTGAGCGTACCCCAGTTCAAAATCAAGGGCAGGTTTGTTTTACCCTCAAACTTTTCAATCTGTGTTGGGCTAAAATGAAAATTTTTTAATTTAAAATTTTTTACTATCTTCGGCAATCCTATCTTTTAATTATTTTTTCATATTTTCTCATACAAACTATTATACTTTTTAATTATTTACACACAACTGCTAAAAAGAAAACTTTTTAATCTAAAATTTTTTACTATATTCAATTATTTTATTTTTTAATTATTTTTTTATATTTTCTTATACAAAGTATCGTACTTTTTAATCATCTTCAAACAGCTGCTAAATTTTTTTTACTGTCTTTAACTATCATAATTTTTAATTTTTTTGATATTTTCTTATACAAATTATCATACTTTTCAATTATTTTTACACAACTACTCAAGTAACTAACAGATTTATTTTAACTTCATTTTCTTTATTACTTATCATTACCTTGTCATATTATGCTATGTTCTTTTATTTTAAAAGCTTTTATATCAAATCTTTTCATTTAAAGTTTTATCACTTCCCAAATACACGTAAGACTTTTCAATTTAAAAATTTTCACTTTCATAATTACTTTTTAAATTTTTGATCATGTCTTCATATACAACTATCTTATTTTTCAGTTATTTCTATATAACTTATCTATCTATTTTAATTTTATTTTCTTTACTCTTTATTATATCACGTTATTTTCTTCCAATTTTAAAACTTTTTATATTAAAAATTATTTATCTAAAAATTTTTATTACTTCCTAAACACACTTAATCCACACAAATGGATGGCAATGCGGTTCAAGCCCGAGGCAGATCATCCAACTTGAGTTTTATATTTTCTAGGGGAATTTAGTAGTGTTAATAATCATGGTCCACCCATTGACCTACTTGTCCAATGTGTATATTAATGGATTTTGGTTGAAAATTTCGAATAAATCGATTATAATCTGTCAACTCGTTTAATCATTTAATTAAATAAATGGATTAGAGTTGAAAATTTATAACCCATCAACCTGTTTAATAACCCGTTTAACCAATTTAACCCATTTAACTCATTTAAGCCATTAAAGTTATATATAAATGTAAACCCCTTGGTTACTTTTCCTCACCAAGTCTTCTTCCAGCCACTTAATTTTTATTTTTCTGCTATTTCTTTAATTTTATTTTCTTATTTTTACCCTATTTTCATTTTCTCTATGCCGAAAATACCCTCTCACCTCTCTATACAAGATTATCATATGCTAGATTTTAGGCCATTAGGTCATATGATATACAATTCGTTAACAACGTATCAATCCATTTATTAAATAAGTTGAAAATGGGTTAGAATTAGAGTTTTTTAAATAAGTTAATAAATGAATTAAGGTTGAAATATATTAAATGAGTTAGAATTAGAATTAAGCTCTAATCCATCCAACTATAATCTGTTAACACCATGGTGAAATTGGTTACACCACCAAGGTTTTGCTCAAGCATTCTTTTTTAACAGATAATATATGGTACCACTTGTTTGAAATCCGAACTCCAGTCAAGTTTCTCATTGTAACATAATTAAGCAAAATGACGGAATAAAATAATCAAAATGTACATTGTTAACATTATTATTTTTATCGTGTGACCAAAAGTCATCTTCATTGTAAGAATGAGTGAGCTACAATTGCATAAAAAGGGCACACTTTTATGTAGTCAGATTAAATAAATGTGATTTTACATAATCCTTTTTAATTTTTAAACGTTAATGATTGATATAAAATCTAATTCATTCATTGTATTTAATATTATTTTTTCAGCAAAGAGACTAAGTTTTATCCCAATCCAATATGGATATAAGATGTGTTTATTCAAAAAAAAGTAAATTCATATGTAAATTAAAGAAAATGCATAGAATAATTTTCATATGTATTAAAATATAATAATATTTTATAGCATTATCTATTTACTTAGTAATGATATTTTAAATTATTTAGATATTGAAAATACTATTTAAAAATTAATTTTTTATTAAATTATTTCATTATCTTGATTTTACACATTTATAGATGAGACTTATATACAATAATACTAACCAAATAAAAGAATTTTATGATAATAGTAATAATGTTAAATACAATAACTGGAGTAAATTTTTTACCAACTATCAAAAAATTAAAAAATGGAAAGAATTATATGGAAGAAGAGTTTCACAAAAACGTGCATAAAAATATATACCTCATGTGTAAATTATAAATAATGCTTAAATCTATTCACATGTGGATTATAATTTAATAATCTTTTATAAGACTATTCACACGTAGTAATAATGTTTTAGACCGTTTAAAATATTAAAAATAGGGTTTGAAATTGTTAGATAAATCAAATAATTGTATTATATTTATTTTACACATTTTAGATGTACTACACTTATGTGATTTAAACAAAACGTAATCTCACCCAAACAAATAATTTTAAATGCAACGGGGGAGTAAGTTTCAAATCATCATACAGATGATGGGGGTAAGTTTCAAATCATCATGCAGATGGTGAGCTGTAACTTGGTTGCATAAAATCCGCCACCTACATCTATCTTATGTAATTTCAACAGGCACAACAATGTGCTTGTAGGACACTGTTGTGGGTCCCTCACTGCCCATGAAATTCAACGCCTGGGAGGAGAGATGCAAGCCGCCTCGCGTCTACGGATTTGGCCGGCAAATTCCAAGTCGGTCGGGTGGAAGACGCGGGAGCTGGGGCCGGCTTGCGCCCGATCGTGCTCTTTGCACTCGCAGATTCATCCGCCCTCCGCCGAGTCGATCGCTTGCAGGCCCCTTTTCCCGGACGGTGGAGGCCGTGATCTTCCGGGCAGGGAGAGAAGCACGTTTTGTCCACGTCTCCTATTTATCACTATATATATATATTAAAAGAAGGAACCTGGAAAGGAAGGAGGTGGAACACGACATCAGCTTGGAAATAGGAAGGGTGTGTCACACGGCATAAAGAGAATCGGGTTAGCAGATTCATTTTTTTTGAGGAAAGATTCATGTATGGTTTGAGTTGGGGTTTATCAGCATTCAGCAACTATTTCGGCTATTGTCAGCAGGACTACGACGGCAGATTTCTGAGTTGTGACAGTCCAAAAGACAGGTGATTCCTCCTGTAAAGGGCAATTTGCAAGGAATGGATTGGATTGAACAGAAATCGATAGATGAAAGAAAAGAAAACCAACATAAACAACATCCAGAAATACAAGAAGTGCATGCTGAATTACATAGCGGATGGAGATACACTTCATTAGCAATACAGCTTGCTTTTTTTTTTTTTTCCCCAACCCCGCAGCCACACACTAGAATCTAGATGGACAAAGCTGTCCCACTGAGGATGGCCTGGCGGCCACCCATACATTTAAAAAGCATTTACTAAAAGGAAAAATAAACATTCTCTTAGTGGCATGCATCATCCCAGAAACAGGGAGAAAGATTAGGTCTTGATCTGGGACAGCATACAGCGGATATCCTTGCTGCTAGGCCTCTGCTTCGGGTCATCCATTGTGCAGAAGCATGAGATCTTCAGGACCAGCAGCATCTGAGCTTCAAACCCAGTTCCCAATAGCTTTGGGTCTATGGCCTTGCTGGGGTTTTCAGAAGCCATGGTCTTCCTCAGCCACTTCACCATGCTCAGCTCCTCAGTACCCTGGAAGAATTCATCCGACGGCAGCTTCCCAAACACCAACGCTGCCAGCACGACGCCGAAGCTGAAGACATCGCACTTGTCGGTGAACTTCAGAGTCTGGTAGTACTCCGGTGCAATGAAGCCCGCCGTTCCCGCGACGTTCGACGTCGTCACATGGGTGTACGCTTCAGGGACTGCTTTGGCCAACCCGAAATCAGCAATGCGTGCCTCGAGATCATCATCTAGCAAGATGTTTGCCGGCTTCAGATCTCTGTGAATTATGCGCGGGCTGTGGTTGGTGTGGAGGTATTCCAGCCCTGCTGCGATGCCCATAGCAATCTTGTGCCGACTGGGCCAGTCCAATTCTGTTTCGCCCTCAGAGACCTTCTTCAGCAGATCTTGTAAGCTCCCATTTTTCATGTACTCATACACGAGGTAGTGGCAGTCCGGCCGGCAAACATGGGCTAGCAGAGGAAGCAAGTTGCGATGCCTTATGTGCCCAACTGTCTGAATTTCGGAGCGGATTTGTCTCATCCTCCTATTCAGAAGCTTGCTATCTTCTTCAGTAAGATCAGCCCCATCCATTGCAGGCTGGATCACCTTCTTGATAGCAATCATCCTCCCATTGCTGTCGGGTAATTCAGCGCGGTAAACCTCCCCACACCCACCTTTGCCGATGATCTCCAGCGAGGCAAGACCATCTTCTTTCTCCAAGAAAGCAAGGTCCTCTGCACTCTTTATCAGTGGGCTGTAGATCTCCGGCCCTGTTTGCTTCCCCCGATTACGAATATAATTGAGTAAGAGCCTGAAAACTACTGAGAAGAGGCAGCCCGAGAGAACGCCGGTGATAGACCCCACAACAAAGCCAATGACCCAGCTCTTCACATGCCTCCTTTTCTTCTGCTTCTTGTGCGCGGAAGCAGACGGCGAAGGCGAATGAGCAGCGGTTTGGTTCTTGGTGGTTTGATTCCCACTAGAGGGAGAAGTTGATGGTGCAGGTGTATGAGAAGCGGTGTGATTGTTGGTGCCATTAGTTGAATTTGAAGACTCAACTAATCTATATCGATTTGGGAGGACTCGTTTGGAAGAATCAGACTCTGCCACAAGCTCCAACCCCCCAAGAGCAGAAAGGCCCCGAAGCTTGTTTCCAGTTAGGTTGACCAGTTTCAGGTTGCGGAAGGAGCGCAACACCAGCGGGACTTTCCCAGTGAAGAGATTGTCCGCGAGGGCGAGGGACTCCAGCCGCGTGAAATGCTCGAGGAAGGACAAATCCCCAGAGAATCGGTTGGAAGAGAGGTCCAATACCTTCAAAGCAGCAAGTGCTCTGATCTGAGGAGGGAGGGCGCCCGAAAATCTGTTCCTCCCGAGGTTGAGAATCTCGAGTTTTCTGCAGTTTCCCAATTCAGGAGGGACGCCGCGCACGAGTCGGTTGTTGGAGAGAGAGAGGTGTCTGAGCTCGGAAAGACGTCCGATGGCGGGAGAGATGAAGCCGTCGAGGCCTTGCGAGTCGAGTGCAATTCGAGTGACTCGGATTTGGGTGGAATCGGAGAAAGCGATCTTGGCGCAGGAGATTCCGGGCCAGCTGCAGGGGCTACCAGTGGAGGAGGATGGTTGATTCGGAATTCCCCAGTCTTTCTTCAGCTGGTGGAGGGCAACCCAATCCACCGTTTCTAGATTCCACGTGGTGGTGGATTGAGCGGCCAGGAAGAAGAAGGCGGAGAGGAGGAGGAGGAGAAGGAAATGGAGTGATGAGGGGAAAAAGAGGGGCATGATGCCGGCTCGTTCTAGCGCACGGCAGTGGGAGAGAGTGCAAACATTTCAATTGCTGGGTGATTTTTTTCGACTTTTTATAACGGAGAGCGCGTGGAATTTTAGCGCGAGAAGAAGACTTGAAAGGGCCAGTCAACAACAGGTGATTAGCCGATTACGGGATTGGATTCTCACAACTAACGGTCGAGACTGGATTTCGCCAGACTTCCCAGCATGCTTTTTCACAAACGTACAAATGCCAAATGGATCCGGTTAAACTGTATGCAGAGAATTTTTTATTTTTTATTTTTTTTTATCCTGCTCGGCATATGTCACGCCAAAGTTGGAACAAAAATGAACGCATGATATTGATCTTCCGAAAACTGGTAAAGTTCAGGTTGATATAAGTTCGGTTTAAATTGGTATTACTGTTTTTAAGAAAAATAGAGTAGGGTCCGGCTGGCATTTGATAAAAGGAAAAAAGAAATTTAACATTTTGTTTTATATACCTTTTTATATGATTTGATATTTTAACTCGCTCACTATCTTATTTGTTTATTATTAGTTTTATATTCTGATTTCTTTATATCTTTTTATATAAGTACCATTTGTATTTTATCTTTATTTTTTAACTCCTAATCATTAACGTTATTATATTGCATCGCTCTCATTTATCAAAAAATTTTCTCAAAATTTTCCTTACTTTTTAACCTCTTATCAAACATACTCTAAATTTAAGATATTTGATATTATCTACATGTTATGAACTAATTTCACATAGACACTAAGGTTAAATTCTAACTATTAAATTATGGATGTGCAACTGGAGTAAATTATTTATAGGATTACTCCGTAATTGCATTAGCATAGAATTCTATTTTCTTACTCAAAAGATAAGAAGCATGGATACTTCCTCCGAGTGAGTGAGACAAGATAGATTCCTAATTAAAAATACCTAATACTATTGGGTAGGAATAGTTGGACAGTTGAGTTCCTAGAATAGCCTTGAATTGTTAATGTGTATCTATATATATATATATTTAATATCTTTGAGGAGTGCGTATTTTATATTTTTTTTATTAGGTTATTATCCTAAACGTATTCAATTTAATATCAAGTTTTATCACCTTTTCAGATATGTATGTATTCTTTAAGTTCAAATACTGAAGTACTTTACATAAAAAAAAAAATACTGAAGTCTTTGAGTTTTTTTTTAAGTGAATTAAATACACAGGATAAAATTTTTATAAAAAATAAAAAATATGTTTTTAAGCCGACATCATAGAAACTCCTCCAAAGCCGGATGTATGGAATTATGGATGTTAATGATCATGATCAACCCGTTAACCCGCTCGTCTAATCCGTTTATAAATGAGTTTGAGTTGAACTTTTTGAATAAATGAGTTATGATCCACCAATCTATTCGATTATTTAATTAAATAAACGGATTATGGTTGAGATTTTATATTCTATCAACTCATTTAGTAACTCATGTAACCTATTTAACCCGTTCAACTCATTTAACACATTAAAATTATGTATACATAAATGTAAATCCTTTGTTTATTTTTCTCTACCAAATCTTTCTCCAGCCATCAATTTTTATTTTTCTGTCGTTGCCTTAATTCTTTTTTCCAATTGCTACTCTATTTTTATTTCTCTTATGCCAAAAACGCTTGCCTTTCTTTGTTAGATCATCGTCTGTAATAATTTAGGCCTTCAGTTCATTTGCTATACAACATGTCAATTCGTTTATTAAATGGGTTAGAGTTAAAATTTTTTAAATAGATTAATAAACAAATTAAGAATAAAATAATTTAAATAAGTTAATATTAGAGTTAATCTTCAACCTGTCCAACCTGATCTATTAACACACATACATGGAATCATGTCTTATCTTTGACGTCCTATCATATGCAGCTAACTTGCAACTACATGTTGTACCTTTTTTGAACATTTGTAAAGCTTGTTTCATAAAAATTTAATTCCATAATTTCTACTAATTTTTTATTTTTTACGTGTTTTTATTTTCATAAATGAAAAATTACTTTTTTATATGCCTACTTTTTGATAAAATAAAAAATAAAAATAGTAACAAGTGAAGTTGCAGCTAGCCACGTATTAACGGGCCGCTATATCTTTTATAAAGTATATACATTTTACAGATATAAAATATCTTTTAAAAATAAATAAAGTTGTTTGATTAGTTAATTAATTAATTAATCTAACAGATATATTTTAAAACTATATTGGCGTCATGTTAATTATAAATTTCTAAGTAAGCTTTATAGATTCAATTAAAATTTTCCAATGTAACATGAAAATTATTTTAAAATACTGATTGAGAATCGAACTGACTTTATATTGGTTATGATAGGTCGCAAACCGACTTGTCTAAAATAAGTTAAGTTAATTTTTTTTTTTTTTGAAAATAAGACAAAAGTAGGTCAATCTTGAACCAAACCTACTTAACCTAAGTTATATCTCTATTAAAATAAAAGTATAAAGTTATCACTTATGATTAGGGCAGGTGTTTGTCCCCTTAAATAATGATCTTAGGTTCCAAAGCCAACAGAAGGTAGAGCCTGTGATATCTGTTGTTGATATTTAGATGGTTACAGTAGTTTCTCTCATGAGATTGTGTAGGATTTAACTCAAACGTAATTTGCACCACTGCTCTCTCAGCGTCGACCACATTTCATGAGCACCAGCAGTCCGGGTGGACAAAAAAAATGGTAACATCTTTCGAAGAAAATGATTTTTAATGAATAAAAATAAAATTGATAATTATAATATATAAAAATTTTGATAGTTAAATTATTAAATCATTTGATAAAATCTGAATACTGCTACTTGTTTGTGAACAGAGACTTAGGTATAATTAAGGAAAATTCGAAACTAGCAAGGGAAAAAAATGATTGACGAATTAATTTTATTCATGGGCTCTCTGGAGTGGAATATTGGGGGGGGAGGGGTGCGGGGGAACACTGACGACAGAAAAGCGCGTGTGATTAGGAAAATGTTTTAAACGGTGTTTAAGGCTGACTTGGTGTCTTGGAACGGAAAATAATTTTTTACTAGTTGAAGTCTTGAAGAGCACTGGGATATATTGATGGTCTATCGTTCCCTGATATATACGTCATTAATTTATTAAATACGAAAGTCCAAACGATCTGTTAGAGTAGAAATGAAAATTTTTTGGATCTAATATAGAAAACGTAATCCTTGGGACTTTCCACTGTAGTCTGTGCGGGAGTTAAGATAAATAAATAATATATCATACGTAGGTCCGGCACGTGGGGTAACAAGCGTGCGACAAGCTTATTACAGCTCAATAGAAATTCGGCTATTCAAAGTAGGATTAAATCATACATAGCTTTTCAACTAAAACTTCTTCTTCTTCTTCTTCTTTTTTTTTTTTTAAAAAAAAGCTCTAAATAAGACGAACTGTACCTGAAATTTTTTCATTATTTTATTGTATATTTTATTTATTGGAATGCTTATTACCGTAGATTACTTATCAGGGAAGTATTTATGTGGCACCGATTACGTCATCAGTGTCGCTGACCATTAAATCGAGCGTGGCGAATGCTTGTGTGAAATCTTTTCTATGTAATATTTGTCATTCTTAATATTTGGATGGTTGATAAAATTTTATTCTATTTATTGTACTTGGCATCATTTATAGTATTTCAAAAACCTATTCACTTATCTAGTATAAATGTGTTTACAAATGTAAAAAATCAACATAATAAATAATTTAATCTTATATATTAATTTCAAAATTATATTTTCAACATCTAAATTATTTAAAATAACATTTCTTTGTGGACAAATAATTTTATAAAGTATTGTTATATTTCGATGCCTATATGAATGGATTTATGCATTTTTTAAATTTATACATGAATATATTTATTTCTGAGAACGTAACTCATGTACATATTTGATTTAAATGAAACTTAGTCTATTAACTAAATAAATGATATTAAAAATAATGAATGGATTGGGTTTCAAACAAGCATAAAAAACTTAAATTTTAAAGAGGTTACGTAGAACCACTTTTATATAATACGATTATATAGAAACAATCTCGATCAAATATATAAGCTGATTGGTTTATTGAAAATAATTTATTTTATTACAAAATTAGTTTTGATTAAATTTAGCGGGTGAGATTTACTTTAAAATACTTGTAATTCTACATAAATGTGAAAATACTTAGATTTATTCACAAATTTATTAAAAAAATCATTTATTTGTAGAGTAAAATTTTTTAGATGATATTAATGTTGAATTTTTATTTTTAAAAATAAATATATAAATTAAATAATTTTATTGCATGGATTTGGCACTTTTATCATTTTATCAAATGGGCCTCTGCAAATATTTAATTGAATGAAACCCAGTTGCTTAATTAAACAATAATTAAACAAATAATTTTAATGGCAATGGGTGGATCGAAAGTTACATTAAGCATCAAAGTAGGTCGAAATGATGTTCGGAACACTGAAAACTTAGTAGCTTGACTAGTGTAAACTCACCCGGCCAAGGAAAGGTGCACCGGCCAGAATGGGGCATCATCCTAAAACGGGCAGGTCTGGGCTTTGATTTCAGTTGTTCTTCCAGTGAACTGTGTCTCATTATTTATAGGTGAAACTTTAGTTTTATATTCTTTGGGTGGTAGCTGTGTATCTTCTGCCCATAGGCTTTAATATAAATTTAATATGCTACATGGGATGCTTTAATATAAATTTAATATGCTACATGGGATGCTTTTATATATATATATATATCTTGAATTTTTCGAAAAAAAAAAAAGAAAAAAAAAGAGGAAGGTGTACCGTCACTTGGTTTTCACATCTTGTGCTGGGTGACAAATGATAATGGCACCCCCGCTTTTGTACATGTCCTCTCGTTTTGACAGGAGGACTTTCCTGGCCGTCTTGGGGCCCGCATTTTCTTGTCTTAAAAAAAAAAGAAAAAGAAAAAGAAAATTCGAAGGGCACCCCCAGCATCTGTACTGCTGCCTTATTTTGGACCTATTTTAATTATTTAATAAAATCCAAATCATTCATTGTATCAGTTTTATACCCCACAATACAATAACAATTCATTTGTTCGGTTCGAAGTATGTTCAAAGTATGCGTGGGCGTGACTAAATTAAAGGGTTATGATCTAAAGCAAACCATGTTTATACGCACCCTTTGTTTTTAAATTTTCGATTTTTTTAAAGATCTAATACCTGTGCGATTTTTCAGTGGAATTTTTTTTTCTAAGGTCGTGAATAAAGTAACAAGTGAATTAAAATATAACGAATTATCTTATCAAAAATATATATATAACGAATTAACGGCTTGGACTGCGTAGCTGTGGCCTGTGGGTCGGATGCGTCCGGAAAGAAACGGATTTGTCAGGCTACGTGGGAGATTTCTATTGGAGAAATCAAAGTAGTAACGCACCGGTACAATAGCCACCACTCACCCTCAGTAGCCACTATATTGGATTAGGAAGGGAGGGGACATGTGGATTCTAGATGTGGTTGCTTTTAAGCTTTTGATATCTTTTCATCCTTTATTAAAAAGCGTTTTAAGTCTTCTATTTATTATTCAACAACCATTCGAGATGAGTGTCCAGGGAAGCGACGTAATGAGTATGGAATTATATGTTTGGTCATTCTCAAAAATTATTTTACATTTTTCGTTACACAATGATGTTATTTTAAAACTTTTTAATATTATTTTTCATTCTTAATATAATTTATATTTTAATTTACAATATTACATTTTCATCTTGTCTCCTCATTTCATTTCATGCATATGGGCATTTGAGTGTTACACTTGCTAATAATAACGTAAATATTAGAGCTAAGCTTCTATGTAACTAAGTTACTTAGAAGATCAACATCAAAAGCAAAAAAGTTACACCAAAGTGGTTCCTTTTAATTTTTTCATTTTAAATATCTTGATTATCCATAGAAAATTGCTATATATATTATATGTAGTGTAATTTATTTAGCTACGAGACTAAGTTTTATTAAAATTATATTTAAAAATATATTTATTTGTAAATTATAAAAATGCTTTGATCCATTATACATACATTAGAACATAATAATATTTTGTAGAATTATTTATTCAAATATAATTCTTATTTATTCATATAAGAATTATATTTTAAATGGTTTAGATGTTAAAAATATAATTTTAAAATTGATGTTTAATATTAAACCATTTTATTATGTCAATTTTTTGCATTTGTGAATAAAACTTATATACAATGATACTAAGGGGACATTTGGTAGTCCTCCATGGGGTGGGAGCGTTTGGTGTTGGTCAAGGTTTCTAAGGACAATAATTAATCAATTAATAATCATATTTTTCCACTTTAATCATTATATTGTAATTATTTTTCTACCAACTATATTCCAACAAACCTATTTATTCTAGTTTTACTGTTATCATTTTATATCAATCACATAAATTTTAGAATAATTCATTTTCTACTCCTCATCTCATCTTACAATTTGTAAAAATCTCAAATTACCAAATGCTAAATATAATATATAAAATTAGTTTCTCATTGATAATTAAAAGTGTAAAATTAAATGAGGTTAAGTAGAAGAAGAGCTTCATGTAGGCATCTCCTTTTGTGCAGGTGTTTTTTTTTGGTTGGGGGGGGGGGGGGGGG
>JAXCLR010000001.1:78604378-78620175 GCA_035584095.1 Annona squamosa
GGGGGGGGGGGGGTGGGGTGGTGATGAAGAAGACTAATGTTTGTTGATATATTTTTCCCACAATTTTTAAACCTGTCACAATAAGTATAGTACTGATTTTTAACTAATAAATATCAAGGGACGTTTGACAATTGAAATTTTTGTGAGATTGTGAGATGAAGTGAAAAATTAAAAATAAAATATTTTTAAAATTATGTGATTGATAAGTAATGATAAACATATAGTTGAAATAAATAGATTTGATGGAAGTAATTGACAGGAAAAATAATTAAAATATAAAAATAAAAGTAAAAAAATATCATTATTAGTATAACAATATTGCCTTGAGAAACGAATTCCCATCCTCTCTCAATTTCATTAAATGCCGGACGCCCCTTAATGCAGCCTCATGAAAGTGGGCTTTAGTTGCATGCACATGCTCTCAAGCACATGCACCTATTTTTTTTAAATTTTTTTGAAAATTTTTCATAAACTTGTTAGCCCAAGTGTATTTAATGTATGTACCAATATTTATAATTTTTAGAGATTTTTAGATATTTATTTTTTATTTTTGAAAATTAGTGGCATTTTAGTAATTTAAAATTACCTAAAATTCGACTGATTTTCAAAAATAAAAAATAAAAATCTAAAATACTCCAAAAATGGTAAAAATTTATACACATATTAAATACACTTGGGCTAATAAGTTTATGAAAAATAATTCAAAAAAAATAAAAAAACTAAATATATGCGCTCGAGAGCATGTAATTCTGCTTATAGCATAAGATGAGGGTCCCATGAAAGTGGCATGTCATTGTAGACATTTGTGAGTCTCCGTACCAATGAGGAAAGGTCGCTATAGCATGACCTCGAAAAGCAACAAGTAAATTAATGCTGTCATTGCACTTTCTTGCTAACCTTATTAACAATAGGCCGAATGACTATTTAATTCATTCGGGCTACCCTTTAGATAAAGGTGATCAATGGGAATGCATCTCAGTGCGATCTGCTTTTATGTAACCGAAGTGGTTTAATATAATCTCTTATATTTTTTTAAATTATCTTAAATCATTTCTGATTACGAAAAATCAAATATATTCATTGTGTTTAATATTATTTATTTAGTAAAGAGACTAAATTTCATTCAAATTAAATATGCACATATGCCACATTTGCTTGTAAATAAATTTATTTATTTGTAGATTAAGAAAAATACTTTGTATTAGAATATGATACTACTTTATAGAATTATTTATTCATATAGTAATCATATTGTGTATGCTTTAGATATTAAAAAAATTATTTTAACATTGATATTTAATATTAAATTATTTTATTAAGTTGATTTCACATTTATAAATAGAGCCCATGCATAGTGATAGTAGAGGTGTGTTTGGGGGATGATAAAACTTTTGATGAAAAGTTTTTTATGTA
Source organism: Annona squamosa (assembly GCA_035584095.1). NCBI lineage: Eukaryota > Viridiplantae > Streptophyta > Magnoliopsida > Magnoliales > Annonaceae > Annona > Annona squamosa. The sequence continues at coordinate 78,605,792 of JAXCLR010000001.1, forward strand.
AAAAATTTTAAAATAGAAGAAAATGATATGATATGATAAAAATAATGATGAAGAATAAAATTAAATAGATATATTAGATATATAAGTAGCTATGTAGAAATAATTGAAGAATATGGTAGTTATATAAGAAGAAGTGAAAAATAATAATTAAAAAATAAAATAGTCGTGGAAAGTGAAAAATTTAGATTAAAAAGTTTTAGTTTGAAGAAATCTTTTAGGTAAACAAATATACCCTTATATAAATAAAAGAGTTTATATAATAATATAAATAATACTAAATATAATACATTAAGTGAATTTCTCATTAACCATCAAAATATTAAAAATGAAGGAAGTTACAGAAGAGTAGCCTTATAAAAACAAAGTTGCTTTCTAGCACTATATGAATTTTATGATTTTCACCTAATGACATTAATTTTTATTTTTGATTGATATTTATATATTACGAAATTTTTTTATTATAATTAAGCATATTCATAACCCCTACATAATGTAGAAATTTTTTTTCGTAAACACTTCTAAACTAGGAGAAACTATAAAAGGTCCCACAACCCGTTTAAATAAAGTTTTTTATATTTAAATGAAATTAAGGCTTAAAAGCTTACACTTCTAAATAATTAAGGCTTAAAAGCTATAAAATTTAGAATTCGAGAATTGCCTATCATTAATAATCAAATAAGGAATAACATACAGGATAGATGTGAACTCACAAAACCTAAAACTACAGTAAGATTACATTTAATAATCTAATATGCACAATTTTTAAAAATAAAATTTAGATGTGTGAACACACGAAGTGATAAAATTTTTAGATGAAATTTTTTCATTTTAAGAGTTTTTGGATTGGAAGAAAATAATATGATACAATAACCGTAATAATGAAAAGTAAAGATAATAAAATTAAAATAGATAAGTTAATTATACGAGAAGTTGCCTAGAAATGGTTGAAAGATAGGGTAATTATATAGGAATATGTGAAAAATAATTTAAAATAGGATAATTGTGAAGAGTGAAAAATTTTAAATTGAAAAATTTTGATTTAAAAAGTTTTTGTGTTAAACAAAAATGTCCTTAAATTCTCATACTCCCAATATAACTATAGGAATGTGGCCCAAGTAACCCAAGAAAAAAATACTACTTTGTTTTGTCTTTTGGAAGCTCAAAATCAAGAAATCAGTTTTGTAAATTAACGTTAACATTCAAGTAGAAGTCAGACGAACACAAACACAATCTTTCTATTTTGTATAACATAAAATATTACATATAATATAAATAATACTATTACATATTTTTATATTTACATTTATGTTTAACTATATGTTTGTCATATTTAAATTATATTCTATGCAAGTTATGTCGGTTTCGTTTATATTTATGTTTATATGTTTCAACTTTTTATTTTGCTTATTTTGAAAAAGTAAATTTTGTAAAGGATATATCTATAAGTATACTGTACATTATTATATCTTCTAAATTTAATTAGTCTATCTATCATCATCCCCGCGAACATAATTTCGGATATGTTCATATGAAATTTTAAACTTCTCATCATTAATTACGGGGAAAAATGTTAAGAAATTCAATAAGTCAGACTACAATATGAAGCTTTTATGCAACTTTTATTTTTTTAATTTAAATTTTTTTCATATATAAACTATTTATAATACTAATAATCTGTGTATTTATTTATTTATGATTCTAGAAATTATATGGATTATAAATTTTTATATATTTATATTATATATTTTTAAAAATTTTAATAGTTGCATATTCACCCTCAAACATGGATGCTTTCTTTTTATAAATTAGAATTTCTATTTTTGACAGTTTGATAAAAACAAGGTAGATTGAACAAAATAAAGTATTTAGATTTGAAAAAATTAAAATAGAAATCAAAGGGCTGGAAATATGCCAATCCGAATTTCAACCTAAGCTCCATTTATATAAATAAAGTTAAAAATTAAAGTTTTATAAAATACTGTGGAGAGTCTGGAGACTTGAATTTTACGAGTGGCGTTTGAGCAGGGCCGAGGGCAATCCGGTCGCGCTGCTTTCACACGGCATGATCGTCAAGTCCGCGCTGCACAGTAGTCACGCGACTGTGAAACACGGCGGCGAAGACCGCTGACTGATCTGAACTCCACAGCCTCAAGGACCACAGAACATCCGCTAGTTGAGCTTTTAATTACGTTGGCCGGCAAGCGTTCAGACGTAAAGCCGTCGTGAAACCAAGAAAAGAGCATCCCTCGTATTCTGGACTTTGGAGTAACGATTCATGCATCTGGCAACAAAAACCCATTTTTAAAATATCTTTTTCGAATTTTTTAATAAAATTATTAACTTATGTGCATTTGACTCGTGTGTTAATTTTTATTATTTTTGGAGATATATAAACATATTTTTAAAAAATAAGTATTTTAGTCATTTAAAAATGACTAAAACCTCTTTTTTTTTTAAAAAAAAATAAAAAATATATGTACATATCGATAGTGGTAAATTTTGATTTATAGATTAAACATACTTAGATTAATAATTTTATAAGAAATTTTTTAAAAAATATATTAAAAAATAAAATTTTGTTCTATTGAAACCTTACTCCGTAATTTGACGTCGATATCAATAAACAGAAAAGAAAAGAACAATGAGATCGCATGCAAATCACCCGTTTCTCGCGGTTTTGCTATAAGAAAAGTGTCATCACCTGCTTAGACAATCCCTTCCAACAATTGTAGAAAAATGAACATTTTTGAGAATTTTTTTTTGAGGGAACATTTATGGGAATATTAAGGATATAAACCGGATTATGCTCTCTTTTTTATTTTTAAATATCGTCTATATTTTGATCCATCTTGTTCATTACATAGAATTAACTTTGCCGGTTACATTCGGAATCGTTTGTTTTGCTAGGAGATTTTATTCAAACCAAAGATGTCCATAGCCACATTCGAAAAATCTATAAATTTAATTTAATAAAATTGTTTAATTTATACATTACTCTGAAAGCTATATTTTTAATTTCTAAACTTTTCGGATATTTATTTGACATGTATTGATGATTGTATAAAATATTATTATATCTTAATATATTTATGAATGAATTTAAATTTTTTTCATAATTTACACACGAGTATACGTATTTGAAAGCAAACATAATCCACCAACTCTGATAAGATGATCTGTAGTACTATGATAAAAAATAATTTTGAATAATGTGAATAATTTAATTTCATGGTTAAAATAGCCCCTCATATGAGAGATTATATGAAATAAATTGAACCGAGACTTATAATACTATAGATATTTTTTTGGATCGATTGTAATAGGATTTGCATTTAGGGGTGTAAGTGAGGCGGGTTTTACGTTGCCTAGACTCGGTACCTATGTAGGTACTATGTGGTCTGGTCCGAGTTGAACCCAGTACCGAACCCTATGCCACTAATTCTTGTCCATGTCAACTAGGTCCGGGCGCGTTTGGAAGTTGATTGGATTGGGTTTAAAAAATAATTTTTAAAAAAATTAAAAATTTTCCACACTGGGTTTTGGAATGGCCAAATAAAGAAATCAAGAAAAATATTTTTTGATATATTTTTTCATGCTTTACTTTATCATATTATATCATTTTATCATTTCAAAAATATTTACTTTTCCACTTTCCACCTCCCTTTCTACTAGAGGCACACACCGGGAGGGTATTACCCATTTTAGAAAATAAAGTTTTTTTTCAAATTAATTCAAGATATAAACTTAAAAATAATTACATGGAGAAATTTTTCAATAAATTTTAAAATAATTATATGAAAAATATTTTTATAATAAATTTAAAAATAATTATGTGGAGCATGTTTCCACAATAAATTTAAAAATGCAAATTTTTAAATAATAATATAGAGAACATTTCCACAATAAATTTAAATAGAAAATTTTAAATAATTATATGAAGAACATTTCTAAAACAAATTTTAAAATAATTATATGGAGAACATTTCTACGATAAATTTTAAATTTTAAAATAATTATATTGAGAATGTTCTACAATAAATTTAAAAATAATTTTATATGAAGAATATTTCTATAATAAATTTAAAATAATTGTATAGAGAATATTTTTCAATAAATTTTTAAATAATTATATAGAGAAATTTTTTACAATAAATTAAAAAATGGTGGTAGTGATGATGGTCTTATTATTATTGCCACTGGATGATACTAATTTTGCCATTTTGTATTTCAATTTTGGTTGAATTCGATATTAAACTATATCATTAATTAATATCGAGGTCAGAGCAGGTCTGGAAAGGATTAAAAATAAAGCTATTTTTTGCTTCATTCATTTTTTATGTGACGGACCATATGATATGAATGCTTCAACTCTTAAATATCATTTTGATTAGAAAAATATTTTTCTAAAGCAAATGAAAAAATATATCAATTTTAGTAATAGTTAAAGGAAAGATGGATGCAAACAACATTTGTAGCCTCCAACAAAAATATATAGGTCTATTTTAATTATTTTCATAAAGAAATATGAAATAAATAGAATTTAGTCTTATATTTTAAAGTCTTCTGTATCTACATTGTAAATATGTATATAGACTTTGAAATAGATATATATCTATATATATCTTGTAAAACTTTCTATTCTTATTTTTTTGTAATCTCATGTAACTAATATAATATTCATGAAAATTTTATGGAACAATTTATTTATTTTAATATGGTACAAAAAATTATTTTAATCAAATTCTCAGATAAGTTGTACTTGGTTAAAACATGTACAATTATGTATAAATTGTGAAAAAAAATGCATAAATTAATTTATAAATGCATTAGAATGTAACAATGATAATTTCAGGAATCATTTATCCACCTAGGAATAATATTTTACACAATTTAGATGTTAAATATATAAAATTGAATCTGATACACACACACATATATATATCAAATTATTTTATTGCATTAATTTCACATATTTTTAAAATACCCATGCATATTTTTTATTTAGATGAAACTTGATTTCTTACTTAACTAAATAATTCTAAAGAGATTATGTAAACTAGATTTTCTTAAAGAAGTGTTGGTCATTCTTATTAAAATAATTTAGATTTTTATATATTTTAAGGTTATTTGATGTCATAAAAAATAATTTTTTGTAAAAAAAAAACTGTCTTTCATGGTGTAATGAGGGTGGGTTTTTTAAGTGCCCGTCCAGGTCTAGGTTGACCTCAACCTAGTACTAATCGGTTCTGGACTTAGTTGAACCCGTACTAATAGAGAAAAAGTACTTCGCAAAAAACCCCAAACCTAGTTTTTTAAGGTGCCGGGTTGAGGCTAGGTTGGGAAAACCAGCCCGGCTTGCGCCCGTATTTGCAATCTTGGACATTCCATCAAAGGGTTTGAACCTGGGACTTAAATTTCATTACTTAGAAGAAAATTAAAAGTAATTGGTTGGCATATAATTTACAATTATTTGTTCCATCATCATGTCAATAATTATTTGGATCAAGTTTTTATGTATTTATAATCATATGTATATAAGTTAAGAAAAATACTAAGATTCATTCAAAGATACATTAGTATGTAATGATACTTTATTTAATCAGTTATCCGCACAAGAATGATATTTTAAACTGTTAAAATATTAAATATATAATTAAAAACTGATATAAATCAAACAATTTTATACATTTTTTAAATTGGGCTTGTGTACATCTCCGATTTGAATCAAACTTCGTCTCTTAATTAAATAAATTGAGTTGGATTTTAATTGTTAATCAATGTGACCAAAATGAGGGTAATACTGTATTACTGATACACCGAAAGCTTCAATGGTTTGGGCACCATTGAAGTATATTCCGATAATATAAGATTTAACGAGGTCATCTTAACTTGTGGCCATAAATATTGGCCCAATGACTACTTATGCTGTTTCCATTTTTATTTTTTTTTAAAAGCAGCTTGAAAGATTTTTATTTTTTGGTATGAATATTTTTTTTTTATTTTGAAATTTTCCCATCAATGCAGATAGAAGCATGAATGACGTCGTGTGCCGTGCCGCTGATGACTCTTAAATTTCCTAATGCTGATCGCGTGCTATATCTGATGCTTGAAGCCCGCTAATGTCCGCATGGAGTTAAGCAATCTCAATTAAGAATCTAAAATGCTATTCATGGTCCATTTTGCTTGAGTCTTGCATGATTTAATCAGAGTATTCTCTTTTGCCACGTTATTAGAGCCTTTTTTACTTCATCTTTAACCAACTGATAAAAACAAGTTGTATTTCATTGTGCTAAGAACGGGGGTGTTCATGGATCGGGTTGGACGGGTTAAAGTCTAAATTTAAATCTAATTCATTTGACCATGACTATTAACACTCTTAGTTAAAAATAAATGTTTAAAATGAAATCAAAAAGTTATGTAAATAAATAACTGCCCGATGTTTTATTATCTTGGTGGATGGATCAGAGCGATTTTTATATATTCTTTTAAAATCATTTAATACTTTAAAACATTTGAAAACTATCAAATAAGTCCAAAAACGAAGACTTGCTTCACTACTATTAAATAAAGTCTTTGTGGCCATTGTGCATTGCCCGAGTGGTAATATGGGGAGACGGTTAAATAATCTATCTAGGTTTGAATTCCCCTCCAAAAAATTCTTTACAGGGCGTGAGGTGTATAAATATTAATTAAAAAAAATCTTCATAACTGATAACAAGTACATAAAATAAAAGATTCATGGTTGAACCCTTGCACGAGCAACGAAGCTCAGTGCTCGCCTGCATCACCTATTTTTCAAAATTTTCATGGAAAGTATGCCTAAGCTAGATCTTTTTATATGAAAATTTACATTATTTTGATTTTTAATTTTAAAATTTAAAAATTAAAAAGCATTTTGTATGGGCACATGAAAATGCTTATTTTTTAAAATATTTTAAAAATAAAAATATAAATAGATAAAAAAAAATCTTGCTTAGATTCATGTATCCACGAAAAAAATAAAAAACGAACAATTACGTGTTTATGAAAAAAAATTAGAAAATAGATAACACGAGTATGAGCTCGATGCTCAACAGAGCGTTCAACATTTGAACATGACTCGAATAAAACTACAGTTACTGATGAAAACTCCCCCGACCCAATTGCACCCAATGGCCGTGGAAGTCATCATCTGCGACGGAACCTTGAGTCAGAATTCGCCCCTGAAGCTTCAACGAAGTCTCCGCGTCAACACATAACCCACATTATGGGCTGGTCGGTCCATTTCCGAAAAAGAAATGCTGATGCCTAAAGGTGTTGATTGCTGTTATCCACAATCATATATCAATTAACTGTAATGATAATGTTAGCCCAGGATCATTTATATATTCTATAAATTTTTATTTTTGTTAAAATGTGAGACTAATTATATCAAAGGCACATACCAAAATTTATATTTTTTTGATACGGGCATTTTCTTGAATTTCAAGAACAATCAAATATACAGTCACATATTTTATGCAAAACAATTTAAAAAAATGTATGTATCCAGCTAGCAAGGTCATATAATCCACGAATTACTTCCTAGTGCTTAATTTCAAAGGTTTTACATATTTCGAGCTCCAAATTCCTTGATTTATTTGCGAATTATAGATCCAAACTTGGATTCCTGTAGTTGAAGTGAAATAATAAAAAAGCTTAATCGGTATCAAAAACATAATCCAATCTTCTTTTTAAAAAATAAGCTAGCTGCCGTCCCCTGCAGGTTGCAAAAGATTCACTTCTCATTCAAAAGAGACAAATAAATCTTTTTCTCAAGTTGGTGAAGACATTTGTAGCTCAGACCTTTGTTAATCACTTATTCTGAAGACTAGTGCTGTTTTCAGTTTCAGGTCACAATTCATAGAGACGAACAGGAGAAAGTGATAATTTAATCATAATATGACTTAATTGATAATAATAAAGCACTAATATGTTTCAATAAATTATTCAAGAGACATATTAAGGTTGAATCATTTTATTTAGGGAAATTTTAAAAAGTTAAACCGTCTTTTCAATGAGATTGATAATGATTGTGTTAGCAGCACGTGTATAATAGAAATGATGTGTATAAAAAAATTTATAAAATGTTGTAAGTATAATAAAAATTATGTACAAATATTAAAAGTATAAAAAAAAAATTCTTCCTTTTTTAATATGAAAAAGAAAGACTTGATCATCCAATGAGATATCGCATGTATGGCTGCATATAAAATATGGAGTAGGAAAGCGCAACAGGGACTTTCAGTGCCAAGGACCTGCTTTCGTGGTAAGGTGGGAGTTAGTTGATATTTCAGAAGAGTTAATAACACAGGGAATGAGTCTTTTGAATGAGACTCGACCTCCGCTGACAGAGAGCAGGAATATGGCCCAAAGCATCAATAGAAATTAGGAAGATGATAGGCATTCATGACATATCATTCAAAGACACAAATCTCTCCACGGATGCCCATTAAATTAAAAAAAAACACACACACACACACACTCTCGATAGATGTGCAGCAAATGTCAGAAATTCTCGGAATTTAACTGCAGTCCTGATTAGCTAGCCAAGTTCCCACGGAACTGATGCTTAGAAGAACTACAATGGCTCTAAAGATATTGGATTATTATTTAATCTTGTTTAACATCCATATGAACCCCAAATCCATAACTATTTTATCAAGCGAATGTTCGAGGACAATACTAGGAAGAAAAAAATAAACCCAGTCCCACACCTCCTTATGTAGTAGCGGATGTAGTGGTAATATTTGAAATTAAGATGTACCTCATTTTAAATACTCCTCTTACGGTGTTTAATTTGGAAATTTTGGGGAATTTGCAAATCAAGATGAAAAAAATGATGAAGAATAGCTAATTTCAAAATTAGAAAGGAGAATTTAATCATAAACATATGGAAAGGAGAAATCCACGGTCACAGACTCAAATATAAAGGAGCCCATCAAGAGCAAGAAGCCTTTTATAACTGACATTTGACATCATCTACCAACTCTAAGGGCACGTTTATTAATATGCAAGTGCAGGAACCATGAGAAAACAATGGGATTTGATTTCCCAATTGTTGGATTGGCTTGTTGCTAAGGTGCATCCTTAACCTGTCAAAGCTCAAAACAAGCAAGCAATGCAACGTTTTTGGGCCTACCGAAGTGGGTTGCAACTTACGAGTTTGTTTGGGAGCCCATCGATCCTTGTCCAGGGATAGATCCTATTGCTTGTGGATTTGTCGTGCAAATCTAGAGAACTGATAATTAATCTGATATCTGCAATAGTGAAATATGTTATTTACACTTTTAAATTCACTCTTGCTAATATTACGCGGTCGCATGAGATACGATAATCCACTGTATATCAAGCACATAAAGGTCACGAAATTTCTTTGAACAATTTCTGTGGCTGAAGAAATTTAACGTCTTTGCAGCTTCAATGAGCAAAAGAGGAGTGATGGAAAATGGCTGAACAAATATAGAATAATTCGTGGACTGTGTGTGTATATATATAGCTGATTTTATTGATGACAACAGTTAATATTATCTAGACTTTAGGGTCTAATTTGATCAGACAATGACAATGTATTTGAATTGTAAGCTTACTTTTTGATGAAATTATTTTATATGTTTTAAATCCTCAAAAATATTGTATTGAAAAGGTAATAGTAATGATGTGATAAATAATAATATGTTTCATGGATATTTTGCACCAATTCAATGAATAGTTGCTTGATATTTACATAAAATTCACTTTAAAAATACGTTTTGCACTACATGGGTATTTATAATTTATTATTTATTTCATATGCATGGGAACAATTTTATAATTTTTAACTTGAAATTAGAAAAATATTCTTCTCATTTTGGAATCAAAAGAGACTCAAATTAAATAGCATATTAAGTATTTCGATGACAACTTCAGTATCAAGAATATTGTATTTTGCTGTTTATCAAAAAAAAAAAAAAAGAATATTGTATTTTGCAAAACACTCCCACCCCTCTTCAAGAGATATGTTTTATACTTTTAATCAATGACTCGATTAGTATACTCATATTCTAAAATGATACATCTAGCAATCCATTAAATATGTTCTGTTTATTACCACTAATAATTGGCCACAAATCTAAAGAAGGTGGTGAGCTAATACATACCATATTTTTAATCAGCGCCAAATACTTTACTCGGATACTTTTAAAATGTATAATAAAAGTTCACAAATGTTGGTTGCAGACCGTTGCACGGTTAAGGAACACGCGGGTATATACATGGCGCATTTTGATTGGATGAATACTTGAATACAGAAGCGTCAGATGAACTGAAAAGCCAATGCTAAGGAAAATTAAATTATTTAGCATCCAACAGCTGGCATCTTTGATTGACCCAACCACCTTAGGTGGGAGGTACTGAAAATTAAGGCCTAAAACTAAATTCGAATTCTCCTCCAGAGGCTTTTTCTTTTTAGGAATTCTAGAGGCAAATTTTAATGACCCTTGTCTCATTACCAGTTTAATTTTATCAAGAAATACTGAAATGTATACTAATTCGATACTTATTCAATACATATATATGTACCTAACTCCAATATATATAGGTGTTTTGAGGCTTTTTTAATTTTAATTTTAATTTTTATTAGAGTCAACCGGTAATCTTTATATATATATATATATCAAAATTTACCAAATTTTGATTGTTATTTATTTCTACAAAATTTTAAAATAAATTTTTTTACCATTTTTGATGTGAGGGAGATGGAGATAGGTGAAATTTTTATTTAAAAATTTGAAAAAAAATAAATTCGAAATTCGAAAATGATAAATTTTGATATATGAACTATACTATGAACCCATACAAAAATGTAAAGAAAAACAAAAAAATGAAGAAAAGTTCAAAACACTGATATGTGTTTAGTACTATTATTGAATCATTACCCATACTAATTGACGTCATATATTCATCCATTTGATAATAAGAAAAAGGTAGCTATGAAGACATTACTCCCAAAAATAAAAGATAAATTATGCATAACTCTTGCAAGCTGTGCTGTTGCATTTAATCTTTGATATATGAAAAAGCAGAAGAAAACGTTGTCTCCATCCTCACAAGATATTTAGTTAATTTCCCTGTACACCTCTAATCTTTGATTTTTTTCATCATTATTATCTATACTTTGATTATTGTTTATTTTTTTTCTTCTTCTTCTTCTTCTTATTTTTTATCTTCAGTATTCATTTAATGCATAATATCACCCGTTCCCTTTCTTTTCCCAGTTAGGTTTTTATTGTTATTAATGTTTTCCGAAAATCTCGATAGGTTTTACGGCAGGGCGTCCTAAAAAAATATATCTTATTATTTTTTCAAATGTGTAATGCTCTCAATCTAGATCTTGCCCTCCTACGAAAGTTGCCAAATTTTTTTTATTTATTTTGTATTTTTATTTTTGAAAATAAAAAAGACATGAATGATATTAGCAGCCAGAACGCCAACTAAATTTATAATATGATTGAGTTAGCCATTTTGAAAGAATTGTATCAAGCACATGAGGGAATACATAGACGGGTTGAAAACCATTGCTAGCTACGGAAGGCCGTGCTGAGTCTTGTGTATCAACTTTCTATTATAGTTGAGTGAGCTCACTTACTCTAATCCTACTGTGTAGATGTCGTCTAGTGCACTACAGCACCAGATCATCGTCAGTAAGAAAACGTGCCCATTTTTAGCATGATATTCTTAGCAATAATGCCTTAGTTGGAAAAGTCTGGCCTCCCTTCTGTAGCAATAGACTCCAGTTTCAAAGCATACCTCTTACCACTTGACCAATTACCAAAATGTGCCGATCAAACCACGATCTTATAACTTATAATAAGATAATAAGAACAAGACATCTTTCTCCATCAATCCCTTTGCCCCTCGTTCTACGAGAATCAAAAAGATCTTTTCGAGTTTGAGTTTGTTTATTTGGAATTTGGGTTTGTGCTATTCACGGAAAGGAGTGCAACGAGCAAGGAGAGAGTTGACTTTAATGTCAATGATAATAGGTTTGGAAGAGACAAAATTACATTTGCTTAGCTTATATAACTAGGCTTGAATAGACAAGATTTCAAAAGTGAGCTAGTTTGGATTAAATAGTTGTCAACATGATGGGATTCAATTTCATATATTAGTGTAAAATATAATAACTAAATATTATTATGTTGAAAAAATTAATTAGCAATTATATTATTGTTAAGCCATAAATTGGAAAGTATTCCCATACAAAGGATTAATTTTTAGTCTTTTATATAAACGTATATTTTAAAATAGATTTAATTACGTAATATTTTTAAATATCCTATATTTATTAACCTAATTTTTAACTCGAATTGAACTGATTTTTATAAGATTAAAATAGGATTGAACTAAGATATAAAAAATAAGATTAAAAGTGAGGTTAGTTTAAGATTTTATAAAATGAGTTAGGATGATGTTTACCCTAGTACCAAACAACCGACCCGATTTACACTGTTAGCGGGAACTACAATCCTTTCCACAATATTTTATGGAATATTTAGTTAGGAAGCTTCCCGGTCTCAGGATCATGATCTCAATAATTCTACAGCTGCTAAGGAGTGGGAGGGCTTTGTTTGGGTGCAAATACTTTTGTAAGAAGAAGTCATAGAAATCGACGACAAAAATCAAATACACGAATCACACATGAACCGAGATACAGAGGAACAAGACCATTTACAAGGAAAAACCCTCTACAGGGAAAGGGAAAAAATCAACGGAAAATCAAGATCGCACTATAGAAACAGGGTTACAAGAGAAATTTATGGCTCTGCTCACTCTCTTGACTCTCCTGTGCATGGTGATGGGGAGGCCTCACGGCCACACACTTACTTTTAACTCTGGATGAAAAAGATGAGGTGCATTAGCAGGGGGCCCATCAAGCAACTCAGAGTACAAGATACATTACCTGACCGAATAAGGACATCACCAGCCTCAATAAAATTTTTATTTATTTTTATTTTTTATTTTTAATGAAACAGCCTCAATAAACTTGGTGATGAGGACCCAAGTCCAAATCAGCTGGAGCTGGAAGTGATGTGCCTAATGACTTCAAATGGTAAGGATTGCAGTACTTAGCAGTTTTATTGTATTAATCGGCAAAATATCAAGAGGCTAATCCGGTTTCATCCAATGAATGCTATCGTCAATCTCTTACCTCTCCATGATTTCAAGGACATCCAAATTTAATTCCAAAAGAGTGGGCTTTGCCTGTCAAAATCCTTCCCATAAGAATAAATTTTTAAGATGCCAATAGAGCCCATCCTAACAAAGCCATTTCACTGTTGAATTTTTCAGGTCTATTATGATTTACGGGTCGTATGCGAGACCATCAAAAGTTTCTGTGAAAATGCAAAAAGCCTCTGGCAAATTGGCAGAAACATTGTTCTCATTCCTTGAAAAAACAAAACACCCAGGGATTGTTGCAACCCTATTTGTTCACTGCCTGTCCATTTTCTTTTCGGATTTGGGAAAATATCAAAAGAAAGATATTAATTTCCCTCCCAACCATTCACTTGTTTAGCATTTGATAAAACTTTTTGAAATAAAAATTTTTGGTGTAAAATATAATAAGAGTAATTATGAGAAGGAAAAAAATAAAATTTAAAACAAATAGATTGTGAAGAAATAATTGAAAATTTTATATATGAAAACTACAGAAATAATTAAAAATAATATAACTACGAAAAGTAAAAAGTTTTAGCTTAGAAAATTTTATTATTGCCAAGTACACATTAACATGAAAATAAGCCGAACAGCTAGATTGTTTTTTTCTTTTGGCATTTATCAGCAAGTAGAAAAATATCCACTAAAGGGTGTGTTTGGAAATAGGTAAAACTTTTGATGAAAAATTTTAAAGAGTAAGAGTTATCAAATGATGTGGTATGATAGGGGTAATGATGAGTAGTAAAGATGATAAAGTTAAAATAGATAGGGTAGTCGTGTGGGTAGTTATGTAAAAATGATTGAAAAGTATGGTAGTTGTATAGGAAAATGTGAAAAAATAATTAAAAAATATAATAATTGTAGAAAGTGAAAAATTTTAGATTGAAAAGTTTTAACTTATATTTTTTAACTATTGCCAAACATACCTAAGGATTTTTTGGTCAGGAATTCAACTGAGTCCCGTATGAAAAAAATGGTCCATACCAAAAAGGAGATTGATAAATGATCCCAGAATCAAGTTATTATAGCTAGGGGTGGGAATCGGGGCGGGTCGGGATGGGTCAGGGTTTGCCCCTAATTTTCAAAAATCTTGTTTGACCCTTATTTTTATACCGGGTCGGGATAAGGTTGGTTTGACCCTTATTTTTTTCTACTAGGTCTAGGGATAA
>JAXCLR010000001.1:78632732-78649321 GCA_035584095.1 Annona squamosa
ATTTACAAGAAGATTTTCAAGAATAATTATTTCTATTTATTTATTTTAAAGGCATGTATTGAGAATAATAGACTTGTAAAATTTTTTTTTTATGCCTTGATGTAATAATGGGAACATGACTAGTGGAAGTGGAATTTTTCAAATTTTTATGAAATTATAATAATTAATTTTGCCATAAATGTGTGATTTATCTTGGAAAATTGCATTAAATACACGGCTCGGGATCACTTTTCTGGACCGGTATGTTACAGAGGAATTAAATGAAATCACTTCTATATAACCTAGTTATATAGAAGTATACCTGAAATAATATTCTACTTCACTCATTGTATTTAGAATTATTTCTTTTATTAGCATAATAATTTTCATCCAAATTGGATATATATACGGGCCTCATTTGAAAAAATTACAAATTTAACATCATAAAATAGCGTATATAAATAACAACTTTAATTCTATAAAAAGAAATTTAAAATTGTTTTTCAGCATATAGACTATTCGAGACAATCTATATTCAGATAAATTATTGTATAATATATTAATACATTTAACCGCATGTGAAGCTCATTCTTGAGTCAATTATACTTTAAATTATAGTATATTTAACTATACAAGATAAGATCTCTTTTTCTTTTTCTCATAACTTATGACTGTATTGCTAGGTAATTGATAATTGAAGACCGGGAAAAATTTTAATCTATAAACTAAATTTTATTATTTTTAGAGATATGTATATATTTAATTTGAATTTTTAAATATAAGACTATTTTAGTTGTGCTTATTTTTCAATATATACATGTCTACAACAACAGTAAAACTTTATTTATAGATTAAATATATCTAAATTAACAATTTTACAAAAATTTGAAAAAAATAAAAAATATATTTTTGAACTGGAAATTATCAAGCCCAGTGATATCTGAACTTATCTAGCAGGGTAAATTATTTTAAAACGATAATAGTTACATTTCCCTGCTTTTTTACTAAATCATCGAATGAATTTTTTATTTGTTTATTTTTATATAATTTATTGTTAGGCCTGTGTATAACGTGTATTTGAATCAGGAAATATTAGAGTACATAACAGAAAAGTTTACTATATAACTAAAAATGTCGAACCATGTCCGAAAGCTGTTTCGTTTGGAGCTGCACGCTTGCCTTCATTTATTACATTCCAGAATGAAAGTTCAACGTAGATTAGAAACAAAAATCCGAAAAATAAAAAAAATCATTGGCAGCCTACCACCAACAGCCAGAGTTTGTTACTCTCTTGTTTCTTCAAAATTTTGTAATTCAAGAAACTCAGAAAAGAGGATTTTTTGCATTTTGGACTTTCTAAGTCTAGGTATTTGCGTTTTAAATCTCGGAGGTTACATATTTGCTTTTCAAACCCTACAAATTTCATTTTTTTTGCTTTTTAAACCCTACTCTCAAGTCTATGCTTTTTAAAACAATAGAATCTATGCTAGAACTGCGGTACAATTTTTTAAATCAACAAAACACCCTTCCATTTGAGTATTTGCTATAGAATACCCAGTAAATGCAAAGCTGCTACGTGGGGAAATATGCAGAACATATAAATAATTTTTGCTACTGTCTACTGAGGAAAATGGGAGACGACAAATATTTCTTATTGGAACTTTTTTTCTTTTTTGGCGTATTGTTGCTGAGAATGTTAGGAGATGAGTGGTAGCTCCATATAATTTTTTTAGTTTATGTAGTATTTGTAGGGTTTACGGGCTCTATCTTATTATATTTTCATTTCCTTTGTATTTTTTGAATTTTCTGAAACTTGAGTGAACTTGTGTAGTACAAGTTTTTTTTAAAAAATTTGGATGCCGTAATTTTTTTTAAAATTCAATCTTCTTAGCGTAACTGAATTCGTAGGTTGAACATATTGGAGTGGCAGAATATGTAAAATAAATCTATCATCTCTTGTTTTATAGAAAGTCTGTCGTGGTTTTTCTTTAAAAAGTTTGCCTTTTTAAAAATATTTCCTTATTTTTAAGATCTTCCTTTTCAAATGTACGGTCTCTTTTTTTTTAGACATCACATCATAAATGGCTTCTGCATTAAGAATTTCAGATTCTTCACAAAATAGTTTCTCGAGATGTGCAGGTTCATGAAAGTTCGGTTTCATATTAATTTTTTAATGGATGGGTTTAATGGAAGCCGGTTTAATTGTTTAATCTTTTAGCAAGCAACGGATTTCGATCTTTAATATTAATTATCGATATTTGTGCTAGTAATATTCTTACCATTAATTGAAAATATAATTTAAAGCAGGAATGTTTCCGGTTGAATCTTTATTCCTATCTATTTATAAATGTTGATCTTCATTGTGTTCGAATATCGAATATAAATGATCTTGAGTTGTGGTAATTTTGGACACACTGTAGAATAATGTGCCGAAATTTAATGGTTGGCGTGGGTATGCCAAAAATGAAAAATACTAAGATCCCGCTATCACACAATTTCCATTTAACAGCATGTCAGCCGAATTTCACTTAGTTTTTTCTCATTCTTACAGAAGACATAACAAGTAAGGCCAAAAATTATTATAATCATATATTTTCCATTCAACGACATGATAGCCAAACCAAAAAAAAAAAAAAAAATAGTCTTGCAATCCATATACATTCCATCTAATGAACACAGTCTTGAATAGACTGGTTGTTGACCGTGACATGGTTAAGCAGCTGGGAAGGAGAAAAAATAGAATAGTAATCAATTTATGTCCTTTGGTTACTGCCGGTCTAAAGGTACTTTAGTATTTTTCTGTACTAAAGACGGACGTTACAAGGGTTTTTTAACAGTGGAAGAGCATAAAGTTTAAAAAGCGAAAAAATAAAACTTACAAGATTTGAAAAGCAAATACATAAACTTCGAGATTTTAAACACAAATACACAAACTTAGAAAAGTCCGAAATGCAAAAAAAAAAAAAAAAAAAAAAAAAATACGGCAAAAGATTATTTAATGGCATATGTACTGCTGAAAATTTAACTGTGCCACCAGCATTTTAGACCCACCTTGATGATGAATCAAAATTCAATCATCTTAATATATTTAGAATATTTAATTAAAAAACCAAATTACATCTAAATCAATATATATACACACAAGCTTACTAAAAAAATGTATAAAATCATCAGGAGCCATTTCCCTCGTCGTCGTCATCATCAATCATTTCTTACCTAGGTGAGATCGGCTGTATGAATTTTATTGTTTTAATATATTTTCAGAATTTCAGAATTCATAAGAGATGTGGCGATAATTTTTATAGCACCAGCTATCAGCCTAACATGCCAACCCTCGCTTTTTTTTGAACTTGAGACCTGCAATAAGATAAAAACTTTTAATGACAAAGTTTATAAAATCAACGTAATAAAATTAATTAATTTTTGTATAAATTTTAATAAAACAACTTGATTTATTTTCGATTTTATAGCAATAAGACCTAAATCATCTAAAATATCATTTCTAAATATCCTAATATAGTGCAACCAAGTACAAAAATTTATTTTTAATTTTTTTCAAAATTTTTTATTCAACCATTAATTAAGTATATTCAACATGTGTATAAGTTTTACCCATTTTGGAAATTTTTAGTTTTTTTTTGGAATTTTTAAAATCAATGGCATTTTTGTAATTCATAAATTATGAAAATGACATTAATTTTTAAAAAATCCAAAAAAAAAAAAAACTAAAAAACCTCCAAAAATGGCAAAACCTGATACACATGTTAAATACAATTCAATTAACAGTTACATGTAAAATTTGAAAAAAAAAATAAAATAATAAGCTTCATGTGCCAAAGTGCATTGATGCTAAATACACCAAGATGTATTTGATAAAAGCCCCATTTATAATGGATAAATGATAGCACAAAATTATTTTTACATTTTAATGAACCTACAAATGGTTTTAAGCATTTTTTTTTATAGTTTACGCATGGTTATACAAATTTTTCGCAGATACGACCACGACCTACTTGAGGAATTGATTGAACTGATTTTCAATAACAAGTTTAGAAAAAAGTTAAAACCAAAAGAATGAATGATTTAATCACCTTGGGACCAAAATGGGGGTCGAACATTAAGAACCTGTCCCACTGAAGCATATTCCTCGTTAATGTCAATGAGAAAAACATGCAGCCACGGGAAACACGAGTATATTAGAAGTAAATAGAGTAGGAAAAGAACCAAGAGGCATCAGATGATTACCAAATCATCAAAAGGAACTTCTCACTTCCCGTTGGAAAAATCCAACCATAAGCTACAAAATCAGGATAATCACATCGTTCCATTCAAAAGCAAAATTAAAGCAGCTTTTCCCAAACGTTTTGTTTTCTTCAGATTAGAAGGCACTCCGACGCGGTCTTTCCTCGGCTACGGACACTCTCATCATCCTTCCATCCAAAATCTGTAAAACAGAAAAAGAGGGAGGCGAGCATTCAGCAAAGAAACTAGTACATATTTTGCTAACCTAATGGTTCGCTGCTTCAGCTCATTGGAAAACCGATTACCGCCACATATTTGAGAGGGGGCAAATTTTCCCCACTAGAATTTCAAAAACTATACAATTTCACTTGTTTTGACAAATATTTCAACATACTGTTGAAATTTGCCCCCACTGAAATTTCAAAAACTATAAAATTTCACCTACTTCGACAAATATTTCAACATACTGTTTATTTTGGCATGATTGCCCACCCTTCCAACTAATAATATAATCCCTTAATGTTAAATTGCCTCCACTGGCCAAAGGTCCTAGACACCTTCCATCTCCCTCCCTCCCTCCATTTTTTGGGCCCCAATCAGAGAACCAGTTTCTTCCAGTGAAAGACATTATTCAGGCAGGCCTCCTCGGCATTTAGACCCACCATTGGCACAAGAGCATCGTGGAACTAAAGCACTGAAGTCAAAATGAATCTCTTGCTAAATACAAGCCAGCAACCTTCGAAGTCCTAAGAAAAATCTATAGAGGAAATGAGTAAAGCATAAACTGTGAGGGTGTCACCTGTCCATCAAGGGCTTCAACTGCACCATCCAACTCAGCTCGGGTGGACATTGTTACAAAGCCAAATCCACGCGATCGTCCAGTCTCCCTGTCATAGACAACACGTGCATCCACCACCTCACCATGTTCACTGAACACTTGCCCCAAGCGAGCATTATCCACTTGCCACGGAAGGTTTCCAACATATATCTTGAAAGAGGGACCGAATTCTCGAGGAGACGATCGTCTCACTTGGCTACCTCTTGGACCTGCCTTGTTTACCGTTAAAAGTTTCCCATTGAGGTCCTGTTTTGATGCAACAGACAAATGGATCACTTTCAAGAACAAATGGAACCACAACGACCTCAAGCCCACTCAGTTTGCCTATGTTTATAAAAAAAAAAAATGCATGGGTTGGTCAATTAACTGGCAGAAGACTGCAGTAACCATAAGCGTTTCATATAAGAAATTGATTAACTTCTAAAGTTTCAAATTATTTGCCTTGCACTGAAAGAGATTAGAAGTGAAACTGCTGTATAAACCTCCACTGTGGTAACATAAAGCAAACTAAATTACATCAACCAATAAGACATATGAAGAGTACCAATGACAAAAGACATAATTTAATGACCATTATCTGCCTTCATCTTCAAGAGAAAGCTTCTGAATCACCAGTGGTGAAAAGAATAATTCCTCAAGGGAGAAGAGTAATGATAAATTTGTAAAGAAGCAAAATCCATAGATAAAGCAGGATCCACAAATTCTTCACAAGATAAAGCAGCCTGATTAAAACATGCAAGATGATGTCTACTATTGTAATTCGATAGGTGCATAGATCACCCAGCCATCTTGATTTTTATTATTCATTTGTCATTTATTCATAAATGCTAAAAGAGAAAAACCATATTAAGGATCGATTAGGGTCTAAGAGGAAGCTGAGATTCCTAGCTTCCCATAAAAGCCATCGCTTTGGCTTCTTGGAGAAATATAGCATAATACTGTTTTCTCATGAGGTTGCCAAACACTTATCATCAGACCCCATGCACATTTTCAAACTGAGGAAGCGCTTAATCCACATAATAAGTAGGGCCAAACACCATAATCAAATCTACCATCCATCACAACAACCATATAGAAGAAAATCTCTACTGAAAAATATAAAGTCAACCACACTTACATAGCGGTCAAACATCTCTATAGCATTTTCAGCTTCTTCTACAGTACTCATCTCCACAAATCCAAACCCACGGCTTTTATCCGTTGCTCGATTGTAAATTACCTACAGAAGAAAAGATCAAAGCAATATTACAAATTCAATTTCTTCCAAAAAGAAAATAATATCAAAATAACCAAAGGTAAGTTGCTAAAGAGTCAAGTTTTGATAAATCTGAGCAGTGAATCAGTTTGATCATACAATTGATGCATGAAGACAAAAAGGATCCACCATGGATAATATCATAATGGATTTTACACTGTTGCAAAGAATTATTGAGAATGCTGCATTTTTAACCATCTAAATTGACTGTTAAGTAGTTGGATCAAGAATGGTTATTCATCTTCTCGAAGGAAAAAAAAAAAAATGGTTCTTCATACACACTTGCGTGTTCTCTTATAGGAATTTAAATAGTGAAAAGCAAAAAAGAAAATTAAAAAATACTTAACAGTTTCAAAACGTTGGCTTGCGACTTTACAGATATGATGCATCTCATGGTTCACACAATTCATGAAACTTACTATTAAAATTGAAATACACTTGGGCAATTAACAACCTGGATCTATGATTTTTTCATACAATTCAAATCATATTGGCTTCATTAAAGATCAAATCATTAGTTGGATTCCAGGAAAGTCAATTCATGTTGCTTTTGTCAATGATTGAATCATGAATCACACAAAATCTCTATGCAGAAGCGTAATAACAAGCTTCCCACAGATGGAATGCCACAGCACTTCTGCTCTATGCTATCAAATATATAGCAGGTAGAAATGTGCAGGTTACGATACATGAGTAGATTTCTCCAGGTTTCTCTGAATTTAATATTATGTAATCAGCATAAGACAATAGCGAAAAATTGAGCATTTCATTGATGGGAGCAACCACGAAGCAACTATGAACTTGTCCAAGTATCACGTGTCTCTTGCTGCAAAGATATTGCCAAAGGGAAAACACAGCTGCATCCATACAATTCACAGGATAAACAGATGAACATGCAGTTCCATTTTTTTTTCCCCCTTTTTCAGAACCCAAAACACTTAGAACTGGTATTCTTTTTCCTCTTTTTTTGGGGCGACAAAAATGACAGCAGGAAACTATGAGAACTTAGCAGGGGATTCGCATCCTAAAGCATTCGTACGTAATGATTCTGTAACAACTGAAGAAAAACCCAAGAGAACGCAACGATTCTTGCCTCAGCAGTCTCAACAATTCCAGCCTTCTGGAACAGCGCGGCCAGTTCAGCACTTCCAACATCGAAGGGAAGATTGCCGACAAAGAGCTTCGCCTCTATAGAAGGCGGTGCATATGACTCTTTCCTGCCATCCTCTTGGTCCTCCAGATAACTCTCCTCACCTTCGTCGTCGCCGCTCCCCATTTCCTCATCGACTTTTCCCTCTCCTTCCCAGTCCGACAAGCTGGCTCCTGGCCCCTCCTCATCCTCCGCATCCTCCCAATCCGATTCGGTTTCTGTATCTTGCTGAGGAGCCCATTCGGAGGTTCGGGCAACGAGAGCGGTGAAGGAACGCCTCCAAAGAGGAAGGCTATCTGAAGAAAACGCAAGAGAAAGAGAAAAGAGAGGGAGTGGCTTTGGGTTTCTGGAAGGTATGTAAATGGAAGCGGAAGGAGTTGGTTTGGGTGTGAAGAGTGTGGAAGCAGAGTTTAGGCAGAATTTGCGTACAGAGAAGGGATGGAACACAGATGCAGCTGAAGCCATGGTGGGTGGGTGGGTGCGTGGGTGGGAGAGGATAAGGAAGGAGATATGCGAGCCAAGGTTTTTCGGGGTTTATACTTTCCATAGAACCGAGGACGGACGATCCAAAGCATTCAGGTCATATGGCTCATATCAGCACGGCCCAAACTGCTCGGCCCGAGGACCCAGTCAATTCTTTACGATATTCTAAGTTCTAATGTTGTCAGCACGAACCGTTGATTGAACCGTAAAATTATTCGTCTGGTTCCAATTCGAACCGGTGATGTCAGCATAATATATTTATGATATCATAATTATTAAAATTTTTAAAACTTAAATAAATATATTAAAAAAATTATATTTTTATAAATCTTAAATATATATGTTAAATTTTAAGGAACACAATATAAGTACAAAACACACGGGAAAAAATTAATGGCAAGTTTTAAAAAAATATTTGAGCATGAATTTTAAAAAAATCAACTACATTAACTGAGAGTGCATAAACCATATAGTTAATTGAAACAGTGGCTGCATATTTAATTATTTACGCAAGATGCGATATCATTTAATTAAGTAAAATATTTTATTAGCTATATTATAATTTTTTTTGCTATACAATTAATTATGAGAGTAATATTAATTACATGAGTTGCACGCACAAAATTAGGAAAAAAAATTATGTATTAATTACATGAGTTGCACGCACAAAATTAAGCAAAAAAATTATATATTAATGATTTAATTTATACCTAAATAAAAATTGCTAAATAAATAAATGGTATGAGAGTATTGAGTACCCTGTTTGCTACTAATCGGAGAGACGGCAACGGTGAGACGACCACCACGAGGCGACGGTGGGCGTTACCAGAGACGACAAGCAACGAGACGGCAAGCAGTGAGCGGACAGCAAGATGACGACTAGCCTACCGGCGAACGGCAGCTCTAGGCGAGCTCGGCGGACGGCGCAGGGGCATGTTGGGCGTGCAGTGGCGGCGCGTGCAGATGCTGAGGAAGAAATGCGGGCGGACAGCATGGGCGCGTGTTAGGCGAGCAGGCAGTATCAGAGGATTACACGGCTGACGGTGCAGACACGGACGATGCGGTGGTGGCCCGTGCTGGTGTTGAAGACGAAGCAGACGCATAAAAGGCCGGTGCGGCAGAGGGCGCGGGGGCGTGCTACGGCGGTGCATGCCGACACTGAGGACGAAGCCTGGGCGGACAGCGAGGCAGAATCAGGAGCAGGTGGCGGATTAGGGACTTAGGGTTTGAGTAATGAGGTGAGGAAGGTGAGCAGGGGCGATTCGATTTCGAGTATTTGACGGTTTTTTTTTCATTCGTTTTTTTTAATATATATTATTAGAGGGCCAGCTCCTTCGACCGGTCGAACCAAGTTGAACTGGACATTCCAGTTCGACCGCTGGTTCGCCAATTCGAACAGTTTTTCACATTTAAACCGAACCATATCGAACCGTATCGAACCGAATCGAAACTAGGACCGGTTCCTGGTACGACCGGCCGGTCCCGTCCGGTTTTGACAACACTGCTAAGTTCTAACATGCATCTAGTAATATTTCTAATTTATCCATCCCCCGAGATTAGAGAGACTTGATGCCACCGTACCTATTTCTCTAGCACACTGTTTCAAACACCTGACCTCTTGAACGAGGGCCACACGGCTGAATTGGCGACTTTAGTTAGTTGCAAGGAACCAATAAAAAAAGAAAAAGAAAAAGTTAGGTTACGAGAGGACACTGAATTAAGAATTCAAGGTGGGAGATGGGTAAAGAGCATGTGAATTTTAATTTTTTTTAATAACGTGATTGGCATATCAAGTGGGTGTGTAACATTAATAACATAGGAAGTGCTTCAGTGGTGCGATGCATGTTGCTCAAAGGTACTTTTGAACCGTTATGTTTGCGAGGTTTGAGCTCCATATTGGTGAATAAACAAAATTTAATTCATCCACCTTTTATTGATATATATGTCACATTCATCTCAACATCTCTTACAATTCAGCCTTAATATATTCTTACAATTATACTATTTTTTTATGGAAAGAGACAATAATATATTCTCATCCATTAATTACGGGAGATGCTCTTATCAATAAGGAGACGCTCCTACTAATCGAACTCAGGTAGGCATGTTGAAAACCGCCCAAGCTACCGCGTCAGCACAGAGGCATCCTAAAATTCAATTCACCCATTGATTTGATTATTACGTATATAATTAGGACTAAATACCAAAGTGAACTCATGCATTAATTTGCCATGTTTGAGCCCCACATTGGTGATTAAACAAAATCTAAATCATTTATTAGTTTTACTATTATGCTATCGTTAGGACTAAAAAATTATTCTAATCAAAATTTCATACTGGTTAAAAAATAAAGTAATTGGAGAGTGGACTATGGACGCTGTTCAATGTACCCAGGTGTACTTTATCCATTTTTTTATTTTTTTAAAAAATTTTTTTACACGATTGTTAATTTAAGTGTATCTAACATGCGTATAAATTTTTATTATTTTTGGAGATTTTTAGATATTTTTTTTTTGAATTTTTTAAAAATCAGTGACATTTTTAGTAATTTTAAAAAATTCAAAAAAAATCTAAAAATGTCCAAAAAAAAAATATATATATATATATATGTTAAATACACTTATATTAACATTTTCATAAACAAATTCCAAAAAAATTAAAAAAATAGGTGAAGTACACACAGGTGCGTTGAACCAGCATCCGTGAATTGTAGCGTGTTAAACAGTTCGTTTGTTAAAAAAAAAAAAAACCCAGAAATTATAATATGTAAACACTTTAAGGTATTCATCCCACATAAAATATTACGTGTACATAATTCTGTAACAGTCTAATACTATGAATAAAGTTTAAAGGAATTTCAGAATTTATACGTATTCCCATTCAAATAATTTTTGATATCCTGTTTAATGGGTGAAGTTAAATATAATCGAATGGATTGAATTTTGTCTAGAGATACTGATGTGCCAAAACATGACAAACGTATCGATTCACTTTATTATATTATGTACCATTGAAGTGCCCCTCAATTCAAATTTATGTAAAGCTTTCTCAATCAATGTTGACGGCTATAAGTCTTATAGATAGTCTATGATACATAAATACAAAAAATTACTGTGTATAACAATTTTATGCCCATATAAATCTTAAAATATCAAATTCTTTACTCAGATAAATAAATAAAAGAAATAGATATTAAATATAATTGATGGATTAGATTTTGAAAGAAATCATAAATATGAGGCAAAACATGACAAATGCCCTGTGTCACTTGGATACATTATGTACTAATGAAGCGCCTCCCATTTTAAAATGTATGCAAAACTTTGTCAGTCAATGTCGATTGTTATAGGCTATGAACAAGTTTTTAAATAAATACAGGAAGAAGAAAAAATTACGGTGTAAATTTTAATGATCTTATACCCATACAAATCCTCAAATATCCTTCATCGGAAAAAAAAATTCAAATATCAAATTCTTTATTTAGATAAAAAAAAATTAAAAGAAACAGAACATAATTTACAAAGAAACTGAGTGGTTTCTTTTATTTAGAAAAAAACTTAGCCTTAGCAATACTAAGCAAAAGAGAGCAACAAAAACTTAGCTAACGAAAAGTTGAAGGGCTATTAGGATAAATTAAATTTAATTTCTCTTAGGGGTGTCAATGATCATGGTCAACTTGTCAACTTGCTCGTCCAACCCATTTATAAATGAATTTGGGTTGAGATTTTTTAATAAATGAGTTTAATATGCCAAACCGTTTAACCATTTAATTAAATAAATGGATTAGTGTTGAGATTTTATAACTCGTCAACCCGTTTAGCAACCCATTTAATCCATATAACCTATTCAACTCATTTAATTTGTTCAACTCATTTAACTCGTTTAACTCATTAAAGTTTTATATATATACATGTAAACCCCTTGGTTATTTTCTCTTTCTAAGTCTTCCTCCAATCACCTAATTTTCATTTTTCTACTGTTGTCCTAATTTCATTTTCCTCATACTGCCCTATTTCCATTTTCCCTACGCCCAAAACACTCTCTCATCTCTCCCTACAAGATCATTATCTACTGGAGTTTAGGCTTTCAGATTATTTGTTATACAACTTGTTAACAATTCACCTACCTGTTTATTAAATGGGTTGCAAATAGATTAGGGTTGAAGTTTTTTAAATGAGTTAATAAACGAATTAGAATTGAGATATTTTAAATGAGTTAGAATTATGATTATACTCTAGCCTGATCTGTGAACACCCCTAATTTCTCTAACCCAAGCTTTGATTCACCAAACCTAACCCAAAACCCAAAAACCAGTTGGCATGGACAATTCTCTTTTTTTTTTTAATTAATACATATTTACATCGGTCACACTTCGACAAACACAAGCTCTCACTTAATAAACGGAAGACAAAAGGTCTTTTTACCATTGTAACTATTTGGCAGCTCACAAAGTTAACAACCACGCAACAACTCTTGTTAAATCCAATCTGAGTTGCTCCATACCAATATCCAATAAGGCAATAGCTGTAGTTTTCTATATCTTTCAGCTAATGAAAATAATAAATAATAAGTAGAAAAATTAATAAATAAATAAAACTTTCCAAAAAGTAATTTTCGGCTCGGATATGCCTGGCGAACAATTTACAAATCCATTTCTTCCGGTCATCGCCCTATCTTCCATGTTAAAAAGAGCCAACCTATTTTGTTTTTAACAGTCAACATAGGCAACGTACTAGTCACATTGTTGGAGCCCTGTCGCATGCGCCCGGGAGAATATAGCGCATATACCTATTTTTTTATTTTTTTCAAATTTTTTTTTATAAAACTATTAATCTAAGTGTATTTAACATCTTTATAAAATTTTACCATATTTAGAGTATTTTAGATATTTATTTTTTATTTTCGAAAATCAATAGCATTTTAGGTAATTTAAATTTACCTAAAATGCCACTGGTTTTCAAAAATTAAAAATAAATATCTAAAATACTCTAAAAATGGTAAAAAATTTATACACGTATTAAATACATCTACATTAATAATATTGTAAAAAAATAAAAATAATAAAAAAATAGGTGTATGAGGTTGCGCTGCATGCTCCCAGGCGCATGCGATTAGGCTCTTTACTTCCATTCTCTTTTACTTCTTTTCATTTCCATCCAGAACCGAATCAGGTTGACATAAGTTATTCCTTTTTAGTACTTTTGATAGGGCAATGCGAGTATGCAAGGTAGAGAAAAATTCACTTCTCATAGCACTTCTCAAAACAAACAAATGAATGAACTAAAAAAAGAAGAACATAGAAATAGCCCAGCATCAATACATAGAATCGAGTTCTTATAATTCTCTTTAATTTTAAGATGTTGATAATTAATGCAAAATCCAATACATTTATTATATTTAAGATCATTTGTTTAACCCAAAGACCACCTTTCGTTCAAATAAAATATAAGCATAAGTCATGTGTCAATTAAGAAAAAATATTTAGACCCATTATATATATTTTAGAGTATGATAATATATTATAGAATTATTTATCCATATAGTAGTAATATTTTAAATGATTTATATATTAAAAATGCTACTTAAAAAATAATTTTTAGTATTAAATTATTTTGTTAGGTTGATTTCTCATATTTATGTACGGGACCATATATAAAATAGATAAGAAAATTTCATAATAATATAAATAATGTTAAATACAATAGATAAAGTGGATTTTTCATCAACTATCAAGATATTAAAAATAAATAAACATAAAAAAGATATTAAAATAAATGAATTATACAGGAGAGATGTTTCATATGAGTAAAACCCACCAGGGTATTTTTAGCCAACTGCAATGGGATGAGATGAGCTCCCTTTCTCATTACAAGGAAGAGCAGCAGATGGGACCTGGGAATCTGCACTTTGAATTCCACATCTAGATAACCTTACGTAACATCTGTCACCTTTTTCTGTTCACACTTCACAAGCCCAATTTTTCTTTTTTCTTTTTTTTTTTTCTTTTGAAAAAGATTTTTTCCGTCCAAACCTGATTTTGGACGTTTCCGGCACAAAACCCACTATCTGAATTGGCATCAAAATTTGACATTAATCTCAATTTTTATGAACATTTTTCAGTTTTTCTTTTCTCAAAGAATTCGGTTGATTTAAATGATACTATCCACGATCTATCTGTTCGTTTTAATGCTTTTGATTAATGCAGTAAGGTTCAAAATGCAATACAGGATGCTAATCGATTGTACAAAAAAGTAGTGACAATGGTCCATAATCAAATTAAACTTCATCACCTAACTGAAACGGAGAGGGAAGCATTCATAAGGCAGTGATCTGCAAGAAAACCATAAGCAACACCTTTCTGATTTGTTAAAGAAGTCCCAACTTGCATGATTGGCATAACGGTTTCTATCTACTGAAATCAAGATAGATCATATAGGTCTCTGTCGAGTGTTCACCAATCTACTTACATTCCTCCTTCAAAAGTAAATTTAGACGAGGATGGCTGCATCCATCAAAGAAATTCGAAATTTTAAGGCACCTTTCCAGTATCTTCAAAATGTCAAATATGATTACCATATGACAAGGTGTGTTCTTCACAAGATACACGTAAAGCATGGATGTCCTGTCAGGTTCAATAATCAATTGAAATCAGATGGATGGCACTGCCATGATCAGATAGGCCAACAATGAGAATCATGGGTTATGGTATCTTTCAACTCATCCACCAGCAAAGTTTCATTCATCTAGACATCAGGTCAATTACTAAATCCAGATAAGAAGGAAATTTTCAGTATGACATAGCTGAGCTTTCAACGTTCCCAAAACGGGTCTGCCCAAAAATGCGTGAGATCCACATGAAAATCATCCATATGATGCAGCAACAGAAATCCCATTCAGCACACAGAATTCATAATGCGAATAACAGCTTTTGCTAGGTTGAATCGAACGTTAATCTAAACACAGATTTCTAATATGTGCAATCAGATACAGAAGAAAAAGCAAAAGGGAACAAATCAATTGAGCGGGACTAGTTCTAGATCCGTATTGCCATGACATTACAGATCTCCGTCTCCTTATCCACAAAGGGTTCCTTATTGCAAGATCATCCAAGAGACGCTTTTAATGGTTCCAGAGCATCTGCCCAATCATATCTTTAGAACTTCATCATGCAATTACCTGTAACACATCACCAAGCATAATTTTCTAAAAGCTGCTCATTCAAGCGATTCCCCACAGCTGGTCATTTGCAATTGCAGAGCATCATTTTCATTGCGCATACTCCAGAGCAAATTGCAAAGCATCATTTCCCCCCTTTCCATTATCTCTTATTCCAGCCATGCCACTCCTGCACCAGTTGTCTTTCTCGACCATCCTGGTTTACTAATTACCGCTATCCTATTTTTGCCTTTATTTCCGTAAGCATGTTACGGTCACATTGAACTCCAAAGAGATGTTTAAGGGTTTACAACCATATTGAGGGAAGATCCACAGGAAGAGAATGCAACAAAGTACACGCTCAAACGCGTAATTCCGGTCGCTAAGCGATAGGATTTTAACCTTTCCAAAAACCCAAAGTTCTACATCTCCCTCAGTTGTAAGATCCCATAAAGAAACACGAGGCTCACCATAAACATAGGAATTAAGAAATTTTTAAACAGATTCTCTGCAACTGCAGAACCAAATACGACGTCTTCCTCCTCCTCGGACAAATATCTCTGGCAAATGATTTCAAGCGGCTCTGACTGCAGGGGATACAGAAACCTGAGAAGAGGAAAGAAAAATAAAGCCGATCGATCAAACATATTTCAAATGCGACAATAAGAAGACGCCGTCTGATCTTTGCATGCCCGACGCACTCTAAAAATATATATATTTTAATTTTTTATGGGCAAGTAAATTTAAGTGAATTAAATATATAAATTAAATTTTATCATTTTTGAATATTTTTATATATTTATTTTAGATTTTTAAACACTTTTCATAATTTTTAGATCTCAAAAAATTACGTAAATATCAATGTGTTTAAAAATCTAAAACAAATACTAAAAAAACCAAAAATATAAAATTTGATTTATAAATTTAATATATCTAAATTTACCTGTCCATGAAAAAAAAAAAATTTGGATCCGCCTAAACCATCAGAACCCGAAGAAGACAGGCATTGAAATATATATGCTACGTGCCAAATACATTCGTCTATCGGACCTCAGACGGGTAGAAGTAATAAGGGCCTGCGAAGAATATTGCAGGCTGCATTACTATGCCATCACTGCAACGGTGTTGCAGTGATTAAATAATTAATCACTTGCAGGTTGCCATCACTGCAACGGTGTTCCTTCAAATAGAAAAATAGACTAATTAAATAATTAAAATATCGAATTATTTTTTAAAAAGTAAGTAGGTATATATATATATATATATATATATATGAGACCTGATCATGTGCAGTCGGACTGACTGTACCGTAATTCGCTGTAAAATGAACCCCACACATATTAGATTGTAATGAAACTTTATACACTCATTTATCCATATATAAATTATGCTTTAGACGGTTTAGATGTTAAAAAAAACACTTTAAACTTGATATTTACATTAAACTATTTTATTACGTTGATTTTGCACCATTTTAAGATGGGGAC
>JAXCLR010000001.1:78649421-78669155 GCA_035584095.1 Annona squamosa
TTAAACTATTTTATTACGTTGATTTTGCACCATTTTAAGATGGGGACTGCACACATGTTGGATTTAGATGAAAATTGCTATGCTAATAAAGTGAACAATTCTAAATACAATGGGTGGGGTGGATTTTCCATTTATGATTAGGTGAGGCTCACAGTGCATGGACTGCATGGTGCAGTCGCATGCACTGGATTATTTTCCTATATATATATATATATATATATATATATTTCCACCTACCCTTGCAGGTTGCAATAATTTTAATTAGAACAGCGCGTCCCTTTGCAACAATTTTTAAATTCTTTTCGTGAAGATGTAAAAATAAAAGAAAAGTTGAATGTAACCTTATGCGCATTTTTTCCTTTTTTGATGCAGTGATGATGGAACTACTTATATGAAACTTTATTTTCACCTAACTCATTTCATTTTTAATATTTTGATTATTGATAAAAATTTAGTATATTTAACATTATTTATATTATTATAAAACTCTTTTATTTGTACAAATATCAACATATATGACCCTTACCTATATATGTATAAAATTAATATAATAAAATAGTTTCATATTAAGTATAATTTTAAAGTAATATTTTTAATATTAAACTACTTAAAATATCATTATTATTTAGAAAAATAATTTTATAAAGTGTTATTATATTCTAATGTATATACGTATATCTTAATTTATTTCTAATTTAAGCATACATATTTATTTTTAAGCAAATGTAACTAATGATCATATTTAATTTGGATGAAAATTAGGTGCCTAGTAAAATATATGATGTAAAATATAATTAATAGATTAAATTTTGTATCAAAATTCGACATAAGTTATACAGTACTGCTTCCATATAAGCCGACCCAAAAAATACTACACTCTCCTTGAGCAGTCCCAAGACGAAAATCAATTACGTCCTTGCCACGAAGAGGAATTGCGGCAAATACATTAGCCAACTAATGTTAACACTTGTAATCTGGATTTAGGGCATGTTTCCTCTCTTGCAATTCGGAGTCAAATAAAAGAGTAAAAATATAAATATACATGATAGAAAATTTTTAAGAAATAATAAATAAAATTAAATAGATATTATATTTATATAAAAAGATATGAAAAACAATTGAAATATAAATATTCTAATAATAATTAAGTTAGTTGGATGATGAATATGTGAAATCATGTCAAATTAAAAGATATACATTAATATGTGAAAATTTTTTTGGACAACGAACAGCAGGTGAGGCTTAAGAAAGAAACAAAAAAACAACAAAAATACATAGAAAATCTGACGCATAAAAGAGCTCCTCTCCCCTTCTTAATTTCAAACGTCACCAAGGGTCCGAAACTCGACCCGAGATGCGGTCTTCCACAACTTCGCTTTAAACGCTGGCCGTCGCTCTGCCTGCCAAGTGCCACCAACAATAGAATACAAAAATCCCCACTCTCCGCTTTTTATTCTCTCTCCTCCCGACAGCTATTTTCCTTGATGACTTCCATTTCGCGGGTAGATTTTCCTTCAATGGCGACGACCTACACACCGCCTATCTTTGATTCGTCCGTCATCGCCTAGAGACAATCGATCACTGCGCAACAAGGTCAATTTAATCACAAATAATAATTACCAATGGATTATCAATAATAATAATAATAATTAGCAATGAGAATCTTTACTACTATAACAAAAGTTTTGCGTTTTAGTTACCCGCATGCGTAATATATTCAGTAACAAATGCATTGACATATTATGATAATAATTTATGAAATTATTTGTCCATGGAAGGAAAATATTTTTGATAGTTTAAATGATAAATTAACTGCTATGAAATTGATAAAAGAATAAATAATCTTATTATATTTAATTTGAATATTAAATGAGGACATTTCACATCTTTGATTTAAATAAAAATTTATTAAATATATTAGTCACTAAATGAAGGGCATGTTTGGTTGGAAGTAAAACTTTTTTATAAAAAATTTTTGAGGTAAAAGTTGTCAATTTTATAGAAAATTATGTGATATGATAAAAATAATGATGATTTGTGAAAAGAATAAAATTAAAATAGATAAGTCAGTTGTATATGTATTTATATGGAAATGATCGAAAAGTGGGATAATTTGCATATGAATGTAAAAAAAAAATAATTAAAAAATATAATAGTTATAGAGAGTAAAAAGTTTTTGATTAAAAAGTTTTTTCGATATTTTTTTAGCCCAACTAAACATACCTCAAAATAAATTTCACATAATGGTGATATAAGTCTAGGTTTTCTAAAGCAATAAATAGAGTGAATTTTCCATTAATATCACAATATACAGGTTTGAACCCTTTTTTTAAAAAAATTTCTTTCGTTAAACTGTTGGCATAAGTGTAATCTCTGACTTTTTAGGGTATTTCTGGAAATGATGAAAATTTTGGGTGAAGTTTTTTAGTATAAAAGTTTTTGAAATATAAAAAATGATGTGATATAGTGTCGATAATAATGATAAGTAAATATAACAAAATTAAAATAGATAAATAGTTGTGTAAAATGATTAAAAATTCGAAATAATTATGTAAGAAGATGTGCAGAAATAATTAAATATAAAAAATTATAGAAAATAAAAAAAATTTGATTGAATTTTTTTTATTTTTTTTATTTATTTTTTTTTGGGGTAAACAAGGGCATCCTTCCAAATATACATGTCCGAAAAGCTCACGCTTGTCACAGTCTGATAAATGATGCAACCGGGAGTTGGCTGGACGCCTGGACCAATTGGAGCCAAATTAGTGGAAGGTTCCGGTTAGGCGTCCAACTTAAATACATAACTTTCCATTAATACGTTGTCAAATCACCTTTGGACCCGGACTAGCTTGGAATTGAAAATACAAGAAATGCAGGATGCAATGATGCAATCGAAGGCGACTAGTCCAAGTGATGGGAAAAATTCAACTTGGCCCTTGTGATGGGAAAAACCTCAATTTCATTTGTAGTACATGAAAGTCCTAGCTCGGTGGCATGCATTACTCTGGTGAAGGACTAGGTCAAGCCGTCAAGGTTGAAGATGGGCCAATGAAAATGTAATATCAAAATAATAATAATAATAATAATAATAAGATGAAAATGAGTGAAGTTAGTACTGAAAATTTTAAAAATTTTGTTGTAAATTGAAAAAAAAATTACTTGAAAAACAGATATATTCTATTTAAGTGTCTTTTAGAACACATCCTAAATGTATGTAGTACATCATATATACAAATGGTGGCTTTTTAAAATTTTAAAAGTTTTCTTTTTGTCTAAATCATTTAAAATTAGTGTTTTAAAAATTGAACGGGTCACTGAACTTATTTTGTGATTAGTTCCCGATTCAACCGGACCAAACCACAGTGGAACTGGAAAAACCAACAAACCGGGACATGATCGGTTCCCGATCCGAGTACCCAGTTCGGTATGGTTTTTAAAACATTGTTTAAAATACAAACTAACATATATATTTACAATACGAAAAAACTTAAATACGGTACAAACTCGTTTGACAATAAATATAAAATAATTAATTTGAAAAATAAACATATGAGGGTATGTTTGATTAACATCAAAACCTTTCAACCAAAATTTTTTTAATTAAAAAAATTTTAATCTTCACAATTGTATTATTTTTATTTTTATTTTTTATTTTTTTGTACAACTATATTATTTTTCAATCATTTCTATACAACTATCCATACATTTAATATATCTATTTTACCAACTGAGTTGTGCTCAGTTGGTGGCCACAGCGGTAATAGAGCATTTGCGGAGCTGTGGTCAGGGGTTCGAATCCCACATTGGGATTTCGGCCCGAAAATGTTGTGGGAGCTGTGGTCTCCCTTTGGCTTGGTGGAAGCTATGTCTTCCTAATTCTTTGGTGGAGCTGTGTTTCCAAATTTCTTTGGGGGAATTATGTATCTCCGTATTTGTAAGAATGTCTCAAAATTTCAATATAATATGTGTTGAGATGTATGTAAATATAATCATTAAAAAATATATATATATATCTATTTTAATTTATTCTTTTTACTCTTCATCATTACCCTTATCATATTACATTATTTTCTTCTATTTTAAAATTTTTCTTCAAAAATTTTATTACTTCCCAAACACATTTGAAATATAAAAGATTTCAGAATATTTGATTTTTTGCATTATGGCTAAGTACACAAATGAATATTGTTAATAATTTAACTATTGATCAAAAAAGTTTGTACTGCACACACGTTCGTTTTTAATCATTACCCTAAATAAAGTTATATATTTTGTGGCTGGTAATGATCACTTGCTACAAATAATTGATTGCTCAAATTAAGATTTTTAGTGATCTATTCATCCAGCTAACAAATTTATTACATTGACAAAAACTTAATATAGACAGTTATTTTAAATTTTTTAGAAATACCCGCAATATTTTACTAATTTTTTAAAAGATATACACTCATATATACTTAGGCGAATATTCTTATGAAAAAAATAAAGAACTTAGGTGTTCAGGTTAACGTTAATTAGCTTCTAACAAGATCAGTATCTTTTAATAAATGACAAAATGGTTTTTGTAATTTAAAGACTTTTGAAAATACGTATAATATTCAACAAATATAACCACTACAATAGTGGTAAAAAATATCACCACTTAATTAAAATATTAAGAAAATGATAATTGTCGCATGCCGTTGGACCAACCGAACTTCATGCATGGATGATGTCATTGATATTTGTAAGCAGCTAAGCATTAGAATATTTCTTTATCCACTGTTGCAAAAAAATATCTGCGCACGGAGCACGAGAGAGCAATTTGTTGCAAAAATATCTTTGCAACTAGCACGAGAGAGAAATATTTATTTCCAGACCAGCGAAAAAAAAAAACAGTCGTTTACATCAAACTCATCTCGCTGAAGCGGATTAAGGGTGAGAGAGACAGCTGAGTAAATATCTGAAGTGAAAAAACCATCATAAATGATATATGCTGCCATTGACTATAAAATTGAAAGATGTTTTCGTGATAAGTGCAGCTACGAACAAGAAAAAAGGTATTCATTAATTAAGATTGTCTGTATTTTTTTGGGCATTCCAAGACATTTGTTGTCGTATGCACGTGGATTGCTGTGGGCAACAAGGAGCAGGATTTAAAGAGAAGTGGTTTCTAGGCCCGGCACAGCTTATGCACGTTATTCGTCGGCAGATATTGTCCCGTGAGATCGATCTGGCCGTCGGCAACAGTTTCATACCGATACAAAGAAGCCATTTACAGGCTGTTTGATAATTTAGTAAAGCATATTCGGAACCTGAACCTAGCTTTACAGATAATTAAATTCAATTCCAACCTTATAAAAATTAGATTCGGAGTTGCATTTGAGTCAATCATTACTTGATTAGCGTTGAAAAACCAAGCAAGTGGGCGATTAAAATTATTTAAGGGCCTGCAGGTTAAGATCGTTCCATTAGATAAGATGGGACAAAATGAGATGAAAATTTACATTTTTAATTTGTTAATTTTGAATATAATTTTTCATTTCTTAACATATAAAACCTTACTTTTGTTATTTTAATTTTAATAATATTTTTTAATTCTAATATAATTTTTAATTTTTAATATGCAACGAACTTTTCTCATCCAAATTTCATTCCACGATGAAAGCCCCCAACAACTTTTTTCAACTACCATAAACCAAAAATTCTTTGCATTGATGTTTTTCCTAAGCACAAAGTACTTCATCTAATCAGAGCTGATTACGTGGCCATCCATTTTCAACAAGGTCTCCTGGCTATGGATGTGGCATTTAACGCACAACAGAGTAGTAAATTGAATTATTGCAAAACGCGTACCTTATGGAGAGCAAAGATTGACAGGATTTATTATTATTATTTTTTATATCTTATATTACAACTCAATAAAAATTGAGAATACATCTTATATTCTTAATTTTTGCTCAAATACACGTCTCACAGTATTCTTACAGAGACGCCGCTCCTAAAGTTGGGAGACGATGCTACCCAAGCCCGAATCGATACCGGGACATTCTGGCAATATGACAGTGGTGAGCACTAACTACGCTGACACATTAGGCTTGTGAAGATTGACAGGATTGAAGCCCCAAATCTGCATTCTACTATGATGACGAGAGCAGACAGCAACACAGAGAAAGAAAAAATCACCAAGTAAAAAATAAATGCTGTTGAAGAAGACGACGTCGTTATTGTTTCTGTTTATCCGTTTCTTTGTTTGTTACCGTAGTCTGTAGCCCTGCTACCCTCCACCTGATGGCCATCAATCTATATTATAACATCTTCTCAAGCTTCTAAATAATCTACTCCATTTTGTGCATTTTCAGCATATGTATCCAATGTCACAGGTACAAACATGCTATATAAAAGGCATAGGACACTAGGAAGGAATAAAACATTAAAATCACATAAAGTTTCCATTTTTATTTTCAATCATATGAAGCTTATATTTTTTTCTCTTCTGCCACATAAGATTATGTTACCTTTGACATAAATAAGGATAAGGAGGTGAAAAGGTCGTGACTTGAGAGAGCAAAACTACCAGAAAGTATATTAAACTTGTGTATCAGGATATCAACCGGAAATGGAATCTCATTTAAACTACTTTATAACAGTCTTCAGGGCTCCTGAGAACAACTTTACTAACCTCAAACGGAGGCTTTACTGGACTTGGAAT
The DNA here is from genome assembly GCA_035584095.1 of Annona squamosa. Lineage (NCBI taxonomy): Eukaryota > Viridiplantae > Streptophyta > Magnoliopsida > Magnoliales > Annonaceae > Annona > Annona squamosa. The sequence goes on from JAXCLR010000001.1 coordinate 78,656,113, forward strand.
TTATGCAATAACAATCTTCAAACTTGGCCCTAGTAACTAATTTACCAAGCTTAGATGCTAATGTGTGCCATTGTCGTGGGAAGAAGAAGGAGAGTATGAAGAGAAAAATGAGTCACTATCCAAGTGGATGATAGCAAACAAAGAAATGAACAGATGAAAAAAACATATCGCTCTCGTCTTCTCCGGCAGCTTCCGTTTTTTCTCGGCGATTTTTTTCTCCCGCCGCATCACTCTCTGCTCTCGTCTTTATAATTAGAATGCAGGTATGCGCCTTCCCGTCAATTTTCTGTCTTCAAATGCCTTCCATATGTAATGTAGATCCTAGTTACACTCACTACTCTCCTATACATTAAATGCCACATCCATAATTAGATGTGTTAATAGTTATGATTAATTAATCAATCCACCCATCTAACATATTTATAAATGGGTTCAAATTAATATTTTTGAATAAATGATTTATGATCAGTCAACTCATTCAACCATTTAAATAAATAAATAAATTAGAGTTAGATTTTGCAACCCGTCAATCGATTTAATAACATGTTTAATCTATCAAGCAAGGAGTGTGTGTGATATATTCCTAGACCCTATATTTTATTTTCCCTTTTCGAACCTTCCTCCCGAACTCGACTATATCTTCTCACTTTGTTGTCCTTATCACTAATTAATTGACTATGTTTTAAGTCCTCAAATTGCCAAATACCACATGTTACAGCCTGGATCTTCTTCTCTTGACCAACTGCCACCCCTATGGGCTATGTCTTCTCAAGCCATGCCCCAACTCGTCCATTGCCACTTAGAAAATCTTAGATCTTCTTTCTCCTCAAGAAGTGTCTCCCTCCTCTCTCTCACCTTCCCTCTTACTTTCTCTCTTCCCCCTACCCTCTTCTTCTCCGATCCCTCTTTGTCTTATCGTCAACAGCGTCTTCTATAAGATGTTGCACCTACTATCATTTATAATGTTTGTTTGCCTTCCTTTCACAACTTTGCCACTAACCCTCTAGTCATCACATAAATAATTGTAATTTGCTACTCGTTTTGACTTGTTTGCAACATATATAATCCACCCGTTAACAACCAACTAACTTCATTTATTAAATGAGTTACTATTAAAGTCTTCTGAATGGATTAATAAACATATTAGAGCTAAAAAAATTTAAAATAAATTAAGATTAAGATTACACTCTAGTCTATCCAACCCAATCCATTAACACACTCTTCCATGGCTAGGAAATGTCATTCAAAATAGATGGCCAACATTGAAATGTCGTAACTTGGCTAAGTTATGACCCGATGCATATAACGAGCTCTTTGATCTTGTTTTCTTTCTCTCACTCCATAAATAGTATTTTAATTGATACCTTTTTGTATTTACTATTTTCTTCATTTTAAATATGTATATAGGTATATCTTTCTTGCCCTCTCTCTTCCTTCTTAAATTGAGTCTTAGATTGCTTGCAACAGATTTTGTTAATAATAAAAATTAGAAAAAAAAGTGCCAAGTTAAAGAAACTTCGGTCATATGGCCTGATGCTTGTAAGATGCTTGCAAATGGGAGTATTTGGCATAATGAAAGAAACATGGACATCACCAACTGCGAATTATATAATGAATAATAATCGTAATAAGCAGCTATACAAGGAAGAAACATCCATTTCCGATGACAACCAAGGACAACTTCCAAAAAATTTTTATTTGCCAGCTGTCAAGGGAAGTCTGTACGGGAGTTCTTTACCAGATGTGTAAGCATTAATCATCATCATCATCCGAATATTTTAAGGCCGATGGAGCAGCTGATCTGGAGCGTAGGGTGCCAACTTCATCATATCCATGCATGGCCCTTGTCAGACCAAACACCCAAAAGGAGTCTTTGTTTACAGTAGCTTTGGCGGTGGCTTCCTCAGGCAGTCAGGCATCTTGTGCTTGCAAAGGTTGGAAGGCTCCGTGCTGGGTAGTCATTTGCTTTTCTTGCGGTTGATTCGCATGCAAGTGCTCTCGCATGGGAATGAAGTTAATTGGCTTCTTGTTTTCATTTTTCTATAGGTTTAATCTCACCCAAACACCAAATATTATATCGTGTTACTCACCCCGTTTAATTTAATTTTCCGAGCTTCGTCACGTGCAATCTGATTTTTTTATTAAAAAAAAAAAAGATTCCAATGCAACCAAAATTCTCGAGAAATCATCAAATTTTTATACGAAGACGATCTTTGGTTTTCTATCAAGGATTCAAATTTTAAATTTTGAAGAAATTACATTCCTCCACTTTTATATAATCAGATTATATATATATATACACACTTTAAAAGCCCAAACTCTGTTAAGGATTTTAATGTGCCATCCCATCTTGGGCTAACTTATCAAGCAAATTAAATTTTTATTTATTTATGTTTTTAACATGACGCTAAAAAATAATTCTAAACAAATTTCTAGGTGAATCGTACTAGCTAATGCGTTAGTATGCATGAATTATGATGTGTATATATATTAAAATATAATAATAATAATTTATGAAATTACTTATCTGCCTGATTTAGTATAAATAACTAATTCCATTGATCATCAAGATGGACTTAAAAATTAAAACGAGGATAGAACGCTAAAATCTTTAGTGTTACTTGCCCGAAAGTGTTTCCCATAAACGATTATCATTTTTCAAAATTACTAGCTGATCCCTCTTCTTTCTTTGTTTTACCCTTTTTTACAGATAAAGGCCGTGTTTTCTCCCTTTTTTTTATGGATGTGATATTTAACTACGATATCGTTAAATCATGAAATATTTTTTTCAAAAATATCTGGGTCTTCCTTATTCGCTTTTCAGTTAATATTATCATTTTCTTTGTCATGTTTTTTATAAATTATTTCAAATGAAATGCATGCCGGCAACATCAGGGATCGGACTAGAGGAAAAAAATTAAGAAGTAAATGGAAATCAAATATTAAAAGGTAATGATAGATCGATGAAAATATATACTATGATACAAGTATCATATAAAACTACGAAAATCATGAATTTCTTCTTATTTTTCAATTGAGATCAAGTTGCTCACTCCACCGTTTATGGTTTAAGACTATTTATCGAGACGTTTGATCCACACTAATTAACAAGGCATAAAAAAATCATCCATAATTAATGATATTCTGAATAATATTGTTTGGAAGCAGATCATGGTGAAGCTCAATCAGTGGTATTTGCATGGAAAAAAAAAAAAATCCACGTATCAAGCGTCTTTCACAATCAGAGTACCACTAATCTTTTGTTAAAAAAAGAAAAAGAAAGAATAAAAGGAATTTAAAAAGATTTGACGTAAAAAAAAAAAAAAACTTACAAGCTTTTGGATTTCTATTTCTCAATCAAAATTCATACAGGGATTTTAACTTTTTTCCCCTCCTTCCAGATTCTCAGAGTTTCTTTTCGACAAGATCGGAGGGCGTATCCGACCGTCCGACATTCGAATCCCAGATCCGCCATACCTTGATCTCGCCGTCTAAGCTTCCACTGCAGAGCATGACTTCCCCGGCGCCCTTGTCCTCCCACGCCGCTGCCAACGCCTTCACCGCTTTCTCATGTCCTTGGATCACCACCGAGCACGCGTATCTACGGATCCCGCTCTCGCACCTCCTCCAAATCCTCACCGTCTGATCCGCCGACCCACTCAACAGCAAATCCCTGACGTTAGTCAGGCAAAGAATCGCGCGCGTGTGGCCCCTCAAAGCCCCGGTCACTGCCATGTGCCCGGCGCTGTCCTCCTTTTCCCAGACCAGTATCGACCGGTCACATGAGCCGGAGTAGAGCACCGACCCGTCCTCGCTCAGCGCCAAAGCATTCACCGCCGACTTGTGCTTCTGCAGCGTCGCCACCAACGAGTGCTTCTTCTCCCCCAATGCCTTCGCCCACACCCTTATCCTGCTGTCGGCGGAGCCCGTGTAGACCGTCCCGTCGGCCGCCACAGCCACGGCGTTGACGGCGTCCTCGTGAGCTGTGACGGACTCCAGGCAGCGGAGGTCGGACTCCCGCCAGACCTTCAGGCTCCTGTCCCACGAGACTGAGTAGAGGAGGCCGTTGCCAGCGGCAAGCGAGGAGACAGTGTCGGCGTGCTGGAGCCAGAGGCGCTTCTGGTGGCGACGGACGCGGACGTAGTTCTTGGGAAAAAGGAAGCGGCGGAGGACGTCACCCGCGGTGGGCAGAGACGCGACGAGGAGATGGTTCCTCTTGGGCCGGTGGGTGGTCCGCCAAACGCGGATTTTGGAGTCCTGGTGAGCTGTGAAGATCTTTCCGTCGGAGAAGACGACGGATTTGATAGAGCCGGAACCGGAGCGGCTGCCGGGAAAGGCGTCGGCGTGGGAAAAGGTGGTAAGGTCCCAGACGTGGATTTCGTTGGCGGAGGTGGAGTAGAGGAGGTTGGAGGCGGGAGCGAGGGCGAGGGAGCTGACATGGAAGGGGCATGCTTTGAAGGAGGAGAGGCATGTGAAGGAGAGAGGGGGGGAGGAGGAGGAAGAATCATTGTCGGGGGAGGATTGCTGTAAGGAAACGATGGAGGGGAGGGTCTGGAGGGAGAGGTTGGAGCGAAGGCTTCTGCAGCTGCAGCTGCCGTAGTCGGCCGAGATTGGGATATCGAAGCTGGTACTGGCGTCGGAGGAGGAGGAGGAGGGTTGGTTTTGGGGAGAGGCTCGCCGCTGTGCTGCGGACATGGCGAGGATTTCGTCCGTTGACATGGAAGTACAGAACGCTCACGAGCAGGAAGAGAGACCGAGCGACCGATCGTCAACAAATTAGGCCGACGTCAATTTATATTGTTCTCTAGCTAAGACCGCCAAAAATAATTACCGCGTTTTAAGGGCTTTTTGCATTTATGTCCTCCTTTTTTGCAATTTTAAAATTTTTCTAAATTTTAAGGATAATTTGCAAATAACAGTAACATAATTTGACCATAATTATGAATATATTGATATAATTTTAAAAGTTACAAACAAATTTTATATAATTTAACTATAATTATAAATATATTGATGTTATTATTGCACCATTATTAAATGTTATGATGTAAATATATGTATACAGATGTGTAAACTATAAAGATATATTTATAATTTTAAAAATTAAGTAAATATATTCACCTATAACATCACAAAAGGCTGCGAGAACGCAATGGCATAGTTATAATGTCACAGGATTATATGATAATAAAATTTTAAAATAATAATCATAATATGTGAATATATAAAAAAAAATTAAGTTGAACTAATCCGACCCCGTCATACGTTCAACTACTAATTCATCTCACTCTTTCAATTTGATATGAACTTGGGCTTTGATTGGTTACGCCTTTAATACGATTTTTCTACTTTTTATTGAAGTGACTGAAATATATTTAATTTCTCACTTGGCAGCGTTTGGTTCTTGCTTGCTTGTTTTGTAATTTCCGATAATTTTGAGAAAAAAAGAGCATATTTAAAAAACATAAAAAAATATTACTAATCACTCCAGCCCAATAATCATAAATTGACGGTAATATCAATTTAACTTATTTATTCCTATTCTACCTGTGTCATATCAAATTACTCTTATCTTTTTCAAAATTATTATCTTATTAACTTTTCAATTCATTTCCCCACCTACATTAAAAGGATTTTTAAATTCATCTGGTAGATGAAAGTATTTGATTCTCGAGTCAATCCTTTCATGTACCGAGAACAGCTGAGCTGGGGTACAGATCAACGACGTACGATGGTATTGTCAACAATAGACAAGGCATTGTCTAAAGTTTATCTTCTCGTCATATCGCTTTAATCATGACTCAACAGGCAACACATCTTATCAAGCGTTTCATCTCTGAAACCTTGGCTTCCATATGAATAAGGATCTTTTTTTTTTTTTTTTCAAACAAACCAGGTTGTTTCTGTAAATTTTAAAATTTTGGGAGAAAACTTGGGAGCTTTGGAAAACGGTTGCAAGACAAATGCAAAAAGCCTTTATTCAATGAACAGTGACGATTCCTGGTATTGGTCTCTTGCAAAAATCACGGATCGGCATGCCATTGATAATTAAATTATGGCCACAAACAGTTACATTTTATTGATTTTCAAAAATTAACATAATATAATAAATAAATTTCTAAAATTCCTTTTTTATTTTGATAAACATGGTAATCTAGGTGTATTTAATCTATAAACCAAAATTTATCATTTTTAATAGAAGCGTATATATTTTTTAAAATTTTTAAATACCCCATCCAAATGACTAAAAAATAATATTGTATTTAAAAATTCAAAAAATAGACACATCTCAAAAATGTGAAATTTGGCTTATAAGTTAAATACACCTAGATTAATTTATTTATATATTAAATTGCCGGACACAATTAGGGCCTAATTGCAATGGATCACAGGGGATCATCCATATTTATAAAACTAAAAAAATAAAATTTTAAGGCACAATATGCTTGATATATATTCTAATACATTCTTAGTTAATAGGTGCATTGAATATTGAAATATTAGTTTCAAGAAAATTATTCTTAATAATCTTGAGTACTTAATAGATTAACTTTTTATTCTTTTCCTTGTTTTCAATATATATTCATTAAAGATGAATTTAGAATTATTACAATATTATTTGTATTTTTAAAAGTGTTTCGCATATATTAGTTTAGTCACTTTTACAAAAAATTGTAAATTAAAGATTTCTTCGAATTTTATTTATAGAAATTTTAACTAATCAAACTAATTTTTCATTTTTTCACAACTAATAATATTTATTTATTTATTTATAAATCAAATTTACGATATCCTTTAAATATATACCGCGTTAATTTAGTAATTTTGGCAATATGATGCATTATTTTACAATATAATATAAATGTATTTCAGATTAAAATAAAAGAATTTTTTTTCCAAATATACCAACTATGTTTAACCCTAATTCCAAATATACCCACTATATTTCTAAAATCCCAGAAATACTCACTGTATTTCTAAAATCTCAGATACACCCATTGTATTTACAATTAATCTCAAAAATACACATTTTGTTAAAAACTAGTAGTTTAAATTTTCTTAATATCCAAAATAACCCTATTACAAAACAATAAAAAATAAACTAAAATAGAAAATGACATTAGGGGTCTTTAAATTTAGAGTTTATGTGTAATTAAGGCATTGATAAGTTTTGACAATCAATTTTTTTAATCATGTTCAAAATTTGATGAACATGTTAGCAATTTCACATATTAAATAAAGGCGTTAACTCACTTGAGTGTTTTGGAGATTAACTACAAAGATAATGGTTATATTTGAAATTTAGAAACGTAGCAAATATATTTAAGATTAGAATCAAATGTGGTGGATATATTTACAAAAAACCCTGAAAAAATTGAACGTTCAGTTCAGCCACAATCCTAAAATTCTACCCACAACTAGACGTGAAACACAACCTGATCCCCACCCGATCCCCACCCGATTTGTAAAATTAATATTTAAGTTTTAGTTCGCTGTAACCTGGAAAAATCCGTTGCTCTGTCATACCTCTGCGTTCAATCGATTGTGCCGAAGCTAACCACTCCTGGCTGAAATTAAAAATAAAAAAAAAAATCAAATAATAATTCATTTACAAAATCTTTAAGGGAACCAACCTTAATTTTTTTTATCTACAAATAATCAACATTTAAAATCTATTGACACCATCTCACTAATAACTACCTAATAGTCATTGGTTCTTGAACCTAATTCAATTTAATTTATGTAAAATACTGTAGTTAAAAGACTATTTACATTTTTATAATTCATTCTAAAACAAAATTTGATTTAGAAAGTGGCTTACATACATTTTTAAATACAAGAAAGTATACATATACAAACACCTTTGGCAACTGAAAATTATCATTATATATAAAAATTTGCACTGTGATGTTGGATAAATATTGCTGCATAGCAAAATATTTTAGAGGGTCTATTTGGTAGAACGAGTAAAACAAAAATTTGGTAAAACGAGTAAAACAAAATTTGACATCTCCTCTCCACTTATTGAACTTTTAAATGCCCAATGACCGTACATGATCTGATCGTTATTTTTATTTTTAACTATTAATTTACATTTTTATATGATAATGTGCTAATATATAGTTTGATCATAAGTTCAAATATACATATATAATTTTAAAAATTATAAATAACTACTATATAATTTAACCATAATTGCAAATATACTCATGGCATCACGACACTGGTATTGCATTATTCCGACATAGTTATATTTGCAACAATATGTAAAAACTAGATATATTCACTTAATTTTTGGAAATTGCAAATATATCTACATAGTTTGTATATCTTTGAAAATATACTTATACCGTAATATTGCAATAACGACATCATAATATATAGATATATTTACAATTATTGTCAAACTGTATTGTAGTTACATGTAGTTTCTAAAATTATGTAGACATATTTACCACTATGGTTATTCTAAGTAGGTATATTTGCAACTCAATCTTTTTAGATAATTACTCTTTCTATTTTATATTTCTTTTCTTTTCTTTTATCAATTATCTTTTTTATCTCATAATTCTTTCACCTTTTAAAAAAATTTTACGTGCATCGAAGTATAAGTTTTGTGACGGTATTTATTTTTCTTATCATTAAAATTACATTTTGCAATCAACACTACCGTTGCTAGCATATTAGACTCTTAGTAACAATAATACCGATAATTTATTTCACTAGTGTTTTTAACAAAAGTAGCGCGCCAATCACAACTGAAATCGTGTTAATTACAAAATGTTGATGTCTTGCTATTTATGTTTAAAATTTTAAATTAACGTAGATAGAATATTGCAATTAATATTACGTAAGCTAAGACAGCCTAAGTTTGGATTGTTTGAAAGTTGAAGTTAAAACAATGAGGAATGATCTTGTTAGCCCGAGTTAAGTAAATGTCCTACTTAACCCACTTTAAAAAACTTATTTACAACAATTTTTTTACTTTTTTTCGTGCACTTGTTCATCTAAGTGTATTTAATATATACACTAAGTTTTACCATTTTTTAATATGTTTATCTATTTTTTTGAAATTTTAAAATATATGTGTATATATATATTTAAAATACTATTATTTTTAAAAATCTAAAACAATATATACACATATCCAAAAATGTTAAAACTTGATTTATATGCTAAATACATTTAGATAAATTAGTGTACCAAAAAAAGCAAAAAAATATTTTAAATTAGATTTTTAAGGTAGACTAAGTGCGAAATTTACTTCGCCTGGCAACCTTGGTTGCCAGAACAATTTGGTCGAAATATCTGGTTTTGGTTTGCGTGCGTGCGCTTGGTTGGACAGATAAGACGATATTGACGTGGAGATTAAAGCTGGAGCCTCGAGAGCCAGAGATTCCTAGTCGGAGATGAAGCCATTTGCGTGGGTCGAAGCATTTGCCAGAACGAACCAAGAAACATCTACTGTGGCTACCACTCTCTAGCAAAAACAAACAGACATGGGAAGGTTGACCTAAAATCAACTACTGACCACTCAAAATTCATCATTTTCACGTAGGATGGGAAGGGATGTAATGACTGCGAAATAAAATTTAGTACTTTTAAAAAATATATTTTTTCCATTTTCGATATATAATGGTATATTTAGGAAGAAGGGAAGAAGACCTGGAAATTTTGGTGGAAAAAATAATTGGGAGAAATAAATAATATAGGTAGTGATTAAGGATGTGTTCGAGAAATGATAAAAAATTTTATTAAAAATTTTTTTGTATAAAAATTTTTGAAATAAAAGAAAATAATATAATACAATAGAAGTAATGATAAGAAATAAAGAAAATAAATTAATAATAGATAGGTTAAATGTATAAGTAATTACGTAGAAATAATTAAAAAATATAATAGTTGTATTGAAAGAAATGAAAAGTAACTAAAAACAATGTAATTGTGGAGAGTAAAAAGTTTTAATCTGAAATGTTTTTAGTATAAACAAACACGATAAAAGTAAAAACGCCCGTAATAAGTTAACAATTTACTCTTCTCATTTTATATATAACTTCTTTAATGGTGGGTGCACTTTCAAAACTCTCCGTTTCATTCCTATGGCATTCGAGGAAGAAGCCCAAGGGGCCCAACCGTGGACGGCCGAGCCGAATCTAGGGCCGGTTTTGGGCGAGCCTTTGCTCCTATAGTTTTAGCGGTAGCCTTGCGGTTCTTACAAACGCCCAGTTTGGCAAGAAAATGAAGATAATTAGGGGGTGACAAGTTTATTTTCCACCAAACAGATCGGGACAGATCCGATGGACTTATCAAGTCATGCATGCTGATGCTGCAACATATAGCCTACTTTAGACGCTCATCTACTTGAGTGCTTTCACTTTCATCTAATATTTATAAACACACAAATAAAGATATATAGATAGATAGATATGTATTTATAATCACATCCAAGTACTATTCCTGGACACCTGGCTTTCACTTCCACCTTAAGCATGTCGTCAAATCAACTCCCATTCTATCTCCCATCTCCAACATGCACCCGAGCTGTTTTCACTTTTAGTCTAGTTGTTCACAGCTTGATTAGACAAGGATGAGATAAGAATGTGATATAAAAAAGTGTTAGTATGCATTAAAAATATACTTTTCCTGTATGCGTATAATGGTATATTGGTATTTTAGGTAGAGTTGTAAGAGATTATTATAGGCAGTCACTTTTGTGTAAGCTAATGTGTATTCTTGGGACTCCGAACTGCTAGTTTTAGAAATATTATATTTCCATGAGGCTCTTTATTTCTTATAGTATTTAATGAAGATTCGATGTTTTATTAAAAAAAAAAAAAGTAAGTCTATGATATCTCAACCTATTTGCAAAGAAGCCTAGGTCTATGATATTTTAAGCTATCTGCAAACAGCCTACTTCGACTGGAATTTAACTGCAAAAAATTTATATTAAAATAGAAATTACATATTCGTCTAATTTTTCTATTACAATTTAATGTTATTTTTTAAAAAAATTTCATAGTTGAAAGTCAAGATGGCATTTGCATATTTAACTTTGTATATGAAGTATTTGGGGACTGAGCTTATGATGAATTGAACGCGATCGTTTCGTATAATTAAACAATTAATATATAGATCGGTCTCCATGAATTTAGTTTTTTTTTTTTTATGTAAACCATGACTTTAGTTGTCATTGAATGAAAATAAAAAGAAGCAATTTTTATTTATATTTATTCATTTGAGTTGTATTGTGATAAGCATACTAGTTTTAAAAAAAGATTATATTTTAACTTCGAATACTTGCACGCATGAATAAAACAAATTCGGGAGACACTAAATTAATAAAACTCAATCCACTGGCTTAATTCTATCAGAGATGGACTAAAACATGTGTCATTTTAGTTTGTCATAAGAATCAGTAAGAAATAAAAAATACATATGCTATGTTGTGAATTTTCATCTGTTAAGGTTTATGGCTAACATTACTTATCATTCACAGAAAAAGTTTTTTTTTTTGGTCTTTTTTGAAGCCCAATTAATTAGCCCACATGAGAGAGCCCAGAGCTTTCTGGTGAAGTCAATAAAAATAAAATAAATAGAGTGTAATACAAAAGCCCAGCAACAATAGGAAAAACATGGACTGAAGGCATAGGTGAATAAAATGAATGATGTACGTGCAGATGATAAGGCAAATCCATGTGCATAAAGTAAAGGGAGTTGTAAACTTGTATTTTGATTAACTGGATGCCTTGCTATTCATGTACTGGCGAGGACGTCTGACGAAGTTGCTCCAAATGCAAGTAATGTTGGTGATGGAAAATTAAAACTAAAACAATTCTGAGAAGCCATCCAACCTAGTTTATAAATGTTTTCTGCCGGACAGGCTTCTTTTGGCATTGCCTGTGGTGGCTGGCTTGTGCTTCCGATAAAATTACTACCGGTGCAGTATTTTCTCGCTTCCAACTTACGTGCTTTTCTACCAACCGAGCGTCACGACTTCGGCCAAGTGAAGTCGTCGACGGCGTTCGAACCCCAGTTTGGTCGCAAGCGAGTGTTCCGTCTTCGGAGGATGGATGTAACTATGAAAGTTGATATGGAAATTTATAAAATTTTATGCGTTAATATATAATATGAGATAAAATATATATATATATATATATAATATGATATTATCAGTAAAATTCTAATATAGTCTATAAAGAAAAACTTACATGCTTTTCAAACTTACTTTACAACAAAGAATAGAGAAGCTGAGCCTAGCATGTTAGCAGAATCTATTACTTCCAAATGAAACATTATATATATATAGCGAAGGTGAGCTATGTGTTAAGATCTTGCTATTAAAAATAAGCTAGGCCAAACATGCTCTCAGACGGAAAGCTTTATGAGCCCTCCAATTGCTTACAAAAAGTACCTCTTGAGCTATTTTCTCTTAAAGATATTATGCATTTTATATTTTCAAGGGAAATGATAAATTACAGCGGCTTGTATATGATAAATCGGCTGTCAGTATAAAAATACATGAACTCATCATATGTAGAGGGATTGTCTGATAAATCGGCATGTATGATAAATCGGCTTGTATATTTTCAGACTTTAGGCGCATAAAAATACAGTTTTTTATTTTCAATTTAGATAAATGCAGAAAGATCTAAAAATTGTAAATTAGATAGTAGATATGTATATATATATATATATATATAGAGGGGTGATCATTTCAGGCCGGCCGCATGGGCCTGCTCCGTGCGTCCGGCCTGAAAACCTATTTTTTTTTTATTTTTTTTTTATTTTTTTTCATGGGTAAGTAAATTTAGGTGTATTAAATCTATAAAACAAGTTTTACCATTTTTGGATGTTTTTAAGTTTTTTTTTTTGAATTTTTAAACACGGTGGCATTTTCGTAATTTTCTGAAATTAATCCAAAAAAAATACTTAAAAACATACAAAAATGGTAAAACTTATTTTATAGATTTAATACACCTAGATTTACTTACCCATGAAAAAAATCAAAAAAAAATTTAAAAAAATAGGTTTTCAGGCCGGAC
>JAXCLR010000001.1:78678279-78711135 GCA_035584095.1 Annona squamosa
CGCAACCGCCGAAGAAGAAGAGCCAGAAAATTACGGAAAATAAAAAAGAAGAAGAAGAAGGGGGAAAATACTATTTTCTATTTTTTTTTTTCTGGATTCTGGTACCGTGAGCAGAGTAGTTGGGTAGAAGCAGCTTTTGGAGAGGGAGATGGGAGGGGTGACGTCGTCAATGGCTGCAAAATTTGCCTTCTTTCCACCCAATCCGCCGTCGTATAAGCTTGCCGCGGACGAGCTGACGGGGCTCACGACGCTGAGCTCCTTCCCCCACCGTGAGAATGTGGAGGTGATGAAGCTGCCGACGCGGCGCGGAACTGAGATCGTCGCTGTCTACATCCGCAACTCCATGGCCACATCCACGCTCCTTTACTCCCACGGCAATGCTGCTGATCTCGGGCAGATGTACGAGCTCTTCATTGAGCTGAGCATCCACCTCAAAGTTAATCTCATGGGGTATGCCTCCTCTCTCTGTATTTATCCGCCCACGGGTCGTTTCTTGAATTGGGTGCACGGGTTTTTGATCGATCAATCTTCGTTCCGCAACATTTGGTCTTCTAAACGTCATTGATTTTGTAGCTAAGATGACGCCTTAGGCACATGCACGCATAGCAAGCAAGGAAAGCGAGGAAAGCAGTACAAAAATGAAGTTTCTTTTGGTGTTCTGCTATGTGGGTTTTGCTGGAGATGGATGTTTTTATCTTTCTAGTTTAAGTTTTAGCTTAATTAACAAGAAAAGAGGGATCGTATTTGGAGTTTTTGTATCTTTCTGGTCCCCGTGTTCATCATCTCTTCTTTCGATTGGTGGATTTCTGATTGCAGATCTAGTTTGTCTTTGGACGCGTTTTTCATAATGCAGTCTTATGGTTTGGTTGGGTGGAAAAAGGGTAGCAATGTTCAGTTCCATTGATAGTGTGCACGCTGTAGCGGCTGTCATCACCCATAAGCATGTGGTCATCTTGCTGTCGCTACTTATCCCTTGTGCAGTTGTGCTGATGCTCGTCGCTCTTTGACTGCATTTCAGTGTTAGTAAAACTTAATCTTTGCATTGCCCAAATCCAGTCGCAATCGAGCTGGATGATCTGCCTGTAACTCCCCTTGGGCCAGCAGTTCCCCTCCAGCAAGAGTGCATCCATGGTTCTAGTGATGCTTTGAAAGTTTGCTAGTCTCCGATTTCACTCTAATTACTCCAACAAAATTGATGCAGTTAAAACACCTGCATAAATATTGAAGTTCTAGTAGCACCAGAGGCACTGTGACAATCACTTAAATCGTTTGCTCAGTTCACTCTGTTTGTGATCTATGTTCTTATCCACAGCGGGATCTTGATAATTGTGAACCTGGGCATAGCCCACTTGTGTTACAGGGGGGCTGCGTGCATGCGTGTCTGGGTTCAAACCCAAGGGGGAGCAATGGGGTTCCTTGTGTAACGAAACGTAATAAGAAAAATGGTATCTTGGTAATCTGGTTGGCTTACATGCAAATCTGGGTACCACATCCTTGGACTCTGTTATGATTCATATTATTTCCCCCCTATAACCAGTAGAAGCTGGTTATTATCGTCAAGAATTTAGTGCAAAAACACCGTATGACACTCACCATCTTCATTTTTGCCTATCCTATTGACTATTCTGCTTTGGCAGACAGCTGTTTTAGCACATCCCAAACAATCAACTGTTTTCATGACCCGCTTTATCTATTTACATATATGGATCATAGGAGGCATTTAATTCCTCTTACAGTCAGAGGCGGAAGCGATCTGACCTGAAAAACTCCTGGCTAGCAGCACATTACTCCCAAACAGGTTGCATTATTGCCAAAATGCAACCTTCAATCAATTCCATTAGTTGCATTCTTACATTTGTTAAAGTTTTTCTCAATGCTTGACTTTGGTGCAGATAGTAGCCTGTAAATATTATGAACAATGATGAGAGGAACTCAGTATATGGGATACATTTCTTCCCCCTTTTTCTCTATGCTTTAACCTGATATGACTTGTGTCTACCCCCCAACCCAACCACCGACATCAATCGTATCTTTTCCTTATTATGACTTATATTGTCAATCATCAACCCCAGATCTCCTCATCATCAATCCTATATATTTTGTTTTTATGCACAGTATGCTCTATGCTGACATCGTTTCCTTCCATTTCCACCTTTCACACCTTTTTTCCACTCCTCTCTTGCCAGTATTTAATGGCTTATTTTTTCACAGGCAATCAATACCATAGTGGTATAACAGTCATGTTCATAAGCAGCTAAACACCCAAGCAGCAGGATGCATATAATTATCATATGCATGCGTGCCCTGTAAGATGTAATTAATGTTTTCAGTGTTCTTGAATTATTTTCTAATAACTCTATGTTATGTAAAGTCATGCATAGTAGCCATCTTTGGCTATCCGTGGCTACAAAAGGAAGCCCACGATATTTACTTCTCTCTCTAGAAAGGTGTTTTGCTTTACGAGTGGCTCATGATTTTGGGGCACTCTATGCTATCTTCCACACTTGTTTCTTTTAACTGTGACCTTAACGGCTTAACTGGAATGATGGAAGTTGTTTTTTCATAAATTCATATTTCGGGCTTAGTCACTACCTCAAAGTGAAATTTTCGTTCAAGTCTGCAGGACTTTGAATTTTTAGGTGAAACCTGCCCTCCCTCAGCCTTTAAGAGTTCATTCCTTTCAAGTTTCCGTATATTCAGTAGTTATTGTTTAGTTGCTACTGTTAATGTATGAATCAATCTACCAGCTTTTCTTGACCAATATGGCAATGTTATTAAGACAGTATTTTCATAGGCACCCCTCAAATGACGCCCTTCAATTTGCCTAATCTGCACTAGTAATTGTCTTGTGTCTTGTGGCTTGAGTTCTGACCAAATTGTCTTGCCTGTTGGCTCTAAGATTAAATTCCTATTTAGCGTGCCAAGTGGGTTATGACTTTATTACATAATTATTAGATAGAAATTAGAATATTAGACTGAGTGATGGATCTGGTCCTGAAGGCTGAGACATGATCACTTGGTTAACAACATAGGGAATCACACAATCTTCTGTTTTAAACCATTGTTGCCTGTCATTTTGTTGATGGAAAGCAAAAAAATCAAATCAGTATTTAACATAAGCCAAAGTTTATGCTGAAAGTAACTTGTGAACTTGATGTTC
The DNA here is from genome assembly GCA_035584095.1 of Annona squamosa. Lineage (NCBI taxonomy): Eukaryota > Viridiplantae > Streptophyta > Magnoliopsida > Magnoliales > Annonaceae > Annona > Annona squamosa. The sequence goes on from JAXCLR010000001.1 coordinate 78,681,440, forward strand.
CGATGAGAAATAGTATCTTTTTTTTTTTTATGAGGATGAAAAATAATCTTAATACTATTGAAAATCATGAAGTTCTCCATTTCTGGTGAATTAACTGGTGGGACTACAATGCAAAATCAGTCGATCAGATGCATGTCTATGGATAGGAAGTTACCATTTTTTCATACCCAAATTGGTAGGATATGATTTAAAATGTTTATGTTAAATTATAGGCAAATCTAGTGGATGAAGGTCTTTTCTGGTGGGCAAAGGTGATATTTGGATCTTCATTGAATCAGCACACTAGTAGCGTTATTTCTAAGATGTGTATCTCAATGCTTTTATCTCATGGTATTTTGTAATGGAAGTGGTATATTGGAACGTTGTACAGGTATGACTATTCTGGGTATGGGCAATCATCTGGAAAGGTTAGTTACAATTTTTGTTGAGATATATTTGAGGGAAATGATTTTGACTTGATATTTTGGAATAATGAAATCTTATTTTTCTTCTTCTATATGGTAGCCGAGTGAGCAGAACACATATGCAGATATTGAGGCAGCCTATAAGTGCCTTGAAGAGAACTATGGCACTAAGGAAGAAGATATCATCCTTTATGGTCAGTCTGTTGGAAGTGGCCCAACATTGGATCTAGCAGCTCGTTTACCTCGGCTGAGAGCAGTTGTTCTTCATAGTCCAATACTTTCAGGGTTGAGAGTCATGTATCCTGTAAAACGCACATACTGGTTCGACATATATAAGGTTCCTTTTTTGACCAAGTCATCGATGCGTTCTTCATTTTCTGTATTTTGTGCACCGCATTTCAACTTTAATTTATTCTTTTATTTTTCTGCAGAACATTGAAAAAATTCCATTGGTCAATTGTCCAGTATTGGTTATCCATGTGAGTATCTCTGTTCTATCGTTTTGCATATATTGCGCATATCATGATAAATATCTTGCATACATTCTGAATCATGCTACTAGCATGCGTCTGCATACTTGTTTATCAGTCTACTGAAAAATATTCCTGGGATATTTACCATTGTTCAGGTGCACCTGGAACACTTTTGAGTTCCAATTGAACAAACAAGCAATCAGAAACATAATCTCTGGTCCGACCACTGTTAATTCTTGGATCATGATTTCATGCACTTGGGTGTACTTAGCTTTAGTGCACTCGGGTGTATTTAACCCATTTTTTTTGAAATTTTTTTATACGAATGTTAACATAAGTATGTTTAACATGTGTATTAATTTTTATCATTTTTGAAATTTTTAGATTTTTTAAAATCAGTGGCATTTTTAGTAATTTTAAATTACTAAAAATGCCACTGATTTTAAAAAATTCAAAAAAATATCTAAAAATATTCAAAAATGGTAAAAAATTGATACACATGTTAAATACACTTCAATTAACATTCGTGTAAAAAAATTTTCAAAAACAAATACAAAAAAATGGGTATTTGCACCAGGGTACATGAAATCATATTCCATTAGTTTTCTGAGTCCTTGTTGGAGACTGTACCTTCCACCTTTGACACTAATGTATTGCATTGATGGACTTCAATGCTGGGACAGCCTTCATTATCCAGTTTCCATATCTATACGTGCCATCAAGAGTCCATGTCTCTCAAACTCAAAAGTCAAATTTGTTGGAGCAGTACGAGGATCCACAGTATATGCTTTCCAATGCATTTTGGATTCTCGGATACTGTTAATTTATTGGAGCACAGTGGTGGTCCAAATGTCTACTTCAGATTTTCTTGACAATCAATGGTCGGGCTACACTTATTTTGGTAGGAAAGGTTAGTTTGACAGTTTTGGCAACCCTATGTCCCTATCTGACCACAATATTATGTACTTAATATTTACCATTGTTGTTTAAAGATAAACTATTCTGAAAACCATAGGTTCACTTATTGTTTTCACTTGTCTGCAATTGTTCATTTGTCATAATGTCAATCTACCTGAATAAATTTTTCGTGACCAACGATAGTGCTAATTTAAAGGTATGCAATTTCTGAACATATCAAACGCAACCCAAATGGCATAATAGTAGTAGTAGTTGTTATTATTATTAAAAAAGCTATGGTTGGATTGACCTTAATCCATCCAACCAGAATTGTGCCCTAATTTTCTATGCTGATCATTTTGGTCTTTTTTCATTACATTAATAGATGTTACATTTTTCTATGAGGTAATTGTCTTTTTTTTTTTTTTTTTTTTTTGAATATTTAGGTAATCTTCTTCTTTGTTTCCTCCTTCAGTTGTCTTACGTTCAGTTCTTCCTCTGGTGAAACATTGGGATCTCTTTTGCTTTCGTTGACCATTTTATGCACCTTTTCTTGTTCTGCTTTGGATGTCTCATTACATTTTTTTTACCATCACACTGTTGTGTAGGGTACACTTGTTTGAAAAGAATCAGAGTGGATATTTGGTTTTTTTTTAGTGCATCTATGCACCCCCATAGAAGTCCATATTTTTTCTCCAGGATATTTTTGTAATTGGTTCGTAGCTGTAACTGCATTAGCATGTCGGCGTTGTTGTTTCAGCTCTATTCCTGACATCCTGCAGGGCTAACCAATGTAAGCATTAGGATATTTCAATGTCCAAAACCGTCTAAGAGTTGGTCCAGGACAATTTATTTTGTAATAATTACAAAGAACTGTGACTAAAAGTAGGTTGTATAGTTCAAACAACATCAGCAAGGGGAAAATCATGTCGTTTTCAATTTAAGCTAACCTAATAGATTTTGGATATGTTTTTATGCATACATTATTTAACTGGTTCGTCTGCACTGTTTGGAAGTTCCAACTGCCTGGTTCACATGCTGTCTAGTTTTCCTTCTCACACTTCTTCTTCACATCAACCCACCTGGTTGGCAGTGGCTTTAAACTTGGCAACTTGGCTAGAAATTTTGGCCAAATGTTGGGGTTCAGGTCAATGGGTCCACCTAATTGCAGGATGGGAAAAAAGGTTTTGTGGAAACCAATAATAACTTTTGGTGAAAAAATTATTCCTTTGTTCCATGAAATTGATATGATATTTCATAATGTTGCAGCAGCTCAAGGGATAAATTTCCCTCTGAATTGTTAATGTTTCCATTACTTGATTTTTCTCACTTAATCCTCTTGTGAGATCCAATTCCAAATATTGTGAATGTGATATCAATGAATGCTGAACTGCTTAATAGATAAGGATTTAGAGGATAAATTTAATTTGTCATAGTAATTCCAGTTACTAAAATAAGATGAAGGGAAAAATGAATATGAAGAAAATGGACACGTGGGTCCAAGTTGATTACTGTGCTGGGCGGATGTATTTATTTATTTGTTTCAGTCTGTAGATAGAGTGCATCGGACTGGTGAATTATTGTGCACTACACTCAATGATTTCCATTTTTCACAGGGAACTTCTGATGAAGTTGTGGACTGCTCTCATGGTAAGCAGCTGTGGGATTTGTGCAAAGAGAAATATGAACCATTATGGCTCAAGGGTGGGAACCATTGTGACTTGGAGCTGTACCCTGAGTACATAAGACATCTTAAGAAATTCATATCGACAGTTGAAAAATCTCCATCCCAGAGGCACTCCTCAAGGCGAAGCACAGATCGTGTGGAGCCATCTAGGCGCAGCACAGACTGCTATGAAGCATCAAGGAGGAGCACTGATCGGAGAGAGAAGCCGAGGCCTAGTACAGATAGGCACGATAAGTTGAGAAGCAGTGATTTCAGGTCAAGTAACGTGGAAAAACTTGAAAAGCTGAGGATTACATTTGATCAGATGGAAAGGTCACGAAGGAGCGTAGATTGCCATGAGAAGTCTCGAATGAGCACTGACCAGGTGGAGAGAGCTCGGAAGAGCGTTGACCGACTGGATAGAATATGGGCAGGGTGAAAATTTTCTTCTGACTTAGATGTAAAATTCATAAATCGAGTGTGGATGCGTGGGGAAATTTTTTCGATGTTGTTTTCTCCAATGATTTTATGATAGTTTTTGTTCTTGGGTCAAAAGGCTTTGGCTGCATGGAATGAGAAAAGTTTGTTGATGGATGAATGCGCTATGTAGCGTTCATTGGCCCCGTGGTTTTTTTTTTTTTGATAGAACATTGGCCCCGTGGTTGATGTAACAACTAATAACATGTATGGGGAACGCAAGTGTTGCATTTGTCATGCACATCTCCTCTCTGTGGCTTCGTGCCGCCCAGGGAGTTGGTGCAGGTCCACTTTTTGTCTCATTATTGGCTCTGCAGCCCATTGCCATAAGTGACTGGTTTTTATCCATTCTATGGTGTACTGTCATCAGCATCATCCCAAACTTGGAAGTCTTAAGTCTTAATAACATGTATTTGCTCTTGGTCGGCTTGCAAAACAAAGGGCAAGAGAGAAGTTAGGATGGAATTTTGTAAAAGTTGCTTGCACGTAATGAGAATAGCCCCAACATGAGTGGTATGAGCTAGTTGCAAACACTCAAAATAGGGATGCTATAGAATTTCCCACATAACGATCAAGCAAAGCCCACCGTTTTTCTTACATAATTTGCAGTTTTTTTTTTTTTTTTTTTTTTTTTCAATTACTGGATTTGTAATTTCGTATCTGATTCAGAAAGGCATCCCCCTGGGATTTGAAATTGTGCTGACTCCAAGCTTTCCGCTATTCATTCCCATTGAAATTCCGGTCTAGGCATTGGAGCTGCCTTTTTGCAGCCTGATTAACGCGTGGTATGTGCCGCCAGGGCCTTTTTCAAGCAGCTCAGAATGGGATCCTTGCTCTACGATCTTTCCATTTTTTATCACTGCTATTGACTCCGACTTCTGAATGGTTGATAGTCGATGTGCTACGACCACGCATGTTCTTCCCACCATCATCTTATCCAAGGCTGCTTGAACTAAGCTCTCAGATACCGTATCCAGTGCACTGGTTGCCTCGTCTAAGAGCAGGATTGCAGGGTTCTTCAGTATCGCTCGGGCAAGCGCAATCCTTTGTTTCTGTCCCCCAGACAGCTGAGTTCCTCTTTCGCCACAGTAGGTGTCGTAACCATCCTTCATGGAACTGCAGCAAACACAGATGACCAAATTGAGAAGGCGTTCAAAATATGTGATCAACAAATATTCTTGGTTGCGTTCCAATCTCTTGTGGGGGTTTCCTCCGTGGTCTGCGGTTGAAAATTTCATTCAAAAGATGATTCCAGGCTGTGGCCGTTGTGAATGATGTGAGTGAAATCATCAATTCACTTCCATTTTCAAACCGCAAGCAACTCATGTTCAGTGGCAGTTATGGGTTTCAATCTTTAATAATCAGAATTAAATGGTTCTTTAAAGAAAAGCTTGTCTTTTTCCCTGAGCTAGAAGCCAAAAGCTATACCTGATGAAATCATGAGCGTTGGCGAGAGCAGCAGCTTGCATTATCTCAGATTCTGTTGCATTTTCTCTACCATATGCAATGTTGTCGCGGATGGTCCCTGAAAAAAGGGTTGGCTCTTGACTTACCAATGCAATATGAGCCCTCAGAGTTCTCAGATTGTAGCTCTTGATGTCCCTTCCCTCGATATCCACTGACCCCTTCAGTGGGTCATAGAATCTCTCAATCAACCCAATGACAGTGGATTTCCCTGACCCACTTGGCCCAACTAATGCTACCTGTTTCCCAGCTTCAATCACCAGACTTAGGCCCCTGAACACCATCTGATCAGGCCTTGATGGATAAGCAAAGTACACGTTCTTCAGCTCAACGTGCCCCTTGATCTTCTTCTTGACTGCTATTCCTTGGGCGGCATCAGGTTCGATCTCACTCTTCCTATCAAGTACTTCAAACACTGACCTGACTGCACTGCTACCCTTGGACAGATCGTTGGTCATGGTCCCGGCATCGGCAATGACCTTTCCAGTGCTCACCAAGATGAAGAAAGCCTGAAATAAGTGCTTTGGAGTAATCAGTCCTTGTGCCAGTAGTTTCCCCCCATACCAATAAGACAGTGCTATACTTGCAGTAGTGAAGAACTGGGAAACAAACAGACCAACTCCTGCCAGCAATGACTGTCTAACATTCTCCTTCCTTGGGCTTTCCAGTGCATTTTCATAAAGCCCCAACACTCTTCCTTGAGAAGAAAATGCAGTGATTGTCTTGTGATTAACCACAGCCTCGCTTGCTAACTGGCTCCCTTCGTTCTGAGCTTTCTGAGCTCTCGCAGACATCTTCTGCATTAGAACACTCCTTGAGTAGAAGCAGCCAATGATCAATGGCTGCATTGCTATTATCACGCTTCCTAGCCTCCATGAAACCGCTATGCCTAATGCGAATGAGAAGGCCGCCGTGGCTGTGACTTGAAGAAGCAAAGACATGCGGTCTCCCACGAGGGACCTCACCATGTTGGCTTCGCTTGCTAACCTTGCGCAGATTGCTGCGCTATTGTTTTCATCTCTATCAAACCAGCCCACCTCAAACGTCAGCAACTTCTCGAGCATTTTCTCTCTTACTCTCTTAGTCAACCTCTCTCCCATGATGGCGAAGTTGTAATGCTGGATGACATTAGCCAAGACACAGAACATGCCTACGCCTAAGAACATGAAGCAGTAGATTCTTGCCTCACGTTTGAGGTGTTGAGGGTCGCTAATGAAGTAAACTGAGAGCATCGACCCCATACAATAGAAATGTATTGGCTGAGCCGCTCCAAAGGAGATGGCGCTGAGACACCCGAGAAAGGTGCTCCTCCATTCGGGTGCATTCATTCGGAACAGACGCCACTGAGAAGGCACTGAAGATGATTTCCCTGTGCTTGCTCCAGTGGGATTGCTCATATGCGGATCTTGGACGTAGGGTGATGCTATGATTGGTGTGGTAGCTTGAGCGAATGGCAGGGCAGGGCTGCCCATTTGGACGAATGACAGTGCTGGGCTCATTGCATGACTAGTTGATATTCCACTTCCTGGGCTCATCATGCTAGTGTGCTTGTAATTGTACCTACTGGGTGTTTGAGAAGGGCTCATCATGCTTGCATTCTTGTAATTGTCCCTGCTGGGTGTTTGATAAGGGCTCATCATGTTTGTGTATCTGATTGGTGATGGAGAAGCATCAGCTGCTTCATTTCTCACGGCTGTTTGCTGCTGCATTTGGACCATCTTTGCATATGCACCATCTCCGTCGTTCAGTTGCATGAGTTGATCATGTGACCCCAACTCAACCACTTTGCCCGACTGAACCACGGCTATCATATCAGCTTTGCGCAGTGTGCTGAGTCGATGCGCGATGATTATAGTTGTCCTTCCGACAGAGGCTTGATCTAATGCATCTTGCACCACTCTTTCTGATTGTGAATCCAGTGCGCTGGTCGCTTCATCTAGCAACAGTATTTTTGGATCTTTTAGTAACGCCCTTGCAATTGCTATCCTCTGTTTTTGGCCTCCCGACATCTGAAATCCAAACTGCCCCACCTAATGAAAGAATGCAATAGGACAAATATCAGTAACAGAATCGTCTGGCAGTGCAAGAATGCAATAGAACAAAGGCCAGTAACTGAATCGTCTGGCAACGCAAGGAAGGAGAACTCCACGCACAGAGATTTGACATACTTACATAAGTGAAGTATCCATCGGGCAATTCGATGATGAAATCATGAGCATTGGCAGTCTTAGCAGCACTAACCACAAGCTCCATTGAAGCGGTTTCATTTCCAAATAGTATGTTCTCTTTTATGGTGGTTGCAAAGAGCACCGGCTCTTGGCTGACCAGACCCATCTGGGATCTCAACCACTTGAGCTGTAATCTCTTTATGTTCTTCCTATCCAAGTAAATGTCCCCACTCGTGGGTTCATAAAATCTTTCTAGCAATGAAATGGTAGTAGATTTACCCGAACCACTTCCCCCAACCAGGCCTAATGTCTTACCTGGCAATATTCTGAGATTCAAACCTTGCAGGACAGGGTTGTCTGGTCTAGATGGATAAGCGAATTTCACATCCTTGAACTCGATTTCTCCCCTCAAATTGTCTAAAATAATACCCTTTTCATCTTCAATATCAAGTTTTGGATGCCTATCGATCATCTCAAATATCCTAATAGCAGCTGCCGCAGCTGCTGCAAAGTATGCGGAGTTTGGAAGTGCACTCATTATTGACCTGACAGCATCAATGCACAAGGTTACGGCTTCAGAAACAGCACATAAAACATATTTGCAATACAAGGTGAAGCTTGCTTCTAGATGGTTGCCCATTACAGAGATTTTTGGGGCATTTTCCATCTTTGATGTGGACAAAGAAATCAACGGTCTTAATAACAAATCTTGGAGGCCTCACCTGTACCAACTAGTAAAAACAGAAAGAAAAATGTACTTTATGGCAGGAAGGAAACTCACAATCCTCCATACAGAATACAAAGTCCAGAAATGAAGACACTGCCACCTTTCGCCCCTGTTTCCGTGACCAGCAAGCTTCCAACCCAGCTCTGAAAAGACCACATAGCGAACAGAATTCCAATGCTTCCTATTGCCAGTCCCTTCATGAGACCTTGCTTTATACCAAGCTCCATGTTACGCACAAGTGCACGGCTAAATCGCTCACGGGTCCGGTGCTCTGCGACATAGGAGATGACAGTCCTTATCGAAGAGACCGCCTGTTCTGCGATCCCCCCAGCAACCCCATAAGCTTCTTTCATCTCCATTGCCAAATCCATCATGAACTTCCCAAACACAACACCTGGGATGATGAAGAATAGGCAAATGGGGAGGGATGCCAGTGCTAGCCTCCATGCGAGTATAAGAGCGACGACAGTCGTGAAGATGAATGTTACAATGTTTGAGATGAAGTTGGGTATCTGCAAAGAACCAGAACAAACAGCTTCCAATCACATCTGAACCACTGAAGAGAAGGCACAGAACAGAACAAGGTGAGAAAGCAGGACATTGAACCTTATCGCTCATAACATCTTGAATGACATTGGAATCCGTAGTGATAGCGGTGACCACTTCATAGGTTGTGGAAGTAGCAGCATTGGTGTCAAAGAAGCCTACATCTTGCCGAAGGACTGACTTCAAATACTCCCTTCTCATCCGAGATGTCTGTCTCTCTGCAGATCTAGTCCAACATACCCCTTCTGCAGTCATCAAAGTTTCAAAAACAACATCAAAACAAGTCATATATGCTGACGAGAGGATGGTGGATTGAAGATATTCAGTTACCAACAAAAGCTGCAAGTCCAACACCGATGGCCACATACAATAACTTCAGTGCAAACTGCAAAAATTAATGTATAGAAAATCAGTTGACTAGATTATAATTTTAGTTCAATCTCATGCACGGTAGAAACTAGAAAAGCATTCAGTTTAGAACCAGCAGCAGCTCTAACCTTGTTGACAGCATCTAAGGAAACATCAGCTTCTGAGGTTCCATACTTGTTGATGATGCTACTCATCACCCACAGCGTGAGAGGAGTCATCAATCCATCCCCAATGCACCCTATCATCCCCACCAGCATCAGACACTTGTCGACTCCGTCAGCGAACCGGAAGATCCGAAAAATCGAGCCGTTCTGCTCAGCAGCCATGATCTACAACGTTCATGCACCGCCCAACAACACCCACCAACGCAAGCAGCAGCAATAAACAAGAGAGCTCGATCCCTTCGCCACCAGTACTGCTACTGTCCTTAACTTTCTCAAATCCCACGTCACCTCCCACTCTCTTTGATAGGCTGCCAAATGGAAAGAGAATAAGCGTTAAAAACAAGGTAAACTATTCATTTTTTAATTTTAAAAAAAGGTTCCAAGCCGGCTTGGGAATGTCGATCAGATTCCAGCATGGGATAAAACCAGTGCAAATTCTTGTTGAATGCCACGGGCTTTTCTGATGGCTTGCGACTGGTCTTAAATATACAACGAGAAAAGACTAACGCGTGTGGACAAAGGCGTAGCATTGGGTCATTTTCTCGTAGATTCGGCCGTTCGATTCCGGCCATTTCCCCTGGCACGCACACAAACACATGCATTTCAATTCGTTGGTTACAATGTACAACAGGCAACAGTGCAAGTCATTCCATTTAGGCATCAACAACATCCATTTGTTGTGATGGCTTCTGGTCCGCACTTCCGGCCTGATTATATATTCCTCCATGTTTGGGGCTTGTTTGGGAATGAGTTATAAGGAATTCCCACGTCTTTTAATTCAGAATCAGATAAAAATCAAACAGCACATTACTAGCTACATCTACACCCTAATATTCCAATTATTATAAACAATTTTAAATCATTATTTTTACATTTTCTAATCATTTATGGCCATATATTTTCAATTATTAATTATTATTCATCCATATTTTTCCAATTAACCATCTATATTTTTTTTCCAAGTATACATTACTACAAAATATCTTACCGGCAGTTAATGGGCTGCTGCGTATGCTCATTAGCAACGAAAAAATAATAATATTTTGTTACTAATGAGTATGAGCAACAATCTAGAATCCACGAACCAACGAAAAATGGTTGCAACTTTTGTCTTAGATTTTGCAATTTGTTGTGGTCGTATACACACTATTTATCATTAATTTTTTTTTCTACGGTTCACATTTAGAGTCAATTAAACGCTCAAGCCTCCACAGAGCGTATAACTGTTACTATATATATATATATATATCTATATAAACCACTAAGACAGTTGCATTAACTAATTTATTAATTTGTCTTAGTTTGATAATTTCGCTTTTTCCCTAATTATAAATTTATAATTTGTTAATTATCATCTCATAAATATGTTACCAGTTCATTTATTAATATGTTATATCTTTTCAGATTATTTTCCATGAATCGATATAATGCAAGTTAATTACGCTCTCAGAACATGATCTGAAATCTGCTCCAACTTTTGGAAATAAATGAAAACCGGAACATAATACGCGCGTATACCTAACGTACATTACTCGTTACAAGCACTGAAATGCTTTTGCACGCATGGATGCATGCATGCGTACGTGGTGCTTGCGTAATGTACTAATTTGTCGGTGCTTTTAGGGCTGGTTTTGTTAATTATATTCATATCCGACATTCTGCAACGAAAGATGCTTGCTTTGTTTTGGCTTGTGTAATTCTCTTGTCTTGTCCTTGGGTCGCAGTTAAACGTTTATGTTGCATCCAACAGAATTAATCCTTTCCTACTTAATTAATTAATGATTTTTACAGTTTCAAACATCGATCTGACTGTGACTGCCTGCGGTCGGCTGATTTGTTTGCTTGAGCTTGAGCTTGAGCTTGAGCTTTTGCTGCTTTGCATCTCAACAGAGAGGCTGCCTAGCTCCATCTACTTCCTACACTAGTCATGTACATATCTGTATCAATACATTTACATGGGACGGGATTTTCACATACCGTTTTGAGATTGCCCTATCTCAAACCAGTATGAAATACCATATTTTAATATTTTTAAATTTTTTTTTAATCAGACCGTTAACTTAGGTGTATATTATCTATAAATTAAGTTTTACTATTTTCTGAATATGTGTATTTGTATTTTTAAACCCAACGTATAGTGGTCATTTTTATATAATATATATATATATATATATGTGCACATTTCTAAAATTAGCAAAAACTTGATTTGTAGATAATATATACATAGATTTTTAAAAAAATTAAGATACAGATGTTATAACTGGCCATCAATGGTCGTAAGTGATCATTGGGCTATTTTACACATTTACATACATGAGCTTTTACGTAATGATCTCAAAAAGGATTACGCATGAATTTCATGTCAGGTTTGTGAGCTACTATACTTCCAATTATATATTGGTATTATTCTAGGTGCACATGGGTGTAAAAACTTATTTTTTATATTTTTAAAATTTTTAATACAGCTGTTTATCCAAGTGTATCGAATATATATATCAATTTTTACTATTTTTAAATTTTTTTAGATTTTTAAATTAGTGGTGTTTTAGTCATTTTAAATTACAAAAAATACTACTGATTTTAAACATTAAAAAAAATTACAAATCTCAAAAAAATAATGAAATTTGATCCACATGTTAAATACACTTCAATTAATCGTTGTATTAAAAAATTCTAAAAAAAAATAAATATGGGTTAAGTGCACGCAGGTGTACCGAGGCTAAATGCACTTGGGTGTATTCGATCAGCTTCTATTATATGTGTGTGTTTGTGCAAGATGCACTTAATTAATTATAAGATTAATCATCCACTAAAGACATTTTTGTAGGTTTTCGGATAAATTTCTTGAGGCAAGCCCATATACAAATTAATTAGAATATTCTTCTTTCACTTGCATTGAATTGACTTTTGTTATTAAATCCAAACTCACAGGTAGATTACCTTGAAATTAAGGTTGAAAAATCCCATATGGATCTCTTCCAACTAAATTAGCTAAAGACAATTAAATATGGGGATTCTTGGTTATATATAAAACTTTTTAAACTAAAATTTATCTCTCTCCAAAGCTATCAAATCTTTTAAGTATTTTCACGTCTTTTTAATCATTTTTATACAACTAGCCTATTTATTTACTATTAAAAAAATACTAACCTACCTATTTTGTTCTTATTCTCTCAACAATTTATTATTCTTCTTATTATACTACATCATTTTTTCCATTTAAAAACTTTTACACAAAAAACCTTTGATCGAAAACCTTTATCACTTAAAAACATACCCTATAGCAAAATAGATTGGAATGAAGTTGACTGGTTAATTTCAGTGGTTCGTTTGTCCAGTACCGAAACCAATCAATCGATCCAATTCAGTTTGTGATTAGGTAAATCATTTTTCGCGTCCAGTTAGTCCGTTCAGCAGATGTTTGAAACCCCCTGGCCATTCATTGGTTGATATGGTAATGGGAATATCTTAATTTTCAAATAAAAATTCAATTTACAATATAACATCTTATTTTTCAATGCATAACAACCTTATCTTTTTAATTTACAACATTATTTTTCACATTTCCTTTACACAAATGCCTATTGCTGAGGACATATATAGCAGATATTGATCAGATTTGGCTGGTGAATGATTAAATTTAGTTTCGGTGCATTCTAGTGTATTTAAATCATTTTTTAAAATTTTTGAAACTTTTTTTGTTTAAGTGTTATCTTAAGTGTATTTAACATAAGTATCAAGTTTTATTATTTTTAGAAATTTGTAGATATTTTTTTGAATTTTTAAAAAACATGTGCATTTTAGTCATTTAATTTTTTTACAAATCCTAAAATATCTACAAATTTTCAAAAGTATTAAAACTTGAGATACACATATATATATTAAATATACTTAGATTTACAGTTGTACTAAAAAAATTCAAAAAAATTAGAAGAATTGATTAAACAGGCAGTGCACCAAGCTAAGTGGAGCGTATACACTTTATTGGGATCTGATTTTGTTGACCGTATCGGTCACGGTTATGTTATGGAATTAAATAAGCCCGAAATTCCCATTAATGAGATGCGTACAATTGGCAAGGGTGGAAGGGAATGTAATTGAATACTTTTTCATGTAAAGAATAAATGAGTGAGACACAAAATACCCGTTCAAATATTTTGTAATGCTCTTGGAAGGCTTACGTATATAGGTGATTGCAACACCTAATTATTAGCCGTGTGTAAATTTTCAATTGCAGGCAATGGATTAAGGGAATTAGTTACCGGTGCGTTTTTGGCGTTTCCACGGTGATGTGATAGGTATAGATACCCCATCACCATGTTGTGCAACCAAACAAATGCACATCTTTTGTCATTTGTTTCCAGCAGACCTTCCATAATCATGTGTCTTTCGCATAGATGCGAATCATTCTCTAAATTTTTTTTTTCTGATCAACCTCGTCCTTTTTGTATAAAGTAATCTTTTTTTCTCAAAAGAAAAAAAAATTCACATGTACATATGCTTCTGGATGTTAGATATATATATATACATATTTATATATATATAGATATATATATATATATGTGCAGAGCCCATTTTACTGCATACTATACCATAATATATATATATATATATCAGTTACGCGAAGCGAACTTACTTAATCCCTTCAAAATCAAAAAATTCTAATCCTTACTAGAAAATTCAATTCATTCATTGTATTTAACATTATTTGTTTATTTATGAGATTGAATTTCATCCGAATCAAATATGTTTACAGGCCATATTTATTAAAATGTATATATATATATATTCACATGTAAATTATAAAAAATACTTAAATTTATTTACACGCGTATTAGAATGTAATAATACTTTATAAAATCATTTATTCATATAGAAATGATATTTTAGACACTTTAGATGTGGAAAATACTACTTTAAAATTGATATTTAGTATTTTTCATAATTTACACATGAATATATATATATATATATATTTTTAACAAATATAACCCATAAACATACTTGATTGGGATGAAACTTGATCCCCTTGATAAATGAATGATGTTAATTACCATGAATGAATTATATTTTCCATCAAAGATCAAGATCTTGGATTTTAAAAAAGTACAATGGGTCCGCTTCTATGTAATCCAGGTATATAAAAGAGGAGCCCTGCATATATAGGGAGTTGTTCTAGTACAACGCCACTGCATCGGAACAGTGGTACATTTGCCCAAAAATGAGCTCTACATATATTAAAATGTAATGAAATTTTATACAATCATTTATCCATATATAAATTTTATAGCGAATGGTTTACATATTCAAAAAACTATTTTAAAGTAATTATTTACATCAAACTATTTTATTATGTTGAATTTATAACATTTTCAGATGCGGTCTATACATATATCTGATTATGATAAAAATTAATAAGGTAATAAAATACATTATTTTAAATACAATTAGTGGAGTAGATTATGATTTTATCGTCATGTGAGGCCCATTTTGATGCCATTGTACCTTGTTATACCTGAATATTTTTCATATATATATATATATGTGCAATTCAAGCTCATACGCCTTAATCCTAGTCCTATCCATATAAGCTAAACCCTAATTCTAGTATTAGAAATATTTATAATATCTAAAATTTAACCATATTTATTAAATTAGGTGTGGATTGAGTTTCAAGTTTAAATTTGAGTTGATGAATTTTCATTTAATTTAAGAATGACTATTTAAAATTTCATATAAATATACAAAAAGAAAATTATTTAAGTAAAAATAACAACACATAATCTAACTTATTTTTAAGTAATATACAATATATTTTTAGAAAATTTTAAAGAAAGAAAATTAATAAACTTAAAGTAAATAATATAAATATAAAGCTAGGTGAAAATAAAAATTATATAATTTATGTATAATACAATTTCAAACGATGGATGTGTATTCAAACATAAATATAAATAATATAAAATGTGCAAATACAGAGAAATATTAATTAGGTATTATACATAATAGGGTGTGTTTGGAAAATAATAAAACTTTTGATGAAAAATTTTTAATATAAAAATTTTTGAAATATAAGAAAATGATGTGATATGATAAAGATAATGATAAAGAGTAAAGAATATAAAATTAAAATAAATATATAAGTTATAATAGGTAGATGTAAAAAATAATTGGAAAGTAGAGTAGATGAATACGAACAAGTGAAGAAATGATTTTAAAAATAAGGTAAATGTGATAAGTGAAAAGTTTTAGATTGAAATGTTTTAGTTTAAAAAGTTTTATTGGTTAACAAATACCCCTATAATATATTTTATATTAAGAGTGTGTTTAAGAAGTAATAAAATTTTTCTATAAAAATTTTTATAATGAGAAAAAACGATATGATATGATATTAGTAACAATGAAAAGTAAAAAAAAGAAGTTAATATATATATATATATTAGTTGTATGAGTAGTTGTTTAAAATGATTAAAAGTAGGATGGTTACATAAAAAGATGTAAAGAAATATATTAAAAATAATATAGTTGTGAGGAGTGAAAATTTTAAATTAAAAAGTTCTATGCCAAAAAAATTTATATATCAACAAATACATCTTAAATATAGAAATGAAAATTTAAATTTGATTTACTTAAACTCTAACTCTACTTCCAAGTCGGATTGTTGGGTTTGACTTCCTTGTGCTTAGGTGCTAGGAAGACAAGTTCCATCGATTTCTTTTTGTTCAGCGTCCAGGTTTAGTTTCAACCTCGCCTTAGTTGACTGTAAGATGATATAGATGCATGCCTTATCAGGCTAGATCATCCACCGCTTGCATGCTCTCTTAGCAGATGTCAGTAATGGTGAATCCATCATGGCTAATTAGGAGTTAAGGCTTTTTAAGTTTAATTAGGACACATTTCCTTCATGATGTATGCAAGCCAACTTGGTGATGACGATAACAATAATAATTAGTATTATCATTTAAAATCAAAATGGGCTTTTAACGTCTTGCCGTAGTTCAAAAGAGCTTTAGATTTTTTATCAAAAAAAAAAAAAAAAAAGAGCTTTAGATTGGCCAGATTTTGCAGCGGATGACTATCCAAAATCAAATCAAGGCCCAAATTAAACCGGCTGTTCCATGGATGACAACATATGCATATATATAATAGGGTAGAAGCTGTTCCATTACTCTCTCCGTTTTTATATCTTAATATTAGTATAAAATTCAATCTATTTACTGTATTTAAAATTATTTTTATTAAAAGACTAAGTTTTATCTAAATTAAATATGTGTACTAGCCTTAAAATAGACATATTTTTGTGTAAATGGAGAAATGCTTAGATTCATTCGCATATTTGTTAAAATATAATAATATTTAATAAAATCATTTATCCATATATTAATGATGTTTTAGATGGTTTAAATATTGAAAATACTTCTTTCTTATTTATACTTAATATTAAATTATTTTATTATATTGATTTTATATATTTACTGATGCACAATCATACTAGATAAATAAAAGAGTTCTATGGTAGTATAAATGAGGCTAAATATAATAAATAAAATGAATTTTCTATTAACTATAGATATTAAATATAAAATTAATTATATAAAAGAGTGATTCCATAAAAGCATAACCGGTAAAATATATATAAACAATTAACCTAGAAGACCCTTGCTCAAAAGTCAAAAGAAGGCGACGAAAGATCCAAATCAAGGCACTGAAGAAACGTTAATCTGCATTGGAGAAAAGTTGATCTAAGGACGAAGCAATAATCATGTCTGACATCGGCCCGGAGAGCTATGCACGTCTGATTTGATTTACTGGTTGCATGAAGAGTGGGTCGAGCTGCGTGCTTGCATGCATCTATTTTTACTGCATGATAAAATAGAGAAGACGAAGGACGAATGGAGGGACAATCCATCTCTAGAAGGCATGTGATTCTGATGTTGGCTACATAAAAGTAGTTCAGCGTATATGTAATTCTATCTATTTTTTTACCTCAATGATTAATAAAAAATCCACTTATATTGGATTTAATAATATTTATTTTAACTAGAAGACCAAGTTTAATTCAAATAAATGATATGCATAGGTTACATTTGCTTAAAAAATAAATTCACGTCTATTTACATATGCACTAAAATGTAAGAATACGAAAGCTAATCAACTAGACATCTATAAAGCTTATCACTCATGAAGATACATGTTCAGCAAATATCTTTCATCTAAAATATTTATGTAGCCTGGCGGCTTAGTAGCTATTGTTGTTAGAACCGGACCGGACCAGCCGCTGCTACTGGGAACCAATCCAATTTCTAGTTCATTTGCATATGGTTCGGTTCAATTATATAAAACCATCTAAACCGGTGAACTGGCGGTCGAACCAAATTTGCCCAGTTTGTTGGACGTAATATATACCTTTAAAAAAATCCAAAATCTAAACTCATTGCTCCCGACACTTGCTCGCCCTCTCTAGTTTTTCCTTTCATGGAACCCTACTAATCACTCTTTGCCCTCGAAAGGGGCATTGAATTTGCGCCCCACACCTCTCCTCGAACTCCACTCTCTCCTTTTTTTTCCTCCTCATTTCTTCTTTGTTCCTCCATATTGCCTATTCTGTGCTTCCTGGATAGAATTTGGGAGATTGATATGTGAATAGATTCAGTTAGATTACTACCAGTTCGATGGGTGTCTAATGTCATGGATTTCATGGCGGTTGGATCAGAGCCACCGGATTTTTGGTAGTGGTTGGAAGGGCTTTCAATATGGCTTTTACGGCTGCCAACAAGTGCAGTATTGGCTGAAAAAAGGGGGGGAATAAGGCTTGGTTACACATGAATGTCGGAATGAGAAGAAGGGTCACAAGTGATATGATAACTAGGGAGTATGATAGCTATCGGACTTAAGGGATTTGCACCCAATTTTGATTAACCAGCTTTGATCTACAATCCAATGGCTTAGATAGCCGGATCTGAAAAATAATAGGTCACCAGAGATGGACTTTTCATGGTTGTTCACTTCCTAAAATTAAAGACGATGAATGTAGTCAAAATTATCTTTTTGAAATCTCTTTTAACTTGATTTGGCAGGCCGTTGAGATAAGGAGGAGTCTAAAGCAAAGATAGATGAGATTTTTCTTTTTCCGCTTTGACACAGCAACCATGAGCAACCTTGCGAGGAGAAGGGGAGAAAAAATTTCTGGTGGTCCACTAAATTCATGTATACACAGATCGTTATTTGCAATATAGAGCATTCAAAAAAAAATTATAAAAATTCCTCAAGAATCTAATAGAATCTCCCAAATTATGTAAATATAATTTTTGTGTAAAAAATTTAAATATCACTAAGTATTACATCAAAACCTAAATTTTAATATAATTTCTCTTAAAAGTTTCAATAAGTCGCGTGCACTAAAGCTGCTGCCTGCCCCATCCCTAGCTCCCTATTATGGCCTGCCCCCATCCCTACCCCAGCCTGCTCACGTCTCTGCCCCGCCCTACCCTCGTTCTTGCCCAAATCGGCGGCGGCCGACCTGCTGGGCAAATCAACGACAACGCAACAATAGCAATTGGCAAAATCCTCACAGCAGCCATATATATATTTAGGATTTACAAAAATATAATTTTATCAATATATTTACTTAAAATTTAAGAATAATTTAATATTTATGACATCATAAATGTGTCATGCTGATGTCACAGGTTCGAAACAGACCATTTTCTTTACTGGTTCAGTTCTAACAATATTGTTAACAACTCGGGACTTAGTGTGAGCCACATACGTACATTACATGAGTGTGATATGTATAGGACAATATTTAAGTGCAAACTGCCGAAAATGGGTTTTACATGTATTAAAATTAACATCTACTTTACTTATTGTATTTAAAATTATTTATTTTGATGACATACCAATTTTCATCCAAATCTAGCATGTGTATATGCCCTATCTTAAAATGGTATGAAATCAACATAATAAAATAGTTCAACTTAAATATCAATTTTGAAGTAGTATTTCAGTAACTAAACCTTCTAAAGTATGTTATTGATATGGATAAATGATTGTACCAAAATTTTTAACATTCTAATATGTATGAGGCCTACTTGCGGACTACACCATAATTATGATATAGACCGTCCACACAGGATTGGTTCTCATATATATAGAGCTGATTTTTTATGGTTGGCTGCACAAGTGTAGTCATTTGTCTAACCACAAAATATTTTTTTTATTTTTTAAAGTTTTTTATAAACATATAAAGCTAGGTGTATTTAATCTATAAGTCAAGTTTTATCATTTTTGAATATTTTAAAGTATTTTTCAGATTTTTAAAAACAAAGATATTTTTGTAAATTTTTGAAGAAATTAATTACATCTAACTTTACATGTTCATAAAAAATTGAAAAAATATATTTTTTAGACTAACTTAAGTAAAGCCTAACTTAGGCCAGCCTAACTAAATCATCCTCCTATATATATATATGGCATGTTTGGGAAATGATGCAATTTTTGGATCAAAATTTTTGGTATAAAAGTTGTTAAATAAATATAAAATGATATAATATGATAGGAGTAATGATGAGGTGTAAATAGAATAAAATTAAATAGATAAGTTAGTTGTATAATACTCATGTGAAAATGATTAAAAAATATGGTAGTTGCATAGGAAGATATGAAGAAATAATTTTAAAATATGGTAGTTATGAAAAATGAAAAGTTTTAGCTTGATATTTTCTTCTCATTGCCATATATTCTAGTATAGGTAACAGTCCCATAACTTATGATATAATTGCCTCAAAATGGGTCTCGTATAATTACGAAATTATAAATTACTCTACCCATTTTATTTAGAATTATTTATTTTATTAGCATATCAATTTTCATTCAAATTATATATGCGTATGGATCTCATTTAAAAATGATACAAATTCAACGTACTAAAATAGTTTGATATACATAACAACTTTAAAGTTATTTTTTTAACATGTGTATCTCCCATATAATTTAATATGGATAAATAATTATATAAAATATTAATACATTTACGTACATATAGGACCCATTTTAAGGCAACTGCACTATAACTTACAGTGTAGTTACATGTACAATAACATCTCTCATATGTATATATATATATATATACATCCTAATATAGTGCACTTGGGAACTTTAACCTATTTTTTGTTTTTAAATTTTTTTTATACAGCTGTCAATTTAAGTATATTTAACATGTTTATCAAGTTCTACCTTTTTTGAGATTTTTAGATTTTTTTTTAAAAAAATCAAGGCATTTTAGAAAAAAATGGGTTAAATGCACCTTGGGTGCACCGTGGCTAAGTGTCGTCAGGGTGCATTTAGCCTCTTCCGTATATTATGCATATATATGGGATGTTTTATGGTACATTCAGGTACACTAAGTTTCGGTGAAAATTACGAAAATACCATTTATTTTTAAAATTCAAAAAAACTAAAAATCTCTAGAAATGATAAATTTTGATACGCATATTAAATATACTTAGATGAATAGTTGTATAAAAAATTCTTTAAAATATTAAAAACTAAATTTTTACACCCGGGTGCACCAAGCTTTGGTGCATTTAGGTTTGTGGAATTTGTTTGTATATATATGGCTCCACTTCTATATACCAGGTTACATAGACTTTATAAAAGTGAAATCATGTAACATCTTCAAAATTTAAAATCTAAACTAAGTTTCATCCCTATAAAATATGTTTATGGGCCAAATTTGTTGAAAACTATATATTCATGTGTAAATTATGAAAAACACTTAGATTCATTTACACATGTATTAAAATATAATAATACTTTATAAAATTATTTATCCACATTTTGGACAATTTAGATATTGAAAATATAACTTTAAAATTGATATACAATATAAACTATTTTATTACGTTAATTTTCAATGAAGCCCATACATAATGATACTAGACAAGATAAAAGAATTTTCAAGATATTATAAATGATGTTAAATATAATAGATGGGGTGAACTTTTTATTAGCTATCTGGATATTAAAAAAGGAATGAATTATAGAGAAAAGAGGTTTCATCAAAGCGAGACCGATATATATATATAAAATACGACTTAGTGCATTTACATCCACGATAAGTTATGATACATTTGGCTAAAAATAAACCTTATATGCATTTAAATGTATTAATATTTTATACAATGATTTATTCATATATAAATTATTTATTATATAATTTATATTTTGAAAAAATAACTTTAAAATTAGCCTTTAGATTAAATTATTTTATTACGTTAATTTTGTACTATATTCATATGAGACTTATATACATATCTAATTTGGATAAGAATTATTGTGTTAATACAATAAATAATTCCAAACACAATATATGAAATAGATATATATTTTATGAACACGTGGGCCTATTTCAAGTCGAGTGTACTATAACTTACAATGAATATAAATAACTTCCTTCTATATATAGATAGATATGTTATTGTGCAGACAGACTGTGAAACCCTAACCCATATAGGACCCATATCTATATATTAAACATATATGATGATTATTTATGAACTATGGAATTATAAAGGTATTTTATGATTTTTGCTAATTATGTCAATTAAGGTTATGAATTAGCATTAATGATGTGATTAAGCATTTTAAGCCTAAATGAGAAAATGGATTTAGAATGAATTATTTATTATTTAAATAATCAAATATTTTATGAAAAATTATTTTTCATTATTTAAAATGAATTATGGAGAGTAATATGAAAATTAACAAGTTTGATGGAAAATATTGAAAAATTCATAACTCAATGCCTATAAGGCGAATTCAAGTGAAATTTAAAATGAAAATTGTTAATGATGAGCTTGGTATTATGGAATGAAAAGATTATGAAAATTTTTAATGAAATGAGAATTATGAATTTTTAAGCACATGTTTATTTCAACCGTTAACTTCAAACGGCTATATCAGGAGCTAGGAAACTCGGATTGAATTGAAATTTGAAACGGTTGAATAGAATAGTGAGATATTTATTTTGGATGGCTCAGATTAAGCATGACATATTGGGAAAAGGCCTGCATTGAAAAAGGTGAGCATGTTTGACTTATGCTCCACAAAAGTACTATGTCATTAATGCTAGAGTACCATACATAAATGCTTGATGGAATGAGAATTTGATGTGGCAAATTGCAGGCCATTCCTTGGGTATTTTATGCAATTATTTAAAAATCATAAATATGGGAATTATCCATCCATTTAATGCATGAAATAATGAAGTTACATGAGGGTAGCCAAGGTGGCAAAGATGGCACGTCCAAAGGCTGTTTTAGTGCTTCTTTTTTATTTTTGCAATTTTTTTAAAAATGCATATATGTCGCAGGGATATAAGTACATGATATGTGCATATAATAATGGAGATTTGCAGCAACTAAAAAATGGAAAAAGGTAGGTATATACTGCTGAAAACATGGATAGCTTGTGGTAGAGAAAAATGTGATTTTTGGTGTTAAGTTGCTGCAATATTTGTTAAATTTATTTATATAAAATTAATACATGAATTAAAGAATAATTAGAGACATAAATTACCCACATTTTTGCATAAAATAAAAATAAAAAAAATGGATAAAAATCTAGACAGTTGGACGTGATTGGGGGATAGCTTTGAACGGTCGTGGATTGCATTAGTTTTTTACTTTTGAAAATGGTAAAAATGCAAATTTTATGGCTACAATTGTGCCAGCACTTCAAGGTGATATGCATGCATTTACTCATGTGGAAAAATGTTAAAAAGTGGGCCCCACAGCTGGAAAAAAATTCATCTCTTATATCCCATGCACGATCACTTGGAGAAGGATTTGGAAAATTGCCAAAAGCTAGTTTTTCACCCAAACCAACCCAGCAACTCACGTCTCCTATTTCCAGCAAAAAAAAAGGAAGAAACCAAGGGAAAAAGAAGGAGAATTTGAAGAAGAAATTATCTCAAAGGATTAGAGTTTGAGTTGGCTCAAAACCAAGTAAGTATGTGATGATTTTTAGTTGTTTAACTTAAGTTCTTAAACTCAAAACTTGGAAAGAAAAAGCATGCTTAAAGAATCTGTAAAATGATGTTTCAACATTCCTTTCCATGAATATGGAATGGGTATTAAGTTTTAAGTATGAATTTTTAAGTTAAGATTGATGAAAATGAAGTTAAGCATGTGTATTAAGTGGAAAATCCAAATGGTTAAACCCTAAATCTCCAAGACAAGTTGCTGTTTTGATTTGATGTTTTGATTAAACTATAAATTATGTATTCATGCCAAAAATATGAGGGTTTATGCTTAAGTGATGAAATTTTGAAGTTATGAAAAGCAAAGTGATGATTTTGACCTAATTTCTATGTTTATATGTTAAAAATGTTATGGAAATGGACTTGCATGTTTTAAGCATATTATGTAGGGTAAAATACCCTAGGTTTAAGGTGTGATGGATGCTCAAAAGATTTGGGAGAAAGAAACCCTAAATCTAATTTTATGAAAGAACATCAAACCGATGTGAAACAGGACTCAAAACGTGAGGGTAACTTACTGTTTTGAGAAATGATGATGCATGGATGTTAATTATGTGTTAAATCTCTAAATATGGATGAGAAAAATGAATTTTATTGCTGAAAATTCAGAATTATATGATTGCATAGGGTTATGTGTCGAAAGACGCGTATATCGGGTGAAAAACGGGTTCCAAACTTGCTGTTTTGAAAACCTATAGTTGAATGGATTTAAACCCCATGAAAATATCCAAAATGCAGTGGTAATCAAGGGTAATTAAACCCCTGAAAAATGGATTAAATTTCTAAGTTAACACAATTTATGAAATGCATTATGTTTATGTGCTAAATGAGCTTATATGAATGAATAATGGTAAACGGGTGGTGAAGGACTTGTGAAAAGTGATTTTATGCAAAAATACATGAAAATGAGATGAATCTCATATTTATGAATCTGTTTGAGATTGTATGGTATTTAATTCAAAATTTTGGACTTAAATTATAATGCTAAGGCAATGATATATATGTACAAAAAACACCCGTATGTGTGTTTTGGGAAAAATAGGAAAAATGGCAAAGTAAGTTTAATGAAACTATGTATAATGTTTATGGAATGAATTTTATGAGATTAAAATTGATACCCTAATTTTAGGGTTATGTGTATATGCTATGTTGTATGATAGCTGATGTGTGTAAATTGTGCTAATAGGTGCGAAATGAGCCATATATATGTATAATGACTCGTGAAGTCAAATAAATGACATATGTATATGGAATGAGTTGGAAAACTAAAGAAAATATGAAGAAAAATAAATATATGAACAATCATATTATTTTTCATGTAGGCAAAGGTAAAAAAAATGTGGTGACGGAAAGCTATGGAAGTCAGGTAAGCAAGCAAATTTTCTAAAAGATTTTTGCTTTTCTAAATTGTTTCCATAAATGTAATTTTTATTCTAAATTGTTTGATGAAACTATGGAAATTGTTTCTAATGTGTTTAAGGATGGTCATCCCTTAGCAAAATTATGTTAAACTGATGTTTACTTCAAGTGCAAAATTATTATGAAATGTTTCTTTGATAAATGCTATAGAAAATGATGTAGTTTGATGGTTATGATTGAAAAATCATGCTAGCATGTTAAAGATGAATTTATAAAAAGTTCATGTGTACAGGATACGAGGTCCACTTAAAAAGTATAAGCGGACCGATTGTTCCCCATTGGTGTGACCAAGTCGCTTGTAACAGGCCCAAGGCTGGCAGCGCCCTCTTTAAAATGGGAGTTAACGTGAAGGATAGTCGCCTAGCTAACTTCCATTATAAGAGAGATATGGTGTTTATGTTCATGTTTTCATATGACATTATACATATGAAATCCGTGATTGGTACAAGATTTTATGTTTTCAAGATATACCTTTGGATAAAGTATAAGATGCTTTCCAAGTTGATTTTAAATGAAAAATGTTGACTGAAATGATTTGCCTGAAAATTGCAAATAACTTGTTTATTGAGTTTCGACTCACGATTTTGTTTTCCAAACCCAAAGACAGGTGATGAACAGGATATGGCGAAGGAGTAAGCGCCGACTTAAGGAGTCCATGGAAAAACTGATGAAACGTATGTTATGACGTTTATGTGAAATGGTTGTATAAATTTGATACAGTTCTTTATGATGAATAGATATAAACTATTGAAATGTTTGTACGGATGACTATAATATGTATATGCAGTGGCATCTGATTGAGGCAAAAGATGAAATGTCGCTGCACAATATATTTGTATGAAATGAATGGATTGATATGACTTAGAAATGTATGACAAATGAAATTATGAGAACATGAGTTGTTAGATGAACAGTTACATGACCATATTTAACAAGATAAATATTCGATAAATCCCACCGTGTGACAAGGCAACAATCCTGATCACGTCTACCAATCAATACGATCTTGATGTAAGGGCTAAGATGTGACGCTCGATTTGGGCCGCCACACAGACTGCATTGTCACTGCAAAATAGGCACCACAACATTAAAATGTTATGATATTTTATACAATCATTTATCCATATAAAAATCATACTCTTTAATGGTTTAAATATTAAGATACCACTTTAAAATTGATGTTTTCATTAAATTATTTTATTACATTAATTTTGTATAATTTTAAGATGATCCGCACACAAATTGGATTTGGATAAAAATTGATAAGCTAATAAAATTAATAAATTTAAATACAATTAGCGATGTAGATTTCCTATTCATAATCACGTAAGTCCCACAATGAATGAACTGCACAATGTAGTCGCATGTACTAGATCAATTCATATATATCTTCCTTGTATGTCATGGGTCAAGCTCACTGTCATGAGGCTGGCTCACTATGTCTGATGTGCATTGATGGTGTGATCCAATCCATATCTTATGTGCTCATGAAGTCCACGAGGGATCTGCATGTTCATGATCTTATCTTAATCTCGTTCCAAGATTTTTCCTCGTAATTCCACTCCATGATTCCGTACGAATGAAAATCTAGTCTCACTAATCTCGTTCCAAGATTTTTCCTCGTAATTGCACTTCATGATCCCGTACAAACGAAAATCTAGTCTCATGGAAGGGTAAAAATATTATTGCTAAGTCAATTTATTGAACTCCAAGAGTCCCACCTTTAGCGTGCGACGTTTGGACTCCGTGTCTTGATTTGGAAAGTTTATTTCTTACTTTCTGAAGTAATATTTATTTAGTTAGCAACGTTATTAGATTTACACTCCTTAAATTTTGGATTAGATTATACAATTTAGTTGAGTTGTAAATACAAGAATTTTAAAAAAAAAATTAGCCCAATCAAGCAACCCCCAGTGAATTAAGCCTTAACCAAAATCGATCCTTATCTATAATCCAGGAAACAGCCTATCGATCGACAGCACAGATTACCTATAAAGAGGCCAGCCGCAGAATGGGACCCATTTGCCTGCCTGCGTGCCTGCGCGTGATCTGAAGCGAGTGTTGGTGGGGCAGCGGCTCTCCATCGCCCTCGCGAAATCTGGATAAAAACACAGTCAGCAGAGATGGGCCAATAGCCATTAGCCACATGCCAGAAACCCAGATGAGGAAATGTACGTCTAATCTCATCGTCTGACTGAAAAGCGCCCAACCTTTTCCACTTTTCTCGCTTTCGAAGCGTCTCTCTTTCTCTCTCTTACTCCTCCCTCCAAACTTCCGTCTTCCTTCCCACAAGACATCCATAGCAATAGCATGATCCGCTGCATTCCCGTCTTAAGCTTCACTTGATCGATTTTCTACCACGTACTACCTTCGTCATATATACATGACTCACCCCCAGCTGACCCTTTTCCCTCTCCACCCAGAGAACCTCTTCGAAGAGAAAGATCTCCACGACAACGTGACCTACCTGTTCGACGGCGCCCAGGAAGGTACTGGGACGCTCAACGGCCTGCTCGGAGGGGAAGTTGATGACGATTCCGAGCCGCTCTCGCCCTCGCTGACCACCACTTACGCCCATGGAGGTGGGCCGGACAGCAGCGATGGGGCAAGCACGCTGGCGCAGGCTGCGCTACGGCACAAGGAGCGGGACGTCGGGAAGGAGGACGAAGAGGAGGAAGCGGAGAAGTGGGTTTTGTACTCGGATGTGGTGGAGGAGATCAGCAAGGAAGAGCAGGAAAGCACCAGCAGCGGAGGTCGAGGTGTCGATACTGCTACTGCTACTCGTGGGCTGTTGTCGCTGAAGCTGGATTACCAGCAGATTCTGAATGCCTGGTCGGATAAGGGATCGCTTTATATACACAAGGACGCGGATTCCTCTCGAGCTGTTCCGGATCAAACACATGATGTCGGTGCCAATGTAAGTCTCAGTCCGCGGCTTTTATATCACTTCTACCACTTCCACTGATGCCTGCCCAAAATTGAAAGTTGAAAATTTTCTTTCTAATTGAATAAAAATAGCTAAATATTGGCTGAGTTTTTTCTTTTCTTTTTTAATCATGGTTTTGTTTTCCGGAAAGGGGAATGAGAAAATATGACGAGGGGAGTCGTAAAGTAAATAAAAATAACATAAAGAGACTTTGTAGACATAAAAAATAAGTAATGATTTAAAAATTAAAATTGTAGGATCATGTTACAAGAAAGTTAAAAGATATATATTTTTAATTTCTTTTCACTTTCATCCAAAATTGCCTATCGGTTCTTGTTCAACAAATGACAATTTTGCTTTTTTTCAAACAAAAAAAGCTCTTTGTAGACCTTTTATCCCAAAAAAAAACTCTTTATAGATAATTGATTTATGCGATTCTACTCTTCTTCCATTCTTTTAATGGGTATTATTCTGATTAAAATGAAATTGTAAAAAATATGAGGATGGAAAAGAAGGATTACTGTGGTAGGTAATATTTCACATTATATAGGAGAACGTGAAAAATATAGATGATAATTAATGACTAAAAATATATTTCTTATGTATTAGAAGAAAAGAAATATGGTTGTTGTATATTAAGAGAGATGAAAATAAAAATATTTCAAATTTCAATACCAAAATTTAAGTAGCTGAACAACCTTTTAACGAAAAAATTGTTCATGTACTTCTTAAAAATAGTGAATTTTTAGGATGCTTTTATTAATCGATAAAAAATTTTCTCACTCTTTTCTACACATAACTTATGATGTATTAGGGAAATTATAAAACTTTTGAATGAAAATTTTTGTGTGAAAATTTTTAAAATGAGAGAAATATTGTAATATAATATAGGTAACAATGAGTAATAAAAAGAATATAATTAAAATAGATAGATTAGTTTCAAGGGGAATTGTATGAAAATGATTAAAAAGTAGGGTAATTATATAAAAAAATATAAAAAATAATTAAGAAATAAAGCAATTATAAAAAGTGAAAAGTTTAAACTGAAAAATTACAATTTAAAAAGTTTTACCAATAGCCAAACACGCTTTAATATGACTTGATCGTTTAATTATCATGCTTTTCTATTTTTGCTTTGTATTTCAATTATTTTTATATAATTATTCTATTTATTTTTTATTCTCTTTGCTCTTAATCATTAAACTTAATGTCTCGTATCATTTTTCAAAATTTTTCATAAAATTTTCTCACTTTTTTTTTCCCTTTAACCAAACAAATAAAGAAAGAAATGTTTGCCATGGGTTAGAGTGATATTTGTCGTAGAGATTATTAAAAGCTCGGAGGCTGTCCAATTGTTAATCGTACCAATGACTGCATTATATCCATGTGCCAATTAATTAATTTGCTAATCGTTCGGATGACCACCACCCATGATCTTCACAACTTAAGCTAGATGCAACATTCACATGATCACGCAATGCTGACTGATCTTCACAATTTAAGTTAGTCTGTCGCATGATCTATATATTTAGGCGTTGTTTTGGCACGTAATGCTCACGCGTCCTTCTATTTAAGTTTTTGAAGATGATATATGTGATATTTTAATTGCTCTAACAATTTTAACAGGCAACCTATCTCTATTTCGAATTATTTTCCTTATTTTTTTACAACAACAAAGCAAAAAAAAAAGGTTCGCAATCTCCTGCGCCTGGGAGCAAGCAGTGCTCCCTGCTCCCGGGCGCATATACTTATTATTATTATTTTTTTCAAAATTTTTTCATAGAACTGTTACTCTAGGTGTAGTTAATATGTGTACAAATTTTTACTATTTTTGGAGTATTTTAGATATTTATTTTTATTTTTGAAAATCAGTGGCATTTTAAGTAATTTAAAATTACGAAAAAGCCACTGATTTTCAAAAATAAAAAAAAAATATCTAAAATACCCAAAAAAAG
>JAXCLR010000001.1:78711235-78730418 GCA_035584095.1 Annona squamosa
TTTTTACTTTTTTTGGAGTATTTTAGATAT
This sequence comes from Annona squamosa, assembly GCA_035584095.1. Taxonomy (NCBI): domain Eukaryota; kingdom Viridiplantae; phylum Streptophyta; class Magnoliopsida; order Magnoliales; family Annonaceae; genus Annona; species Annona squamosa. The sequence goes on from JAXCLR010000001.1 coordinate 78,711,266, forward strand.
TTATTTTTATTTTTGAAAATCAGTGGCATTTTAAGTAATTTAAAATTACGAAAATGCCACTGATTTTCAAAAATAAAAAAGAAATATCTAAAATACCCAAAAAATGGTAAAAATTTATACACATGTTAAATACACATATATTAACATTTTTAAGAAAAAAATTCCAAAAAAAATAAAAAAAAAGAGGTGTGTGTGCCTGGGAGCAGGGAGCGCTGCCTACTCCCAGGCGCAGGAGATTGCCACCCCCAAAAAAATATGATCATTATTATTGTGCCTACTTTTTTCTATTTTACACCATTGTTAAAAAACATACGAGCCAGCTAGCTCTTGAGAACACCTTTCACAGCGATCATTTATCTTTGATAATCGAAGCACATCATGGCCATTTATGAGGAAAGCCAGAACTTCTATCGCATTGAGCTATATGTGATAAAATATCAAATGTAAGTCTATTATCCAATATGAACATGATAATGCATGATAAGGTAAAAAAAAATACAAAGAAAAACCAACTGATCAAATAAATACAAAAATAAGCTATAAAATTTTCAATTTACAGTGGCGTGCAATCTCTCTCTTAAATTTCTTCATTGTCAATTAACATCTAGGAACATTTGTCTATGTATATATTTGACTGTCATATATTAAAATACACAGGGGTTATACAGTGATCTGGAGTGGAAGAGTGATGCAGAGTGGAAGAGTGATGCGGGGGGGCTTTGGAACGTGCCGGAAGTAGAAGGGAGCAGCGCAGCGGGAGAATATGGGAGCAGCCAGAGAAAGATGGGACCAAGGGAGGCAAGGGTGATGAGATACAAGGAGAAAAGGCAGAGCAGGCTCTTCTCCAAGCGGATTAGATATCAAGTTAGGAAACTCAATGCGGAGAAGCGACCGCGAATGAAGGTGAGAATCTATACATGGTACTGATCTTGGTAGCACTATCTAACAGCACAGCAGCTCTTTCTAGGTTGGACCGGTATGGTATTTTTAAAAAAAAAAATGAGTTTTTTTAATAAAAATGTGAGCCGTAATGTATTTGGTTTATATACCAAATGTCACAAATTTTAGATAAGTATATATATTTCTGTAAATTCAAAAATAACAGTTTTGGAGGTATTAACCAATTTTCCCCTAAACTTTCAGAAAAATATACATGTGTTTAGAAATTGTAAAAATTTGGTATATAAATTAAATACACATAGGCTGACATTTTCATGAAACAAAAAAATTAAATAAATGTGTGTATATTAGCTTGGGTTACTTACAAGATCATTATTCATATGCACATATTTACTCTTTCTATCAATGCGTGCACAAACTCCAGCAAATTAAAACCTTATTTATTTATAATTACTGGCACTTGGAAGAACAATATTTAGCTCGCCCTAAATTTATATTTTAATATTGATGGGAATTGTTTGCTGATTGATGCAATGCAGGGTCGATTCGTGAAGAGGAAAATGGAAATGTAGATGTTTTGCTGAGTGTGGTAAATAACACATATGGTTTGTTTTTATTTACACCTTTGATGATAAAAAAAAAAAAATTAGCGCTCAGTTATACTTGTAATGCTTTGAGAGGCATTTATCATGTGAAATAGAATTTGAGTTGCCCATAGTGTATCAAATGGTAAAGCTTATTCATCTCTTCATCTCTTCAATTTTGTTCCTTCAACAAATTCAGGTAGCGATTTGTCTACAGATCTTCATAGTTCAGCGCATTTATACCGAGCAGTCAATTTGTGTGTTAGGCAAAAATAGAAAAAAAATTCTTGCTCCAAAACTTATCAACGTATCTTTCCACAGAATTAACTTTTTTTCAATCATTTCTGTATAAGCATCTTATTTTTCAATCACTTATATATAGCTTTTAATATAACTATCCTACTTTACAGTCTTTTCTAAACATTTCTATATAAACATCCTTTAGTACTGATCATTATCCTCGTTTTATCACATCACTCTCACATATTTTCTAAAATTTTTTCAAAAAAATAATTTTTTATGGGTGTGTTTGGCACTTGATGAAACTTTTGGAAGAATAATTTTTCATGTAGAATTTTTGGAACGTGAGAAGTGATGTAATATAATAAGGGATAATGATAATGAGTAGGAATATAAATTTAAAATAGATATGATTGTTGTATTGGTAATTGTGGATAAATGATTGAAAAATATATTAATTATATAGAAATATATGAATAAATGATTAAACAATAATATAACTGTGGAAAATAAAAATATTTTGAGTTCTAGCTTGACAACTTCCACCGTCTACCAAACACAAGCCATATTTCTAAGCACACCCAAATTCTTAGAAATCATTGAGGAAGACAATATTATCTGCGTGATAATGCAACTTGTATGGAACATTGTTACGCTGGTAAATTTAAAGTATTCGATTTATCCTATTTAAATCGAACTATATTTGGCTACAAGTGGGCAATTTACATTTAGAGGGTGTGTTTGGTTGGAGGTAAAACTTTTGATGAAAAGTTTTTGGAGTAGAAGTTGTCAAATCGACAGAAAGTGATATGATATAATAGGAGAATGATGAGGAGTAAAGAAAATAAAGTTAAAATAGATAGGTTAGTTGTATAGGTAGTTGTGTAGAAATGATTGAAAAGTAGGATAGTTTGTGTAGAAAAATGTGAAAAAATAATTAAAAAATAAAGTAATTATGGAGAGTGAAAAGTTTTAGATTGAAAAGTTTTAGTTGACACTTTTTTATCCTAAACAAACACACCCAGAGTATGATTATATACACCATATTGTATTTTATGCTAAAATATACTATTACTTTAATTTAATTTTGTTTTTGTTTGATTTTTCATCATAAATATATTTTCCTAATTATATTTTGTCACTTTACAATAATTTGAGTATATATTTTTTATTTTAAAAAATATCAAGCATTTATGTCATTTTTCACAGTAAAAAAAATTAATTTTTAAAAAATCAAAAATAAATATGTGAAAGTATTGTAAAATGACAAAACTTGGTATATATATTGAATATATTTAGAGAAACATATTTATGAAGAAAAATTAAAAGTTATAATTAATTGCAAAGATAAACGAACATCGTATTTTAGTTTAAAATACATTATGATGTGTATGATTGGGCTCTTTTATGTTTTAAATCTTCTAACTCTATGTATTTATATTTTCAACCTCAATATTTGCATATTAGTATTTTAAACTATGCGAGATTTGATTTAGAATGCAAATGGTATTTTAGACATTTTACAAAATTTTAACGTCTTCAATGTAGAGGTTTAAAATGCAAAGAACCAAATTTCATATGATTTAAAATGTTATACGTAGTCCTGAGATTTAAAATGCAAATATGCAAAATTAGAAGATGTAAATACAAATCCCTCACTACAAATGAGCTAATTTTAATTACTTATAACAAAAATGAAACGAAGTGTTTCTTAACAACCAAAGGTAATATAACAAAACTAACAAAAAAATCAATTACCCAACTACTCCATTTTTTCACCATTGTATTTTAATCACTTTCTCATGTATTTTATACAACTAATTTATTTATTTTCACTTTATTTCTAATTTACAACATTATATTATACCACTTTCTTATTTTCAAATTTTATTTTATTATAATCCCATATTTTACCAAATGCAAACATTTTTGAAATGACAATCCAATATTCAAATTAAGTGATTATATTGATTATGGACTTGAGCAACAAGGTTCAAATTTTCCTATTTAGACTGATTAACAAGGTGGGTGCATTTGGACTTTTCACACCCATGGCATGTTAAGGGCTTTTGGCATTTTGGACCCTTTAAGTTTGTGTATTTGTGTTTTAAATTTCAAAGTTTGGATATTTGCTTTTTAAATTTGTAACTTTGAATCTATTGTTTTTTGGATCCTAATGTTTCAGCTTAGCTCAAATAAAAAACTCATTTAAATATTTTTTTTATTTTTTCTTCATACACTTATTTGTTGAAGTATATTTAACATGTAAACTAAAATTTACCAATTTTGGACATGTGTCTATTTTTAGAGATTTAAATATTTTAAATAAATTTTTTTATGTGGGCTAAGCGAGACATGGGCTTAAGAGCATTTTAGTATTTTTACTTCACATAAACGGACGTTACTTAGGTTTTTTAAAGTTGTGAAGTAGTAGGTTCACAAAGCAATAACTTCAAATTTACAAGGTTTAAAAAGCAAATATGCAAACTTCAAGGTTTAAAATGTAAATACGCAAACTTAGAGGGTCCAAAATGCAAAAAATCCACATGTTGTGGAATTTATTTCAAATTTTAATTTCAATCAGGAACTGGCCTCTAACCAGTTTTTACGCTATATAGGCATCTGCCAATGAAATAGTAGATTATTTTTTTTGATGAAAGGGAAGTAGTAATTAATTAGTTCTTAATGAAAGGGAAATAGGGATTAATTAACGCTGGAGCAATTACCTTTAATGCAAAAAATCAATTTTAAAAAAGCTAGATAAAGGAGATTATTTTTCTAAAAAAGTAAAAAAGGAAAAAATTGAAGGGAGAAAAAAAAGAAAATAAAATGATGTGATCAAAATTTTAGATGAAAAAGTATTACTATGTATTCACAATGGTGCAAAATTATATAGAAATTGAGAAAAATTGAACGTGATTTATGAAATAAAAAAGTAAGTTATTATGAACAAGAAAAATATTTCTAATGAAGGGATATACCGATAGAGGGCCAAATTGAAATTAAACAAAGCTAGCAGTCCATTTCTGGCAAAACTTCCCAAGTGACCGAAGTCATAATGACGACTTGCTACCGTTTCGAGCGCCGTAAAAGCCAAGTGTTTGCTTGCAGCGTAAGCAAGAAGCCGAAGTAAAATCTATCCAAAAAAAATAAAAAAAAAGAAGCCGAAGTAAAATAAAAAAAAAAAAACAAAAAACAAGAGAAGCCGAGGTAAAAACTCTTCCCTCCGTTGCCCATTTCATTTTTCATTCTTCGCCAGCCTTTCTTCCGCTTCTTCATGTTGGATCAAGAAGCCGTGCCATTGAGAGGAGAGAAAAGAGATCCTTCTTATGCTTTCGGAGCGAAAATTAGCTTGAGCAACTCAGCACCGCGGCAGCGCAGGAAATGGAGATCAGCGATGATTACTTGTATCTTGCCCTGAGAGACGCAGCGTCCTCCGTGGGTCAGAAGGTCAATCTGCTAGCTGCTGTTGTTGACCATGGATTTCCAAAGAAGACCAAGGGAACCGGTAGCCACTAACTCACTCATTTTCTCTGCTTCATTAGCCCTAGCTTTTGCCGCAATTCGCCATGTTCGGGCTCTATGATTTTTTATAAACAGACAGAATTTTATTTTCACGGCCCAATCCTACTCCCTCAGTTTGGGCCAGCACCCATCTCGTTATCATCTTGACATGTGATTCAACTGTCAATGCGCCTCTCCACGTTATTTGATGCTGTTTGTTACCACAGCAGTGGCAAAAAAAAAAAAAAACACTTCTGATTCTTTTTATTGGATTTATTTCACTAAATATGCAAAAGCAAATGCTTTTATCTGAAAATTATTCTCAAATGCTGAGAGGTCTGGTCCTTTCTTTGCAGATTATGTCTGCACATTGAAGATAATGGATCCATCATATCAGGATCGTGGATTTGCTGTAAATATGTTTATTAACAAAGTGGATAAGATGCCCAACATAAAGTCTCTTGGAGACATAATTTGTCTCCATCGGGTCACGGTAACTACTGATTTTAAAGCCTTCTTGTCACTGTATTTTCACTTTGGTTGGCCATCTGCTTAAATCAAATGGACGCATGGTTTGTCTCATTGTGTTTCAGTGGTTTGTAATCTCCAAGGTTGTACTTATTGTGACGACCATTCTTGATTTGGGGACCATATGGTTTGTCTCATTGTGTTTTAGTGGTTTGTAATAAGAACTAATCACTTTTGGTACTTAGGATCAATAGTTCAAGAGAACAGGGAAATTGAGAAAGATATAACACATAGAATTCAAATAGATTGGAAGAAATGGAGAAGTGTGTCAAGAATTTTATGTAACCGACGAGTTCCAATCAAATTAAAAGGAAAATTTTATAAGACTGCTATTAGACATGCTATGCTTTATGGGGCAGAATGTTGGGCAGTTAAAGAACAACATATATAAAAAATGAGTGTAGCGGAAATAAGAATGTTAAGGTGGACGAGTGGTAAAAGAAGAAAAGATAAAATTAGGATGAAATAATTCGAGAAAACTTAAAAGTGAGACCAATTTGTGATAAAATGAGAGAAAATAGATTAAAATGGTTTGGTTATGTTAAAAGGAGGTCTGAAGTAGCACCGGTTAGGAAAACAGAGTTTATCCAAGTAGGAGGTGGTGGGAGAATGAGAGGAAGACCTAAAAAAAATGGATAGAAGTAATTAAACAAGATTTAAAAATATTACAAATTACAGGGAATTTAGTCTTAAATCGCTAAGAATGAAGTAATAGAATCCATTCAGCCGACCCCACCTAGGTGGAAAATGACTTATGATGATGATGATTTTTTCAAATGATCAATAACTTAGAGTATTTTAGCGTGTCACTGGATGATTATATGTGATACATTAGGTTGCTATTCATGATAAAAATGACTATCGTTCAGGTCTCTATGATTGTTACAGTAGGAAATAAAATTCTTTGATCAATTCGAACTTATGCCCAGAGGAATGTATTACTAGAAAGCCCCATTGATGAAAATGGCAACAGCCAGTGTTGGAGGCTTAGAAGGTTTGTAAACACTTGAATATGCCCTCATGGTTTAAAAAAAAAGGTCATATTTGTGAAAATAAGTCCATGTACTGTTTTCAGCCGACATCAGTCCTCAATGCCTCATTTGGAGTTAAGAAAAAATGGGCCATATCATGCTTTCTATTAGCCTATGAAGGCTACGTTTTTCCATCAAAGTTCTGGGTCATGGTTTATTTTTACTTGCTTAGAGGTCATTATTTCATATCCATTTAGGATACTTGGGGCCTCTTTCTTTTTCTACCAAAGTCCAACCCATCATGTGTGGAGGGATAGGAAATTGGTAACTGAAGAATGTTTTTCTTGTCAAAGGATGTATAATTCTTCTTCATGTGCTCTAAAAAATTCCCTTTTGAGGATTCGTTGTCATCTTTCATTTTTATATTTAATTAATTTATCCTATAGAAAGGAAAAAAGAAAAGAGGTAATATAGCAGCATCTTTCATGGTTTCACTGCCGTTATAATTTCTCTAACGGAGTGTTGCTTATGTAGGTGAAAATCTATGAAGGGGCAGCTTATGCTCTCTTTGACAAGAAATATTCCAATTTTGCTTTATTTGGAGGGAAACCTGGTGACAGCTTCACTCCTTATCAGGTCTTTTCAAAATTTCATATTACTGAGCATGGCAAGGAATATATAACACAACTGAGAACGTGGTTGGTTGATCATCGCTCTGATGTTGGTATGATTCATATGCTTATCTACTTATTTATCATGTATGAATGTTCATGTGTTTTAATGTCAAGATTTATTTATGAATATATCTTCATGTCCTTGGTAAGGTTTCTGTGTTGCCGGCAGTTGGAACTATATATTAATTGCTATTTTATATTTCTTCTCATTTAAGGAAAAATTTTTAAGAGAAAGAGCTAGCAAACGTTTGGAGTCAATGCATTGGGAAACAACTGCTTTGTTTTTGTTGTTGTCCAGATAGCATTAAGAAAACATGGGGAAAACAGTGGGGTTTCAAACAAATAACCCAAGTTTTCAAAAAATGACATCACGTGATGCAAAAAGATCATGGGTGTGTTTGAAAATGAGGAAAAAATTATGAAGTTAAAACTTTCTAATCTAAAACTTTTTACTTTTCCTAACTACCCATTTTTTAATCATTTTTTCACATTTTCCTATACAACTACCATACTTTTCAATCATTTCTACTAATCTATTTATTTTAACTTATTCTCTTTACTCCTTATCATTACCCCTATTATATCACATCATTTTCTTCCAACTCAAAAATCTTTTACACCAAAAACTTTTCATCCAAAAGTTCTATCATTTCCCAAACACACCCCATATTACCAAAACTGAACTAATGCAATGCAAAAGATTTTACATTTCTAAGCATCCGTGTTTACCGAAATTTTTGAAATATATAGTGTGGGCATAAGAGTATAGATCACAGTATGGGTGTATTTGGAATTGAGGAAAGAAGGGGAAAAAAATCCACCTCTTTTGGTGTCATTTGACATCTTAATTACCTAATTCACTTACTTTTTTCCATTATTACCTATATTTGCATTATTACCTATATTTGCTATCATTATTTTACATTCTTCGTATGCCATCTTATCTATTTTATATATTTTTATAAAAAAAAATTTTTGCTTTTAATAATTACCTCTTTCACATCACATCACATTACCCTTTCACTTTTTTAAAATTTTCCCTACAATTTTTTCTCCCCCTTTGCCCTCATTACTCAAAACACTTATAGGCCAACTGCCAAAAATGCTTGAAAAGATTGAGATATTGAATTTCTTCATAACATCACTCTTTCATTTTTTTTTCCCTGCTATATGTACACGTGGATGTAGGAAAAAAGTTCACCATAGATTATCATAATGTTTACTCCACTGTTGGTTTACCGATGTTATTGTTGACAAGTATTGATTTGGAACAAATTCTGCCACTATCCATGGTGGGGCAGTAAGGATTTAGTTCCAACTTCCAAATTCCAGCCAAGAGCAGTGAAACTAGAACTATAAACAATAAACATTGAAGTGAGAATGAAATCAGTGTGGGTCCAAGAGAGTAATTCTTAGATCAGTGTTGGGCAGAAAGGATGTAGTTCCAACTTCCAGTGAGAACAGTAGAAAGTACAAGTATAGACAACAAATATTGAAGTAAGAATGAAATCACTGTGGGTCCAATACACATTAACTGTTAGATTTAAATTTTCTTTCTTTTCTTAGATTTAGTTAAACTACATTTGGCATGGAATTTGGGTGATTGTAAAAAGCCGGATTACAGGTGGAACTTCTATAGGAAGTGTTGTGAAAAAGTTGGTAGTTATTAGGCTTTGTCTTCATAAAGTGCTTCTTTAATATTTTTTGTGTTTGGCTTGAGTACTAAAGTGTTTTTATATGTGTCAAAACTAAAAAGGACATATAAAGTGTTTCCAAATAAAAAAAATTCAGGGCATGCCATATATAAATGCATTCATATATTCATGTAATTGCAACGTACAGTGTATCTGATAGTTATAGAAGTCTCTGCCTTACTCCACCATTAACAGTTTCTGTATAGGGCATATAGAAGCCAATGGGTATAAAAGCCTGTAAACTTTCTACCGTTTTTATCAATCAAAGAGAATGTAAACTAAATACTTTAAAATCTTGAATATACATTGACTTAGAAATGAACTAGTACACTAAAAATTATCTTAAAAAAACTTTTTAATTGTTAGAATTGTTTAGAATGGTATGAGATATATTAGAATAATCCAAAAATGTTATTGAAAATCAAAATGATTTATATTTAGTTACAATCTTTTCAAAGAATTTTAATATAAGAAAGATCAAGGATTAATTTGAGATGAATTATAATAAAATATTTTATAATGATTTAAACTTATTTTGACCAAATTTTTAATTTCTTGAAATTTTTTAGAATGCAATTGGTATATATACTAGAATGATTTGCAATTATTTTTATTATTGCTAATGCAACACCATGTCAAGGCGGCAAACTAGTAAGCCCAAGCAAATTTAGCAATTGACAAATGCAATTACACATATGGAGTGCAGATTCATTGATGGAAGTTTAAGTTTATGCTTTTAAGGATATTTTTGTCCTTTTCTCAGTGATTGGTTTGTGCAATTTGTGAAAGTGCAAGATACGGGCTTACCTCAAATTGTAAGTTTCCATGATTATGATTTCAAATCATGATTTTAAATGTTGGGCCTGCATTTTACCTAAACAAATGGGATTAATTTGCCGAAACACTTGGCCTAATGTATCCTTATTCTTCTTTCAAACCTAGTATAGGGAAGGGTGGCAAGTGATTGCTGTGATAATGAACCCTCACCAAAAAATTTCACTAGGAGCAGAGCCTTGTTTTCTAGGGGTGCAACTTGGATATGGTATCTGTGGGTACCTACCGACCTAACCTTAAATTGGGTACGGTAGGGTAGGAAATTTTACCTATAGGTATGGGTAGGGTACTATTCACCACCCAACATCCCATATAGGGTAAGACCAGGGTAGGCACACTGGGTACCTAGAACCGACCCGCATTGGTACCCAAATGTATAAATAATTATACGTACATAAATAAATACATTAATGTAATAGTTTTTACTTATCCACACGGACTGCACCATCTCCCCTGTTCAGCAGCAGTTTGAGTGGGAGCCCAAATATCATTCCCAAATTTTCATCATCTCGCGTTTGAAATAAGCCTCTTGACTAAACCTAGAAATTTCCCAATCTCACCAGTCGCTGCAAGCCTCCATAGCTTCATAGTCTTCACTCCGACACCAACAAGAGAAAGATTGAAAGGGCAAAACCCTAGCAATCTCAGGCAGCATGCTCAGTGGATCTAAGGCATTGTGCTCAGCATCTTGATCTCGGGCAGCATGCTGGGCAGATCTCATGCAGCGTGCTTGGCAGCTTGATCTCAAGCGGCATGCTCAATCTTCTCATCCCATGTAGCTGGACGAAACCCTAGCGATGCCGACACAGCTCTTTCTTCCATCTTCTTATTATTTCTCTTCCATCTCACTTCTTCCTCTTCCATTCTCATCGCCTTCTAGCAGATCTATAGAAATCAGCTCAAGTTCCACTCGGCTCTGTCGAACAGTAATATCTGCATCTTTCAGATTCTGCGTATTACTTTCAGATGCTTTTTTCTTCTTTTTCTCTCATTATTAATTGTTTGTTACATGCATTATAAAAAAAAAATTGTTTGTTACATAGTATTTTGGTAGTAAATGAAATCTGAAATCAGCAAACCATCAATCCGACGTATCTCTATTTGGTTGCTTGATTTCTCAAGTTGTGTAATTCATAGGTATATTCCTCTATTTCTCAATATGTTGAAATTATGATAATCCTGCCTTGGATACCCTTGCTATTCATGCTATTGATCTGTTAATGCAATATGCACGACTAGCTTGGTTTTTATCAATTTAATATGTTATCGTTGGTTTGATTTCACATGTTATTATTGGTTATTATGGAACTGATTTAGCACTGGAACGGAACCGACCTTATGGGTAATGGATAAGGTAGGTATAGTAGGAATCGACTCTGTAAGCAGGGGTAGGGTGGGGTAGACTTTTTAGAAATAGGGTATGGTTAAGGTACGCTACTACTCAAACCGAACTGGCCCGAGTTGCACCCCTATTGTTTTCCGAATATTTTGGTGAAGCCATCTTTTACTAAAGATTTTGCGATTAGATTTTTCTTTTAAGGGGTATTTGTTTACACCAAAAACATTTCAATCTAAAACTTTTCGTTCTTCATAACTATTCTATTTTTTAATTATTTCTTATTTCTTCCCATACAACTATTTTATTTTTCAATCATTTCTACAAAACTACTTATATATCTAACCTATTTATTTTAACGTTATTCTCTTTACTCTTCATCATTACTTCTATCATATCATATCATTTTCTCTTATTTCAAGTACTTTTACACTAAAATTTTTTCATCAAAAATTTTATCACTTTCCAAACATACCCTTAATTTAATGCAAAATTTATAAGACTGCAATTAGACCAGTTATGCTTTGTGAAGCAGAATGTTAGATAGTTAAGGAACAACATATACATAAAATAAGTGTCACAAAAATGAGAATGTTAAGGTGGATGAGTGGTAAAATAAGAAAAAGATAAATTATAAATGAATTGATCAAAAATAATCTAAAGGTGATACAAATAGTTGATAAATAAGGAAAATCAGGCTCAGGTAGTTTGGCCATGTTAAATGGAGGTTTGAAATGACACTAGTTAAGAAAGTCGAATTTATTCAAACAAAAGATGGTAAAGAATGAGAGGAAAACCCCAAAAAAATATCAAAGAATTAAACAAGATATGAAAACATCAAAAATTGTGGAAAACTTAGTTTCTAATTGTCAAGAATGGTCCGACAGGATCCATGCAACTGGCCACATTTTAGGAGAATTGGCTCATGGTGATGATGATCTTTTCTAAAGATTGATATGTATCCTCCATCTCAAAATGCGAGCATATCAAACCATTTAATATATTAAATCATGAGAAGAAAAAAAATTTCTTCTCATGTTAGTGATGTGAATGGAAAATTTTATTCTTGCATAGCAAATATCATGCTTGGACCATCTACCTAGGATCATACTCGAGGCCAGCTCATTTGGTTTGATGCAGAAATTGTGCGAAGTCATTTTTCTGTTGGACTGGGATCAATTTACTTTCATTTAATTTGATTTTGACTCTTTTAAAGATAAACATGTCTGTTTCATGAATTAATAGTGAAGCTTAGCTTGACCAGTAGGATGGGCTGACATATCAATCTCTGTATAAAGGTGGATCTTATGTTGATGGTGCTCTTTTCTATGTTAACAGAAGTTTATAATTGAAGGATTGACAAAGGAGAGATAACATGATTGTCTCTACTTCCCTCTTGCATCCTTCTACTGCACTGCAAAAAATGTGAGCCAAAATGAACTGAATGATATGTTGACCTTTTTTCATCTCTGTCTGCTTGTTTGTTATTTGCTTTGAAGAATTACTTTTTATGTCAACAACAGAGTGGTTAGAAAGAGATCTGCCTAAATCAAATTTACTTTTCTTTATGCTGAGAAGAATCAGCACTTTCAGTGATTCTTACTTGTGAGTTACTCTTAAATCTTAATTGATGTTGTCTTATGCATTAAATTAAATCTTGATTAATATTTGTTCTCTAGGTCTTATTACATACCTAGTAAAGTTGAAAGAGATCAAAGTCGGTGGTTTCTTTGATCTAATATGCAAGGTAATCTACTCTTCTTCACATGTTCTTGTTTATCAAGGGTTGTCCTGGAAGGTGTGTTCAGGCCAGATATGTGGAAATGGCTGAGGAAAACCCTTGATAAACAAGAATACTTTTTCTATATCATTACTGATATTATCAAGCATCTTTTTAATTTTCCTTATCATCAAGCCTACTATTTTATTTTTTATTAGCTTTGTTATAGACATCGTGTCCTTCTATTTCCATTTCATTTTTCAATCATCTTTTTCCTCTTCTTTTCAAAGTGTCCATGTACTCCCTATAGGTAATTTTGGTGTTATTTTATTTAAAAGATGCAAGGAACTAGTTTCTTATTTATTCTTGTCATTGTTTTGGTTATAAAGGTTCTGCATGTGAGTAAAGATCCTGAAGAAAAGTGGGTGATTTTCGTCTGGGATGGAACGGATGTTCCACCCATGAGTCTCCAGGGGAAGTAAGTTTTTGTAGATTAATTTCCTTTTTCTCCCTTTGCCGCTATTGTTTTAATTGTTAATGGAAAATGAAGCTAGTATTTAATATCTTTTTCATCACCTTTTTATGCTTCTGTAGTTGTGGACTCTAATTTATCTTTTCACTCAATCTTGAGAAACTAAGAGTACAGCAGAACATGCACCTGATGCATGCACATGCATGCGCACATTCACTTGAACACAGTTTTGAGGGTGTTGGTATTTTTCGTGATTTATTAACTAGGGGCTGCATGAACTTATTATTATTATTATTATTATTATTATCCATTTATCTTTCCATACTGATTAGTTGGATTGGATTGCAATCTGATGGACTTGAACCCTGATCCAAATTAGTGGTCTAGTGTTCCCATGAAGTTGTCACTGAAGTCGCTATTAGACCTCATATTTTAGTGCTTTCAAAGCAGGTGACACATTAAAAGCTGAATATCTCCATCTGTTCCTGTATGACCTGCCTGTGTCCTTGTTTATTTGGGGACTACCTATTGATTGGCATATTTGAGTAACTCAGATCTGTATTCTTAAATCTCAGCCTAGATGTTGAAGCAAAGAATCCACTTCCTTTATGGCTGGAAAGATCACTGCTTCAGAGAGATGTTTTATGCAAATTTCCATGTTTGGGAACTGTCTTGAGGATATTCGCTGACAGTTCATGTGAAAACCTTGGTCTGCAATCAATAAATACTGGCCAATGGGTGAAATTTCGTAGGATGATGTTTCAATCACAATTTGGTATGGTACATGGTGTACTGACGTCTTCAGGTAGAGTTTCCATGATACCTGAGGAGGACACCACAGCTTCGATGTGCAAAATGTATATGCTCTTCTGCTTCTATTTTATTGATGGTTGTTTTTTATCCCCAAAATCTGCAATAATTCAACACAATTTTTTCAATCTTTCTAAACTAGGTCTTATGAGGAGAGAGTGTCATGTAAAATGGAGCACCTACCTATGTCATGTTTTCCAAACCCCTCACCCATTACAGGTACTTTTTCATATTAATTTGGTACTTTCTCTGGACCTTTGAAGTTCAAATGCAACGGTGTTTTCTGGACATTTACATACATTTATGAACTGTCGTGGCATACTTTTGTGTCTTCCTCATGTTGCATCAAATGCACATTCTACCACTTACTATAAGTGCATTCTGAGGTTTAAGTTGTGGTTCTTTGATTGCCAAATATCATTTTTGCAACTTTTTACGAATTAAGTTTCTAAACGCTCAATCCAAAAAAAAAAAAAAAAAGTTTGTAAACACTTAATGAAGTATGTAATGTCCTGTCAACATTTCCAGAAGATTTTGGCGACTGTCAATCTTTCAGTGGTGAATATATGCAGTTCTTTTCATATCTTGTCTAATTGTATTTCCTGCTATTAATTTTCTTTTATTTCTTAAGGTTACTTCTAGCCTTGCACGGAGTCCTTGATCAAGACTTTCAGAAAGTCTTAAAAATGTTTATTAAAGCCAATTCTTTTCACTATTTTGTTTGCTAGGAATATCTTCTAAGACCTAATGGTAGTCAGCTACCATTTCTTTGGCCATCAAAATTACTGAAAATTCGTTTCAGGGCAGATTATTAGAGACATGAAATTCCATACAAATCCTTTAAATTTATTTGATTTCTGTTGATTCATCTTAGTTTGTCATTATTACATTTGCCAAACTGGATGGTGGATCTACTAAAGGAACTCCACCAGGATCTCAAATTGGCCATACCTTCTCTTGCATAATTTTGGTAGATCTTATGTGTAGGTTAGGGGTGCAACTTGAGTAGGGTGCCCACGGGTTGACCTATTGGACACCCTAAAATGGGTAGAGTAGGTTCCTATTTTTATATTCATAGGGTAGGGTAGGTTCCAAGTAAAAAAATATCTGGTTTAATCAGGGTAGGGTAGGTTCTAAGGTCCGGATACCTATAATCGACCTGAACTATTAATATATGTTTAATATAAATTTTATAAAATATCTTTTATAGTGAAAGATATAAATATTTTTTTTTAATATATAGAAACTCATTTAATTTATCAATTATTTAGTAAATTTAATGAATGTATTTCAAAAATTGTATTACTATCATCTTGATTTTAGGTTTTTAAGTAACACTTGTAGTAAAATTATAATTTTCAAATATAGTATAAAGACTATTTTAATAAACCAATTTGTGACTAAAATCGGAACCGACCCAATATTAAAAAATAGGGTAGGGTATGTCTAAAACTGACTTAACCAAAACTAGGGTAGGATAGGAGTTTTTAGGAAGAGGATAAGAATAGGGTCAACTCCGAACTAGTCCTACCCGATCCAAATTGCATCCCTAGTTTAGATTGGATTTAATGCCTGAGTTGTATTTGTGACAAATGCATTTGGGGATACAGACCAGTTTGTTAGCGAACAAGCTTTTGCACAAGGGGATCCATGTTAACCTGTTGCAATGGAAAATTTGGGGCTACATTGAATAAAAATAAACTGCCTGAATGTGTTTGATGCCTGCATTGAATGCCCAGCAATAATTAGTCGCAAGGGTGATTCAGCTTTTTGATATGGTTGTCTCTCTGGGGGGAGGGATTAAGAGCTGTTTCTATTATCATACTGAATGATAGGGGTGCATTTGAGTGCCTTTGTTGACCCCTTTTTGCACATTATTGAGTTGGTAATTGCTTTTCCTTTCCTTGTCAGTGACGGATTATGATGATGTCACATCATTTTCGACATTAATGGATGTCCTAACCTGCTCTAAGGTGCGCACTCTCTCCCTCTCTCTCTCTCTCTCCCCACCACCCCAGGCTGACCATGATGCTTGTAATGCAGTTCCAATCATTGGATTTGACACTACCTATCCATACCTTTACTCCAGTAGACATCTAGACCAATGACCTGGGAATTACGTTTAAAATACATTTTGATATATAAACAGTTGATGTTTGTAAAATTGATTCTTACTGAGTGATAGGATCTGTCATTTTCTGCAACTTGTATATAACCTAAATAACTTTTCAAGAACAAGAATCATCTTTGACCTAGTTTGTGTATGCTGCACTCAAATTATGTTAATAAATTATGTTACAGGTGACACAGAAGTTTAAATGTGTTGTTCGTGTAGTTGCAATCTTACCATGGCGAGCTGAGGATTTTCGTTCTCCAACAGGCACACATGTTTATAGAATCAGATTGACACTAGAGGATCCAACAGCAAGAATCCATGCCTACGTGTATGCTGAGGATGGGGTGTGCTACTAAACTTGCATACAAATTTATGTGGAATCGTTCAATTTGATGATTAAATAGATTTTCTCCAAGTATGAAGTTCAGAACTCAAAATCCACAGAATATAAGTATAAATCAGAAGATTGGTATCCTTATCAGTGATGAGGGTCTGTTTGGGGTCTGTTTGGGAACAGGTAAAAGTTTAAAAATTTTTATCACTCTTTCTTATACACATTTTGAAATGATTTGACATATAAACTAGTATACCTAACTATTATACTTTTTCTATTTTTATCTTTGCAT
The DNA here is from genome assembly GCA_035584095.1 of Annona squamosa. Lineage (NCBI taxonomy): Eukaryota > Viridiplantae > Streptophyta > Magnoliopsida > Magnoliales > Annonaceae > Annona > Annona squamosa. The sequence continues at coordinate 78,728,275 of JAXCLR010000001.1, forward strand.
TTTAATCATTTTTTATATCTTTTCGTACAGCCACCATATTTTTTTAACTTTATTCTCTTCACTCCTAATTATTGCCTATATCATATTGCATCACTCTCTTACTGTTTAAACAATTTTTACTGCTCTTACTTTTACATCTTCTCAAACGGACCCTGTAAACAGTTGATTCTGAGAAAAAAGTGAATTGAATTACAATGTTTTTTCTTTGTTTAAGCTAAATCTGAAAAACTAATTACTCCATCAATTATGTGTTTTTCTTATTAACTTAGTCTTATAGACACATTGAATTGTAGATATATTGACATCATAAGAAATTCTTAAAAAAATTACTGGCATATGAAGAAATACTAGCTTGAGGACAAATTTTCAAGATATTATGCTTTGGGCATTGCAACTTCTGTCCCTTCCAAATGTTCCAATTCTGTTTGCCTTCTCATACCAGGATGTATACCTAGCACTCCAAATCGCCACTTATTATGGTCACTGTTATTGACCATATCAAGCTCAATCATAGAGTTAGATTTTAGTCGTGGGTCTGTCTTTTGAGCTTAATCTAACCTTGTTCAGTTTAAGGGAAAGCATTCGGGATATTCATTTGATCAAAAGAGATCATTCAAAGTAGATTCTGATAGTTAGTAAGTACCACATGATAAGTAGGTCAGACTGATGCTGACTTGAATGTTGTGGGTTAAAACCATCAGCATATCCTTTTGCAGTTTTACCCTGATGAGGAACCAAAGAGCTGGCTGATTCAAGACTCAGGGTAAGTCTGCGGGAAGCAGTTTAGGAGAGGACAGTCACGATTTACATTTGTTTCTAAAATATCTGTTGACTTCTATTTTGTATTCACGATGTTTCAGTTTAATCTCATCATTTAACATAAGTACTGGTGCATTTTATGAAGTTTTTGGAATGGTAATTTTGGGTTTGCTTTTGTGTTAGCTTACTATCATAAGAAAGAAAAACAAACGAATCAAATGGCAGTCCTTTTAACCATCATTCCTGTCCTGTGCCAAGATTGCTTCAATTGCACCTGGTATTTGTATTAACAGGAATCAGATGAAAAAATTAGCACAGTTGATTTCAGGATGTCCGGAACTAAAATAGACCCAATAGTTACTAGATGTACTTGTTAAGATGCTTCTATTTGTTTATTTATTTACTGGCCATTGCATGCGTTAGGAGAAGTTCTTTGAGGGTTATCCATCAACCAATGTACTCACTGGCAAGATGAACAAGCTGCTGGGTATAACCGAAGGCAACAGTCAGGAGGATGCTGAGGTTTCCAGGAATCCTCCCTGGGTGGAGTGTTGTATTAAGTCTTATTACTTGGACAAAAGTAATCCATGGGAAACGAGGAACTACAGGATATTTGGCACCACGGTTGTTGAATGAGGATTAGAGATTACTTATCTAAATTTTGTAAATAGTCATGTATTCCTTACCACTTTCAAGGTGGCTGTTAGTTCTTTCGATATTTGGGTTTATTTATCAAGTTATGCTAGTTTGATTTCTTGCGTTCATGTTGGATATCTTACCCGGAAGCTGCTAAGGTGGTAACGAATGGAATGTATCAGCCAACGATTTATGTTTGGAGGATCTGCAGCTGCTTGATTCAGGATGCGGCTTCTGTTAGCCATGTTTGTGACTGAAATTTATTACGTGCTTTTTCACACTATCAATGCAGCATGCAGATAGTTTTTGGATGTGAAATGCTAAACATGGATACGCATATGGCCATATCACCAAAAAGTTGCACAAAAAGCCAACATCTTAATATTCATAATGTTAATGCTAAACATGGATGCCCGTATGGCCACAATCACCAAAAAGTTGCACAAAAAACCAGCATCTTATTCTTCACAATGTTTAATGCTAAACATGATGCCCGTATGGCCATATCACCAAAAAGTTGCACAAAAAGCTAACATCTTAATCTTCACAATGTTTAATACTAAACATGGATGCCCCTATGGCCACAATCACCAAAAAGTTGCACAAAAAGCCAAAATCTTAATCTTCACAATGTTTAATGCTAAACATGCGTGCCCGTATGGCCACAATCACCAAAAAGTTGCACAAAAAGCCAACATCTTAATCTTCACAATGTTTAATGCTAAACATGGATGCCCGTATGGCCACAA
>JAXCLR010000001.1:78732538-78746155 GCA_035584095.1 Annona squamosa
GTTAGTTGTATCAGAAAATATGAAAAAAATGATTTAAAAAATAGAATAGTTGTGGAGAATGAAAAGTTTTAAATTAAAAAGTTTTGGTGTGAAAAGATTTTGTATTAAACAAAAATGCCCTTTAAAAAAAAAAAAAAAACAAGTGTTTAAACTGCCGGCTTGCAACTTACCAGCCTGTTCAATCTACCATTCCAAAGACTTGCTGTTAAAGGCATCAAACTCCAGCATTTTTTTTATTTTTTCACTCACCTTTCAAAAGAAAGAAAGTAAAAATACAATGATAGCTTTATGGCTTGGCTATGACCCCTAACAGCACAGGAGTTAAATAGACACTTTCAGCACCAAAAGGAGAAGGAAGCCATTTAAAGAGGCGTCTGGGGCATAAATCCAAAAATACTGGAGCTGAATTGATTCTGATGATAGGCAGGCAGCTAAAAATATTCTAGAAAGATGATAACCCTGCAATGTGCCTGAATCTTTCATAAGAAACCCAAAATACAAATTGCCAAGGGCCTAGCCTCGCCCATGTAGGGAAGAACCCCTTCCATAATGCCATTATGCCTTCATGTTTCACCGTCTTCACCAGACAATCATAAGAGTTTTTATACGTAAGTCTAGTTTCTTTACCAGCAGCCTGATTCATCATTCTCGTCTTCACTACATCAGCTGGACAACTAAAAGTGGTTGCTGAAAGGCCAGACATGATGGATGCAAGGGTGTGAGCATAGATGTTATCATCACAAATCTTTCGACCAACAATGAAATGTTTGGCTTGGTCATAGCATGCCAGCTCCCCCATGTTTACTAGAAATGCTCTCTGGACATTAGGAAAAACCCCTCTCCAAAGCCCCCCCAAGCCTTCACTTGCCACAATCTTGCTGAAAGCATCAAAGGTACCTCTGTACCTTGGTGGGAGACCTTGGCCCACCAACAAACTGTCTGCTTGCATCCTCACTTTAACAAGATCAGCGGGGCTTGCCATGACTTGGGCCAAGATGCCCGAAATGCCACCCATAAGCGCCTTGGCAGAGAGGGAATTGGAAGGCACTGTAGTGCGGAGCTGCTCATAAGCAACAACCCGAATAGGAGTGTAAAAGAGATGGCGGAAGATTGCAGGAGAGAGGCCCTGGTAGAGGCCTGAGATACCTTGAGACCTGACAATGCCAAAGGCAACTCTAAACGCATTGGTGGGGGAATGGGCTTGATGAAGTTGGAGCCTTGTCTTTGTGATATCTATGGGGAATGTGGTTGTCTCTGCAACCATTGCTGAAAGTGATGTCAGTGCTATCTTCCTGTATGCCTCCTCTTTTCCTTGTGTAGCTTCACTTCCTTCCATTTTACTTTTGGAAGGAGAAACAGAAACCATATTTCCCCCAGATTAAAGGCAAACATCCATCAAATATGAAAAAGGATGATATGCATAAATTAGCGTGCATTAACTACATTTCAAATTGCAATATCTCATCAATCACTTGATAATTTGGGATGCTTCAAGCTTCAAGCAGGTCCTAAGAACTTACTCATGAATAGCTGTAACCCCAAAAGAACAATGTTGTTCAAGCGAAAAAATTCACAAAGAGAAGATTGAATCAGAGCATTTGAGCTGAGCCACTGAATATAAATAGTTTCATGAAAGAAAACTCAGCCAATTTCAGTAAAAGAAAGCTCCACTGTATATGTTGACAACAGTTTCGTGGCCTTATATGCCATTCACACCAGAAAAATTAAATCATACAGGACAGAACCTTGCTACCCGCAAGTTACACGAAGGGGCCGAGGACTCTGAAAGAACCTGCAGAAAAGGCCATCCGATTGGTTTAAATCACACGAAAGTCTCATCTCTTTAGGAATTCCAAATAAAAACAGAAATGGGTTGCATGGGCTCCCTACCATACGTAATCCACAAAAGTCGGTAGTTAGCTGGGTACACCAAGTTTTTTTAAACAAAAGAATTTCTCAGATTTGTAAAACAAAATACTCTATTAAAGGGCAACGAGGCAAGAAGAGCACGCAAAAGGATGAATGTTAAATGCACCCAAAGCAAATTTATTTCAGAGATGTACAAGTGCCTCCTGAAACTTGAAAAACAAAGGTATTTCATTGGCAAACACTAGAGGGTGAAATGGTCAAATGGCGGTGGGTAGAAGTATAGGAATGGATTGGGAGGGAGGGAAGGAAGGAGACCTCATTCATTCATTTCTAAAAGAATCTGCATCTTTCTCTTGAATAATCTTTGATCTGATGAGGAGAATACAAGAGAATGAGAGAGAGAGAGAGAGAGAGAGAGAGAGAGATAGACGCTTTTCCTTCAGCTTCCGCCTTCCTACGGGGCGATGCAGCCCCTCCGTTTTACTGATGATGGCTGAATATGTCTACATTTACCCAATATTCAAATATACCCGTTATATTTGTCCTTAATTACAAATATACCTATTAAGTTTTAAAATTTTCAGACACGCTCACTAAGTATTTCATTAATTCAAATATATAAAATATGATAGTTATGAACGTTTTATAATTTTAAAATTCCAGCCAGAACTCATTCTGCCTTCTCTCTTAGGTTAGACGGATTTTTTTCATACTTCTTTTGTCATAACCAAATGACTATTATTAATAAATAATAATAGACATTTTGGATATTTTATATGATGAATATCGGTGATTTTCAAACATGCCCGATGAAATGTATATCAATAAACTTTCACCCATACCTAATAGATATATGTAAAAGTTTTCAAACTGTGGATATATTTTAATTAAGAACAAAGATAGTGGGTATATTTGAAATTAACCTAAAATAATACCATAAGAATAAGAAATTGCAAATTGCAAAAAACTTTCCGCCAACTTTCTGCTATTTTTTACTCTTTCAAGTTTTTATTTTAGCTATTATTATTACTACTTGTTATTTATACTCTTAATTGTTGATTATTATTATTATTTGTTATTTACTTATACTCTTAATTGTTGATTATTATTATTTGTTATTTCTATTTTAATTTTGCTATCTATTTTTATTAAATTCTTTTCTTCAATGTTCTACTTCTTTCACTATTTTTTATTGCCTTTTCTATTTAGTAAATACGTGCGCTTTTTCTTCTCACCTGCATAGGCGTATTCATTTATAGGAAGTACTTTTGTGGTAACGGAACAAGTATTCCCTCTATTTATTTATAAAATGGCACTCCTCATGCAAGGTATAGGTATCTGTTTTTGAAAAATCAAGTGAGAGTATCCATCATCATAATAGACTGCTGTTGAGAGCTTGAATGGTCTACCACAATTAAAAACACGCTCGTTTCTTTTTGCGGGTAAATACATCCCTGATAAGGAATATGGGTTACTAGCAGAGATTTGATGCAGTTAATTCACGCGGCACGAACTGTATTGGGTTGTACCAATTTTTGGATAGATTTTGGGGGCTCTTAAATTATACAGAGGCCAAAAGACGTGTATTTATGGCCTAATTAATCCCTCAGCAACATTTGGTGGTCTGAGCCATCAGCCATGTTTATGTTTGGAGACAGGAAGCACAAACCTTGAAGTTGGGAAGCTTTCACAGCCATCGTAGTTGTCCAAGAACCCAAAAACAAAAGGATTTCTGTGATTCTCGTAAGGATCAAAGCACTCGTTTGTACAACGGAAATACAAATCATTAAATCCACAACGTCCATATCAATCTCCAACCTTGAGCTTGCACATATCAATATGTACTGAAGAAGAAGAAGAAACTCTACCAGAGATACTGCCGCCAGTGTTCCAAACAATCCTCGGGCAAAAATGAAGAGGCCATGGATGATCAGAAGTCAAAAATTCTTAAGAATTCATCGATCTTCCGGGGAGTTAGAGCAACCGTTGATTCACCAACCATATCAAAGTGAGATACAGAACACCACAGAAACGCAACCATCGTAGTATGAAGACTAGTAGCCCACACCCTGACTATCTGGAACCATATCTGGTTGGCTGTCGAAGTCATCTTGTCTGGATTGAGAAAGTGAAACCCTTGCTTTTTTGTAGGCACTCGAACCTCGCAAGACCCTCCTAATTGAACTGTTCCTTGCAGCTTTTGACCTGCGCATGGAATGCAAATAGCAAACTCAGAATCAATCCAAACCCTTTATTGGCTAGAAAATCAACAACAGCAAACATCTTTCTAGAAATGCAAATCAAATGGTCAAATACCTAGCTCAGCCGATGAGCCAAAACAACAGAAATCTAAAAAGACATCCATGGGGAAAAAAAAAAAAATTGGTGGTGTGTTTGGAGAAACACTCTTTTGGGCAAGATAATCTGATGCATGCATAGAATCTCGATATGCTTACAAAAGCCACTTGCCTAGACTCTATAATAAGGCGGACAGAATCATCCAATTAATCTCAGCCATCTTATTCGATATATGTCTGGGGTCAATTTATTGCATTGGCCTCCCCTCCCCTTACAATTGTCAAGACCAAGATTAGCACAAATGTAACAAGACAGAAACTCAAGGACCCAAACAATGTGGATAAAAGTCACTAGAAATGAAACTGGGCAGGAAGGAAAAAAAAAAAAAAGTCAGGAGTGTGGAGTGGAAAGGCTAAAAAACAAGTTCTGTAGTGGGAAAAGTTAAGATAAAAATTATTTTTATCCCAATTCATCTCCCTTCTTTTATTTTTATCACAATTGATATTATCTTTTCTTCAAGAGCCCCACTTAGTTGGGAAAAAGCTTAGATAAAGATGATTTCCGGATCCATAATTCATTTTTGATTCTTTCTCTTTTTTTCCATGAATATATCATATTTCCCCTGTTCATGAAGACGAAAATGATTTTTTGCCCACTTGATCTTGTTCCCTTCTCTTTTCTTCCTTACATTTTTTTTTCGTTCCTCTGCTCCCACAATCTTCTGAATTCAAAGCAACAGGATCCAAAGAAGTAAACACAAACAAGGAGACACCGAAACAAAGGAATACTAACTACCAAAACAAAAACCTGTCAACTTTTAGAAGCAGGTGAGTTGTTAGACAAACAATATGTAACAATTACATCAAACCCCATGAGGAGTGAAGGCAGAGAAATGAGGAGAACATGTTTGTAAGAGGCGGAATCTAAGTTGCCGGCCCAGCTGATATTAAAGGTTGGATAAAATTCATAGTAGAGGTTACATGAAAATCAGAAGATGTTTAAACTAGGCAAAGAAAATTAGCAACAATGTTGTACTTTGAAGCACCCACAGATCTATTATTTTTTGGGTTCTGCTTTAATGTTTGTGTCAGCATTGAAGCTCAATCCTCACACAAGCTTTTTTATTTTTTAATTTTTTATTTTATTTTTTGCATGGATATATAGACCTAAGCAATTATCGTTTTGCTATCAAATTTATTTTTTATATTGTTGAATTTTAGAGGATGAAAATGCTGAATTTCAACAAATAATGTTAAAAACTCAAACATATGTAAAATTTGGACAGTAAAAAGATTTTGCTTGGACACATCTATCCATGCAAAAGATGTTTTAGAAAAGAAAATTTTTAATGAAATAGCTCATGTGAGCATTGAGCTTCAATGCATATGCAATCCTTGAAGCAGAACTCTATTTACAATTCAACTTACGTAGATAAATTTGCATCAGTAAAGCCATCCTCCTGATTCTTTCCACCAAGCACAGGTGAGACACCTGGTTGTACAACAACAGAATAAAGAAGATAAAACAAACTTCAGAAGAAGAAAAAACCCAGATACTCAGTATGCTAATCAAGAATTAAATCACCAGATCCTGTATCAATGTAGTGCAGCAGAAAGAGAATACAAGCCTGATTCACATTCAATTTGATTTGCCACAAGGTGAGGATGACATATATTTATTTGTAAGGTAAGCATATTATGCAAATGGCATCAAAATCAGAAAAGATTAGAAGTAAACACTATACAATCATCACAGCAAGGAGATAAGGAAATAATGACGCAAGACAACAGAAATATTCACACTCAACTGACAATCATAAGCACCCAAACAATTAATGTCAGATATAACTCAAGAAAGAACATGTCATTTCAGTAAATACAAGTACAAGACTGATAAAATAAACATCTGACTTTAGAACTGGATTTCATTTCCCACACAACATTGTCATACTTTCACAAAACCAGGCAGCAAAGACCTGGACATTGACATTGAGCTTTTTAAATAGATTCCCAAACTAAATTATATGTTCCTAATTAGTGCAGCAAATCACCACAAGAATAGTCTAGAATCAAGAGTAATTGAGTAAAAAAGAACTTGCAGGCAACGTGTGAAAATCCATAAAGAAATAGAGGAAACGCAGCATCTCCATTAGGGGAATCCAATGCATTGCAAAATCATTCATTAAAAATACAGCGCAAAATGAAAACCAAAACAACTAGATTAGCAACACGTGTATGCAGTTGATCTCCAGCATGAAGACATAAATGAAACATCAAAGGTAGATTGACAGACGCAGAAAACAAAAAAGAGAGTCATCAATAAGACTCTCAAGTGGACAATCACCGCAACTAAAACTGCAATTTCATATTTCATTGTTTGTCAGAAATACACAATTTTCACAGAAGTTGCATGCAATAACTGGCAAGTTTGCCATTTCCTTGAACATTTACAAAACAGGAAAATAAAGGAGAAATGCAATAAATTTCTAGTCATTATTGACTCATTACAATAAACAATTTTGATTTGCAAGTGTGATATGAAGAATTCTCACAATAGATAATGAACTGCAAGTTTAAATCCAATTGTGAAGCAGGATTAACAATCTGTCATAAAAAATATCTACAAGTAGGAAGTCCAAAGATAGATATGTGTTTGCCTGTGTACCTTTTATGGGTGAATCGGTTGTTGACTGGTTTTTCAGTGATATGGTCTTTGAATATGTTCCATCCTGTTCTTCATCTGAATGAGCAGATGCAGAGGATGAATCGGTAGAGTGATCAATGGTAGTGGCATCAGAATCATTTACTTCGCCTTCATCTTGAGAACTTTCGCTACTTATATGCTTAAAAATTGACTCAGGAACTGGAACATCCTTCTCCAAATCACTGCTGTTGAAACCTACAAATTTCTTACTCGGAACTTTTCTAACAGCAACACGGTAGCGGTTACGGTAACGGTTATGATTGGTTGGTGATGAAACATATTGGTGCTCTGAGCTGCCAGAAGCATTATTGAATTTTTCACTTAAGGACTTATTTCTCTTGGAAGGAGCCACATTTGTGTCCTCATCATTTCTTGATAAGGATAATTCCTTTTCAATATTGCCCACGCTACCATCATGAATCTTCATTTCGCGTTTGGGATGGTCAAGCGAATTGGGATCCCTCAAATGGAATGAGTCTTCTGAATGAAGATCAGGTTTTCTAGCAACCTTGTCAGGCCTATCTTTCAGTGATTTCTTTGCAGGTTCTCCAGGTGCAAGATTCACAGAAGGATCAACAGCCAGGTCCTGCTTCTCTTCGGACACAAAGAACTTTTTGAAGTCAATGTTACCATCATTACCTTCATCCATAGAGCTACGTGCAACAGAAATTTCACCTGTACCATTTGACTTCTGACGTTTACCATCAACACTGTGCTCAGGGATCTTTGGCAGACTTTTCTCGGATCCTATAGTTTCAATGCCAGCATCCTTCTCTCTTTCTGTTATCGATCCTGATCCTTGGTCCTTTGAATTTGTCTTCCCTGATTTCAATTTCCTTTTCTTTCTTGGTGAAGCCTTTTCCTGTTTCATATTTTCCATATTCTCATGCAGGGCTTCATCTGTTGCATCATACCTCTCCTGGAGAGAAGATGCAAGATCTAAAGCTTTTCCTTCATTCACAGAGCTATTCACAACAGAAATTTCAGCTAGCCCAATTGAATTCTGATGCTCGCCTCCACTATCATGCTCCAGGATTTTTTGCAGAGTCTTCTCAGATCCTACAGTTTCAATCCCAAGACTGCTCGCTCCTTCTGGCAAAGATTCTGATACTGGATCCTTTGAATTTGTCTTTCCTGACTTTGATTTCTTCTTTTTTCTGGGCAAAGGCTTTTCCTGTTTCATATTTTCCAAATCTGGATTCAGGACTTCAACCATAGCATCATGCTCCTGGATGGAAGTTACAAGATCTACAGACTCGTCATTCCTAGCTTCATTCATAGAGCTATCCGAGCCAGGAATTTCACCTCTATGACTTGATTTCTGAGGCTTTCTATCAACAACATGCTCAAGGACATTTGGCATCGATTTCTCAGGTCCTACAGCATCAATGCCAACATTGTTCTCCACTTCCATAGTGGATCCTGATACTGGATCCTTAGAATCTGTCTTTCCAGACTTGGCTTTCTTCTTCTTTCTAGGTAAAGCCTTTTCCTGTTTCATATTTCCTGTATCCTGATTCTGGATTTCACCAGTCTCTTTGTGCTCCTTTTCCGCACTCTGATTCTGGACTTCACCTGTCTCATCATGCCTCTCCTGGATGGAAGTTACCTGATCTACAGCTTTGTTGTCATGATGATTTGTCAAAAGTTCAGATGCATCCGGAGAAGATGGCCACTTTAACTTCCTTCTTCCCTTTTCAACCCTAAAGTCCATGGTCTGAACTCCAGAGGTTGTAGCTGTGTTGACAGAAGTGACATCACCAACTGCTCCACCTTCAAGGTATGGTATCTGACTGTCAGACTTTTCTGTTTGTTGGTGTGTCACATTTTCAGCCTGCAAGGCAATAGTTCGTTCTTTAGTCGCATAAATATGATTCTCAGTGCTATTTTTTTTTTCAGAAGCTGTAATGGTATTGTCATCAGCGTGGGTCCTGGTGCTAAAGCCCCTACTTTTATTTGACTTCTTTCCTCTCCTAACTTTGGCTTGCCCAATCTCTGTAACTTTGGGGCCATCTGTCAACTTTGAAGAGTCAATCCCATCTTTATAGTTTTCTGCTTCCTGAGGACCTAATTCATAATTTGAATTATCGATATCTGGGCCTGCTACTTTAAGTTCTTCAGTCTTGGTTGGAGTATTAATATCTTTTCTAGTTTCATCAAGCTCATGGTTATTGACATCATTGTTGCCAACACAAGTAGAAGCTGTAGCATCCTTAATAATGTTCCCATTCTCTTCAGCTGAAGGTGGATCCACACCTTTTGAACTAGAACTACGACGCCGCTTCCGCTTTTCCTTTTTACCTGCAGAAGCTACTGGTGGGATTGACACATCCATCCCAGATACCACCTTGCTGACAGCAACTTCGTTTGGACTACTAGCCATAGGGGAGCATGCTGCATCAGCAGCAACTTGTCTATTAACATTCTCATCAGCAATTTTGAGACTCGCATGCCGCAAAGTAGCAACATTGTTTGCATCCCTGACAACTGCTTCAGCTAGCATTTCCAAGGGAATAGTATCTGCTGTCACATTGCCATCTTCAGCAGAGACCGAACTGGAGCACTTAGAACTGTTATGCCTCCGTGGCTTCTTTGTTTTTTTCTCTTCCAATGTTACTTTATTCCCAGATGCATCCAATTTTCTTTCCATCACATTCATGCTGATTTTTTCCAATTCACTTGCAGCAACATGTGTCTTTGATGTATGTTTGCCTGCATGCTGAGTTGCACCTGACTTCAAATGATCATGAGATTCAGTAGCCTCATGAATTACATGCGCAGCATCAGTGGAGGTAAAATTGCCACCAGTAGCAGTTTCCTCAGATGCAATCACATCTACTGGGCCACCTGATGGAGGCAGAGGCATTCTACATGATCCAGTTTTATCTTCTGTTTCACTAAATACTCCATCCTGCTGCTTAGAAGATTTTTTCTTCCCCCTTTCATCATGAATCTGGAATGATGGAAAATCATTATTCAGAGGTTTTCCAGAAATTTCTTCTGAATTGGGATTTTCCACTTCAGAAATCTCTTTGGCAGTAGCAATAGCTGTAGCATCATCAAAGATATCCTTTTGAGGAGGTAAACTGTCTTCCTTCTGCCTTTCCCTCTTCTGCCTTTTCTGCACAACTGCTGCAGGCTGCAAACTTTCTACCAAATTGTTATCAATTTCCAAATCCCTTTTCTTGTTCCCATCTCTCATGTTGGAACTGACAAAAGCTGAAGGAAGATATTCACTGCTACCTCCGTGAGCCCTACCACTTGCATCATCATATGATGAAAGATGGCATTCTAAGGTCCTCTTTTCACAATTTTGATCATGTTGTTTTAGCACTTCCATATCTAACTTTTGACCAATATTAGAAGTGGAGGCACCCAATTCGGGTTGTGGATCTTGTCCTCCTGGGCTTCTGGATGCTTCACTATTTGGATCTGAGGTGAACTGGCTGTTGGCACGACCTTTTTGGTTCTGGGTGTGGCTGTTTTCAATTTCATGCTGCTGCAAATCATCAGGAACAGGCATTATCTTATCGAAAGGATCATGCCATGTTGACTTATCACAATGATCAAGTAATGTAGTCCCAGAATCAGTTGTACCTGTTTCTCAGATGGAAAATGGTTCAAGACATCATTTGGATTACTCTGAGCAATGTCAGCCAGAATATTCCTGGATGGAAGCTCTAAGGGATGAGGTATCTCCAGCCGACCATTCTCTAATTCCAACAAAGTTTCTTTGGACGCCACTTGGCTTTTCCTCAAGCATTTTGAATCCACATCTACGTGAATACGCCAAGTTCCTTTGATCCCACTGAAGGCACTTCTGATACGCATGGTGTCTGATAGTCGATAAAAGCATGAACTGCGCCTTACCTGCTATGATCGGATAATACAAATTTTATTAGAGCTGCAGAAAAGCTAGAAGAATGCATGATAGTTGGCATGATAACAAGCAAACAACGAATGAGAAGCTATAGTCACCCCAAAAAAAAAAGAAGAAGAGAGAAATAGGACATCCAATGATTGCTTAAAGCATAATAAACAAGGCAAAAATATCCATATGCTAAATAAAATTTCTAGCCTTTTCTTCTCAATGGAAAAAAATAATAATTTAATTTCCTTCCTTTTACACAGATAATGCTCCCAAGGTTTACCTTGGCTGCAGAAATAGTGATCTCCCCAAGATCAGGAAAGCAAAGATAATGCTCCACCATGACTTTCCCTGCACACAGTCAAACAATATGTGACGAAAGAAAACATAAGAAAGAAGTAGATTTAGGCTTCGTTTGGCCAAGCTTCCTTCTGGACGAACATACTGAATGTCCCACTCATTTGCAGGAAGCTAGTTAATTTAGCTTTCCACGAACATACATATTCAACTTCTTTTTCCTATTTTTAGACGATAGCATGGATTTGAGAACAGCCAAACGCCACAAGAAACTTGGAAATGGGCTTTTTCGCCCATCTTAACGCAGCTAAACGAGGCCTTAGTTACTTCGATAACAAAGATCAGGAACACTAGCAAATACTTCTCGAATGTAACCATTTGAAGAATCAAATCAATACTTGCAGAACATATTATATGGATGTTAGAATAATCCATATGTAACGAATTTAGACGAAAAACAAAAACAAGCGAGCATGCAGACAGGTAACAGGTGCCAGAAAGGAGCATGTTGATTTGCAAATGGCCGGATGGGGCTCCTCTAAACTCTCTCATTACAAGTTCGTAAATCCACTTTGCTCAGCTTACAATAACGATCTCCAAAGAAAATCCTTGTAGCCCTAATCACAGTCGCATGTGAGTAAACCAAGTAAAGCGGAAAGAGACATCCGTCCCGCTACATAGCGTTATATCACCACAGAATCTGCCGGAATTTAAAACCTGCAGGACGAAGAATCACAACAAAAAAAAAAACCTTTTTTACCCAACCCCGCATCCATCTCTCATAAGCTCTTCCACCACGGTTCCTCGAAAACCAAAATGATAGAAAATACTATTGCAGAGCAGTTGGCGGTGGTGGTGGCGATTGAGGCAGAGCACGAGAATGAAATTGACGAAGGGAAGAAAAAGCAAACTGGGAAAAAAAACGAGAGTATAAAATTTCCAGTTCCAGCTTACTCTTGAGGTCGGCAACGGCATCATCGGGTGATATATCCATCGCGAAATGGGTATCGAGATTGGTGTCTACGAAGATTGGAATGGCAGACATTGTTGCAGAAGCCGAAGAAGGCGAGGAGAGGAAACGAGAGGGATGGCGGTAGAGGACAGATTCGTTGCGTACGCTGGTAGCTTCGACGACTTCGCAGGTTGGGGTTTTGGGTTTGGGGCGGACCGGCGGCGCTCTTCAGTTTCGAAGGGTGAGAGGGACAGAGCGACGGAGCCACGTAGGTGCAGGCCGGTAGCGCCACTGCACTTGCTTCTTGCCTTCTCGGGCTTTGGGAAGCGAGAATCACGACTCACCCCCTAGCCCCGGGGATTGACTCGTTTCAGTGACTCTGTCACTCACCTGGTTTGGAAGGAAAATCGATTCCATGAAGAATATTTTAAGGGTGTGCAGGGCAATACAAACAAAAAAATATAGTCTAACACTTTTTATTCTCCTCACAAATTTTATTTTTAATTATTTTTCACACTTTCATATACAACTACTCTATTTTTCAATTGTTTCTACACAACTCTCCTTATAACTAAACTATTTATTTTTTAATAATAACTAATATATCTATTTCAACTTTATTATTTTTATTCTTTATTATTATGCTGATCATAATTTTCTTCCAATTCAAAAAATTTTTATGCACAAAATTTTTCATATAAAAGTTTTATCATTTTCAAAGCACATCCTAAAAAAGTTTGCAAGAGAAGGTGATTTCACATAATTTCATAGATTTTTACATTTGATTATTAACGTGCAATCTGCTTCATTTATTATTTCAAATCATCAAAGCAAACTAAATTTCATCCAAATCAAATATGCCATAACACTACATTCACTTGAAAATATATATTTAAATATAAATTATAAAAAGTGCTTAAATTTATTTATATGTGCATGAAAATATCATATATATGTATTAGAATATAATAGTTTATAAAATTATTTATTCACATGATAATAATATATTATATAATTTATATGTTAACAATGAGGGTCAACCACAATGATATTAAATAAGTAATATAGTTTTCATAACAGCATAAATAATAAAAATGTTGAATGCGATGAACAAAATGAATATCTCAAGAATCATTAAGATTAAAAAAAATATTGTGGAGATACAACTTCAATAATACACGTATCATCACACGTGCCTCATAACATACAAATAAGAAAATATCAAATATGTGGCATGAGACAAGTCCTTCGCATTACCTTAAAATTGGCTCAACAAATCTCCTATAAACTAGGAGAATATGGAAACCCCCTTACTACTTTAAAAAGAAAACTCTCCCACTAAAAAAAGGGATCATATGAGATTTCCATCAACTCTATACTTTTGATCTCTCTCAATATCCCTCAAACTCTCTTCAAAACGCATCTTTAAGGATTTGTTATAAAACCTCTTTGATTTCATCACTTCCTTTAGAATTAACCCAGATTCTTAAAAACTCATCAACACCCTCTGGGTGTGATCATAAACCTTTTGGAAATTATTCCATAACCTCTGATAATGTGGAACCCCGACCGTATACGCGTCATTTCGACCATATACGCGTCATTTCGACATTTGTAATTTTGTAATTAT
>JAXCLR010000001.1:78746208-78759403 GCA_035584095.1 Annona squamosa
ACTTGCAACGCCACCACTTCAGAAATTTATTTAAAAACTCATTCTTAAATGTGGAGGAGAGGATAAATAGTATTTAAGACATGCAGAAATTAAAAATGCTATAAAAAATAAGAATTTTTGTAGGTATTCTTGCAAATTTTGACCAATATTACATTCATATTTCTAAACTCATAAAAATTATAAATTTTCTCACACAATTTGCGTAAAATTATAAGTGGGTTTCTTGCATCATAATGACGATAGAATTTTCCATAAACTAACAAAAAGGCCATTACAAAATTGCAAGTATATTAATTAACTTAAAAAACATTTTTATTATCTTAGATGAATTTCTAATAGCATTTTAACAAAAAGGATATACTTACAATCTTACGTGAAATTTGTGAATCTTATGGAAATTTGTGAATATATTTGTAATGTTGGTAAACTTATTAGTTAACTTAAAAAGAACATTTTTATTATCTTAGATGAAATTCTAATAGCATTGTAACTAAAGGGATATACTTATAATTTTATGTGAAATTTGTGAATATATTTGTAATGTTTGTAAATTTATGGACATGTGCAATATTAATCAAAACAATATCCAAAAGCCTGCAAAATATCCGTGAAAAAAATTAAAAAGGCTTTCTGCATGTGGCCTTCTGAGTTTTTTTCAATTTCGCAATTTTTAATTGAACTTTTTTGTGCAGGTGTGCAAAACCAACAGGTTTGTCGTTTGCAGCCGGTCTGATTCAATAAATATTCATTCAAAAGAATCACACCTTTTGCCTAATTTTTTGTTAGCAAAAAAGGTTTTTAAAATCTTAACGGTGGTCTGTTCCGCAAAGAAAAAACTCAACGGTGGCTGCTCGGACTGTTTTTCCAACAAAGTTATATTTTTTCCAATGTTAGTAGACAAAGTTTGAAAAAAAAAAAAAAAAAAAATTGCAACCGCGAGTGGCTTTCATTTATGATTTTCAACACAACAATGTTTCTTCTGGGAGGGATACTTCCTCACCGTACACATGGAATATCTTACACAAGTCATTACATGGGTACAATAATAAGTGACTTAAATCAAGGCAATAATGCATATAATCATTACTAATAATATTCTCTAAACTGTACACGCGGAATATCTTTTGCCATACACAAGTCATTCATAGGTATAATAATAAGTGACTTACAATCAAGGCAATAACGTATATAATCATTACTAATAACATTCTCTAAAACGTCTCCTGAAATTAAGTAGCACTCACCTAAAACGCCTCCTAAAATTAATAAACAACAATACTCTCTTTCTAGAAGAGAAAATCTCTCACAACTATATACAAAAGATCATTCCTCTTGTAATGGCAAGGGTATAGAGACCAAAAACCCTTGCTCATATTAGAATCTTAATCTTTCTTCAATCTCCCAATACTCTCTTCTCTTACATGAATCATTGAGGTTCATATCATATTCCCCTATGATTTATCTTCTATGATTTATCCCGAGCTCTCTGAAACTCACTCATATTTATTGGGTTTTTTCTTAAACCCTCTGGAAACTCATTGTACTCTTTGGGAACCTAGTTAAGCCTTCTAAAATCCTTTCAGATATTCTGCCAGAATTAGAACTCTATCAGACCTTCTGCAAGATCTACCCTCTTACACTTCTTATTAGTTTCCTACTGTGTTTTGGAAAGTGATAAAATTTTTGGATGAAACTTTTTTAATATAAAATTTTTTGAAATAATATAAAATAATGTAATATAATAAGATTAATGATAAGAATTAAAATAATCAAAGTTAAAATAGTTATATTAATTGTATAGATAGTTGCGTAAAAATAATTGAAAAGTATGATAGTTGTATAAAAAGATATGAATAAATAATTAAAATAATATGATAGTTATAGAAAGTACAAAATTTTATATTAAAAAAGCTTTAATTTGAATATAATAGTTATATAAAAAGATGTGTAGAAATAATTAAAATAATATGATAATAATAAAAAGTGAAAAATTTATATTAAACAAATTTTAATTTTAATCACTGAAGTAAGGCTCGAGACTTGCTTGTAACTATTGAAGCTCTATCCTACTACTACTATTATTACTATTTTCTATAGAGATGGAGATTCTTACAAGATTTTTTTATATTTTTGAATTTCTTAATAAAAAATATATAAATTGACTCAATTAAAAAATCTTCCTTGGGTGTATGAAAAGATTAGGCTTGCGCATTTTAAAGTGTTTGGCCCTTAAGTATAGCTATTTTGATCGTGCCATTAGAGTAAATTATTTCTCATTAAAGAAAATACTAAGGCTTGTCAGTCAATCAATTGATTTTTGTTTGTAACAATAAGTTAGTGGAGCGTGATTCTATCAGTGCGCCAGTTTTCGTCATTTTCATTTTCATTATTATTATTTTTTTAACAATAAGCCTTTTTTTTAAAAAAATCAGTGAGCCGGCCGGTTGCGTGCGATTTCTTCCGTCTTACAGAATTCCGGTCACAGAAAACCGTGTGACCGTTCGGCTGTCCAACTACGGCCCGGTTATGGAAAAGACTGCGCAGCACCATGTCTTCGGTCGTTACGTGATACGGAGCCCGTCGCCTGTAAAAGCTTTTTGACGTGAAAGTTTTTAATGAGTAAAGATAATTAAATTAAAATAGATAAATTAAAATGTTATTAATAGTTGTGTAGAAATTATTAAAAAATTAAATATTTGTATCCAAAGAAGTAAAAAATTAATTAAAAATAGAGTAATGATAAAGAGTAAAAAAAATTTACATTAAAAAATTATAATAAGATTTAGTTTTTAAAATTTCTGGTGTAAACGAACACCTCTGTATTACTTGCCCCAAGATCATAATATAGTTCGCGTCTTGCTTATACAATAGATTGGCTAAAGTGTTTGTGTCTTGCTTATACAGTAGATTTGTTAAAATGAAATTTTGCAATAAATCTACCAAGAATAAAGTTTTTTTGTATGGTTAACTACGATTTCATTTCATTTTTAAAAAAAAATTAATCACACAACTTGATCATTATTATGTTGTTTTGAACCCACTTCTGTGTAACTAGCGAGATTTCATATAACCTCCTTAAATTTTAATGTGATGCTCGATGAAAAATCTAATTCATTCATTATATTTAACATTATTTGTTTAATTATGAGACCAGGTTTCATTCCAATATTTGTATAAGCCACATTTGCTAAAAAAATAGGTACATTTATGTGTAAATTAGGGAAAATACTTAGATTTATTCATATACGTCTTGAAATATAGTAATATTTTATAAATTCATCTATCCATATTGTAATGATATTTTAGATGATTTAGATATTGAAAATACTAATTAAATTTTGATATACAATATTAAATTATTTTAGTATATTAATTTTACATATTTGTAGATGTGACCTATATACAGTGATATTAGACAAATAAAAAAGATTTCATGCTAATATAAGTGATGCTAAACACAATTTATAGAATAAATTTTTCATCAATCATCTAAATATTGAAAATAGAGAGAATTGTACAAAAAAAAAGAAGTTTCACAAAAGCATCTTCATGGTTTTTTTTTTTTACTAATAAAGAGAGTTATATAAAAAGGAGATTTCACAAAAGTATCCCGATGTTATTTTTTTACATGGACGTAGAGTGTTTAGATGATTGATAAAAAATTCACTTCAACTGTTGTGTTCAACTTCACTTATATTAGCATGAAAACTTTTTCATTTGTCATAAAACTCATCTACAAACATGTAAAATGAATGTAATAAAATAATTTAATGTTATATATTAATTTTTAAGTAGTATTTTTAATATCTAAATCATCTAAAATATTATTATTGTATAGATCAACGATTCGTCGATTCTATAAAGTATTACTACATTCGAATATATATATGAATGGATCTAAGTATTTTTTTCTAATTTACACATAAAGCACCTATTTTTTAGCAAAAGTGACTTATACAAATATTTAATTTGAATGAAATTTAGTCTCATGACTAAACAAGCGATATTAAGTATAATGAATGGATTATATTTTCCACCAAACATCAAAATTTTAAAATTTGAGGGGGTTAGTATATCTAATAAATGCGCATCTTATGTTATTTTAAATAAATGCAATCATTAATACAATTATTACAATATAAATAATGTTATATTAAAATCATAGTTTAAAACCGTTTAGAACAAAGTTGAGCTGGTTGGATCATCCCGCGGTTCAGTTTTTGAAAAAAATGATACAAATACAAGAGATTGTAGCGAGCAAACTACTGACTTTAGAATTTGAGCAAGACAAGCAGAAAGTGAGAAGTGAGACGAGGGTGAGACGAGATTTTTGAGTTTTAATTTCTTTATTGTTAAAATTTGTTTTTTCGTTTTAATAAAGAATAGCCTTGCTTCCTAATATTTCCTATTTCTAATTTCATAATACATAACAATACTTTGTCTCTAATTTCCTTCTCCCATCTGCCATTTCGTTCAACAGCTACTCGTCTCATGCAAACACGAACTAGAAATTCCTCAATTCATATTTTTTTCTATTATTTTTTAAAATATGACCGTATATTACATTTTTAATATGGTTTTAATCATTTAAAATAAAATCACACAAATAATATGTTGACAAGATTTTCAATAAATAAAATTTATATAATTATCACATAAAAGTATATTTTATCAGCGTAAAAATTTGTTAGACTCTAATTAAAATACAAATGTATGTATAATATTTAGGATTGTATGAATTATATTGTAATTATGAGTCTACTTCTATGTAATATTTACAATTAAGTGGTTTCATATAATTTCGTCTATTTTTCTCATCTTCGTGGTGGATGAGAAATCCACATCATTCATTTTATTTTGCATAATATTTTTAGCTAAAAGGTCAATTTTTATCTAAATCACAGATATACATAGATCATATTGATAATATATATAATGGAAAAGTGATCCTATTAGCCCCGACTAAATAGCTATTTTTGCCTAGCTTATCTTAAAAAACATATTTATCACAATTTTTTTGTCTTTTTCTTTATCCACTTGTTTGGCTAAGCATATTTAATATATAAACTAAGTTTTACCATTTTTGGACATATGTATTTTTTTTGAGATTTTTAAAGATTTAAGTATTTTAGATATGAGTTTGGCTTCTATACATCCGAATGTACAAATTCACTTCGGTGCTCCCATCTAATTTAAGCCCTATTTTGATTATTTTATTAAATCTAATCCATCCATCGTATTCGGCACCATTTATTTTATTTATATACAAAAAATCATATCAATTGAATGTATGTGTATATCACATCTTCTAAAAAATATAAAATTGTATATAAATTTAGAAAATCACTTGATTCCATGTATCAAAGTTTTAAAATTTTATAAAATTTTATAAAATCATTGATCTAAGTAGGGTGATATCGTAAATGTCTTAGATATTAAATTAAGACCTCATGAGTCCTTACAATAAATAAATCACCTTTAATGGCTATAAAGTCACTCTTAGGTAATTGTTAATTTTGAGAATGATGCAAGTTATGGATTGGGACAAATTTTTTATATCTAAATAAAATAAATAGTGCTAAATATAATAAATGGATTAGATTTAATAATATTATTAAATAGGGCCTAAACTAAACTGGAATACCTAAATGAATTGGTACATCCAGATGTATAGAAGTCATACTTTTTAAATATATACACATAAATGTTTAAAATTTTGAAAAAATATATACACATATCCAAAAGTAGTAAAACTTAGGTTGAATATTAAATACGCTTAAATAAATGAATGTATGAGGAAAAAGTTAAAAAAAGTCATAAATAATTTTTTTGAAGTGTGTGAAATGAGACATTTGCTCAGCCCCGACTAACAGTATCATTCCTTATATATAATCATGTATAAAATATAGAAAAAATTTATATTCATTAACAAATACATTAGAATATAATAATATATTATAAATTCATTTATCCAATTCGTATTGATATTTTAGGAATAGTTTGATAATGTGAATAGCGAGGGTATGAGACATTAAGTTTTAAAAGGGGAATGGTGTGATAATGTGAATAGTGTGATTGTGATATAATATGATATGGATAAAATAAAAATAAATATAGTACTTATGTGATAAATTTATTAAAATATAAAGGTAACAATAAAAAATAATTGACCAGTTGATATCTCGAATCATTTCAAGGAATGAGTAGATAAAGAGGTGGAAAGTTTGCTCCTTACCAATTTCTTTTACCAAACGGTGCTTTTAGATGCCTTATATGATAAAGAATAAAGTGTTAGGATTAATACTTGGCATTAAATTATTTTATTATATTAATTTTTGACATTTGTAGATAACATCTGTACATATTACAGAAATGCTTTTACGAAATCTCTATATAACTCTTTTCGTTTTTAATATATTGATGATTGATGAAAAATTCATTTCATTTATTGTATTTAACATTATTGATATTATTCTAAAAATCATTTACTGGTTTAGTATTACTATACATGACCCTTATTTGTAATTGTGTAAAATTAATATAATATAATATTTTAATACTAAATATCAATTTTAAAGTAGCATTTTGAATATCCAAACTAACTAAAAATATCATTATTAGGAGAATAAAGAATTCTATAAATATGATTATATTTCAATATATATATTAATGGATCTAAGCATTTTTAAATTTAAACATGAATATATTTAATTGTTAGAAAATGTGGCCTATGCACATGTTTAATTTAAATAAAATTTAGTCTCTTAACTAAATAAACAAGGTCAAGTATGACGAATTATTTGAATTTTATATTAATTATTAATATCTTAAAAATGAAAAAGATTATATGAAATCACTTATATGTAACACAATAGAAATAAACACCTTCATAATTCATAATAACACTGAGTAAATGATACTAAATAAAATAAGTAAAGGAAATTTTCCATTAATTGATAAGATGAAATAAATTGATAGGTTATATAGAAGAGGAGTTTTATGTAAACTATATAAATATTATCATATTGGTAGTTGTGTATGAAGATGTGAGTAGATTATTAAAAAATAGAATAATTATGGAAAGTGAAAATTTTTATAATATATTTCACAAAATGTCAAACACACATAATCAGAAATATCCGGGTTATAGTTTATTAATAAAAATCATCCGATCTTATTATTTTTATCGTAAATGATAATAATTACATTTGTAATATAAATATGATTGATTTTTTAAAAATAATAAAAAATATATAATTTGGATTAGTTCCCAGATACCACCCCGGGAACTGGTTACGTGGAGAAGCTGGTCCCCATGTAAACGGCGGGCTATTGTTCCGAGTCCCAACGGCACCGATCCTATACCATTCCATGCATTTCTACCGTACCAATGTACCATCCTAATCACAATCGTCGTCCAATGAATTCCGGTGGACCGCAGGTTATAAATCTACGATACTTTGTAGGCGTTTTAACTTTGAATCCGGCGGCGTTTGTACTTTTTTCGTAACCAAAAAATAGTTGCTTTACTACCTGCGTCAAGCGCAAGTGGAAGGGGCATTCGTCTCCGTAGGATAGGTCATGGGTTCGGATGTAATTTTGGTATGAAAAATTAGTGTGGGAGCTGTAGTCTTCCTTTGTAGTAGAGTGGGAGCTGTTGTCTCCCTTGAGCTGGATGGAAGCTGTTCTTCTTAATTCTTTAGTGGAACTGTATCTCCAGATTTCTTTGGAGGAGTTATGTATATCCTTCTTTGTAAGAATATCTCAGAACTACAATATAATATGTGTTGAGATGTATGTAAATATAAATCATAAAAAAAAAGTTGTTTTTAACCTTGCTTGCTGGGTACTTTAGAATATTCGGTCCATTTTGCAAGAGGTAAAAAATGGAAAAAAAAATTTGCTGTAAAATTTTAAATAAACAAAAGGTCAGATATTATTGTGGTAGAAAAATATGTGAAAAATAACTGAAATGAGAATATAATAATAAGTAGGATTATAGTAGAATAGTTAAAATGTAAAAAGACATTAAAAGACATGTAGGATGAAGTAAGTGATTTTTTTTTCCTTCTTCAAACACCAAATGCACTCATCATCTAATATTTTAGTCACCGACTAATATTATTTCCCTGCATTATTCGCACTCTTAATTAATATTTTACACATTTTATAAACTATTTATATAATTAGTTTTCACTTTGAATTACTATTATATGTTATGTGATATCATTCAATTTTGATGCTTATGATTTTGAAAAATGAAAAAAAATTTCTACGAATTTTTTATTTTGGAAATGATAAAATTTTTAGTATAAAATTATTTGAATTTGAAGATAATGATGTGACGTGATACAAATATTGATTATGAGTAAAAAGAATAAATTTTTAAATATAAAAAAATAAATAACTAATTAAAACTAGAACAATTATAATGAATGAAAATTTTTAAATTGGAAAGTTTTTGTTTAGAAAGTTAGGTAGCATCCAAATATAACCACAGTTTAAAATCTTAACTAAGTTTATCTTCTTTGCATCATCATCATCATCATCATCTACACATATTCCAACTATTTTTCACATATTTTTACAAAACTACTGTCTATTATAAATATACGTACTATGTTTAACATAAATTTTCAGTATAATTGTTATAATTCAAAAATCTCAAATATAAGCATTGTGTTTCCAATCAATTTCTATTATACCCGTTCCATCACCTGCCGTTACTAGGATGAGGTGAATTGTTCCTAAATTCCTAAAATATCCCTAAGATGATAGTCGGACAAAGTAACCAATAGCTTCTCTCTCTCTCCAGAAGTCGTGTAACCATTTCATTTTTATACGAGCAATAAGCAGCTTAATTTCTGCAACTCCTTCCAATTTCTCTTGTATTTTCTATTCTCTTATTTTTCTCTGCACAAATCAATTATGCAGTAGACTGAATCGATCAGTTCCTAAATTTCGATGATGATGGGCGGAGCCGGGGGCGGGAACTACAGCTGATCGCTGATCATTTTTGCCGTTTGGGATATCCTTCGGGGCAAATTCCTATCACTTGATTACCCAGGTTGTACAGGTTTTTCCCCATGTTTAGCGCTGCCATGGAAAAGGTTTTGCTAATGGGTTTTCCGAGAACGACTTCGAGTTTCCATCACTCTCCGTGCAGATCGTTCAATGATTCAAGCAATTGGCATTGGGTTGCTGCCATGGAATCGCTTTTTGTGTTGAGTTTTTGTTGGATTTCCTTGCCGGAGACAAGCGTGACGGATTGGGGCTGGCGTCGTGAAAAGAATCAGAGATTCGATCGATCCGACTCTACGGTCGGCGTCCAATGCATTGATTGCAGAAATTGTTGTTGGGTTGCTCTGCTAGCCGGTCGAATCTGGACAGATGATCGGTGCTGCAATTGGTCTGCGTCGTTTGGCTTGCAGCGCTCGGCTTGGGCATATGCCGCTGACCAATTTCACATCAAGATTCAGGGTGTTTCCGTTGACGAGTAAAAATTTACAAATTAAAACCTTTCAAGGTGTGTTTTGGAATCAAAAATTTGGAATAGATAAAATTTTTGATGAAGAATTGCAGAAAGTAAAAGTTGCCATATGATATGATAGGGGTAATGAGGAAGAGTAAATATGATAAAGTTAAAATAGATAGGTTAGTTGTATGGGTAGTTGTGTAGAAATGATTGAAAAGTGGAATAATTGTATAGAAAAATGTGAAAAAATAATTAAAAAAATAAAATAGTTGTGGAGAGTGAAAAGTTTTAACTTGACAAGTTTTACTCATGAACAAACATACCCTTAATCTAAAACTTTCCACTTTTCTATAACTATCTTATTTTTTAATTATTTTTTCACATTTTTCTATATAACTATCATACTTTTCAATCATTTTTATACAACTACTTATAGAACTAACCAGTTATTTCAACTTTATTCTATTTAATCTTCATCATTACCTCTATTATATCACATCATTCTACAACTTCTACTCTCTATAAGAGATAACTAACCAGCGGCGGAGTGTGATTAACTAACCAGCAGGTGATGGAACGGGTATAATAGAAATTTATTGGAAACATAATGCTTATATTTGAGATTTTTGAATTATAACAATTATAATGAAAATTTATGTTAAACATAGTACGTATATTTATAATAGACAGTAGTTTTGTAAAAATATGTGAAAAATAGTTGGAATATGTGTAGATGATGATGATGATGATGATGCAAAGAAGATAAACTTAGTTAAGATTTTAAACTGTGGTTATATTTGGATGCTACCTAACTTTCTAAACAAAAACTTTCCAATTAGGAATAATAGCTTCCATCATCATCCATAGACACAGCTCCACTAAAGAATT
Source organism: Annona squamosa (assembly GCA_035584095.1). NCBI lineage: Eukaryota > Viridiplantae > Streptophyta > Magnoliopsida > Magnoliales > Annonaceae > Annona > Annona squamosa. Next base: position 78,756,572 of record JAXCLR010000001.1, read on the forward strand.
AGGAAGAACAGCTTCCATCCAGCCCAAGGGCAGATATTTCCAATAAATGCGACAGATTCTGGGCGCCAAATTACTCACCTTCTGTTCGCAGATGATGCCCTTATCTTCCTCAGGGCAGATATGCAGGATTTCACGCAGTTTATGGAGATAATCAAGATCTACTCGGTTTCTTCGGGCCAGTCGGTGAATGTTGATAAAACATCCTTGTTCTTCAGCTCAAATATAAATGGAAGCGAGAGGGAGGCGTGGTCTACTCGGTTTGGATCTTCGAGTCAGGTCATCCACAACTATCTTGGCCTCCCGGCGTGGTTGAGGAGATCTAAAAACAGGATGTTTAAGGGCATAAGGGATCGTATTTGGCACAGAATCCAGGGATGGAAAAGAAGATTACTATCTTGGGGAGGGAAAGAGGTACTTATCAAAGCAGTGGCACAAGCAATCCCATCCTATGCGATGAGTATATTTCTGCTCCCCCAATCGTTCTCTCAAGGAATTAACGGGATGTTAAGCAAATTTTGGTAGGAAGAACAGGGGGATAAGTGCAAGATGAGCTGGGTGGCATGGAAAAATATGTGCAAATCCAAATGTGCGGGGGGGGGGGGGTCTGGGGTTCAGAGATCTTCATTTGTTCAACTATGCCCTTCTTGCCAAACAAGTGTGGAGACTATCTGCGAACATGACATCGTTTTGCTCTAAGATTCTAAAAGCCAAATATTTTCCCAACTCTGACATATGGGAGTGTGTGCCAAGAAAATCTGATTCTTACACTTGGAGAAGTATCCTCAAGGCGCGGGATATGATTTCTTTAGGATGCAGATGGAGGATTGGTGACGGGAGAAGGGTTAGGTTTTTCAAGGATGACTGGTTGGACGATCGAGTTTGTAAGGCGGGACCACTTCCGCTATCCATCCCGGAGGATGTTCCGGTGAGCTATTTTATTGGGGGATCCAATGGGTGGTGCAAGGACAAGGTTTTGGCTGCAGTTGGCGAGGTGGGGTGGGATGCTATCAGTCGCGTCCTGCTTCCTTGCCGTCCTGAGGCGGATTGCATCTTTTGGAGGCACGAGGTGAACGGCCTGTTCTCGATCAAGTCGGCTCACAGATGGCTTAAGGCGGGGACCGAAACTCTTTCTCCCTCAAACTACTACGGGGCCATTTGGAGGACTAGACTTCCGAGTAAGATCCTCATTTTCGGATGACGTTTATTCAAGAATGCTCTTCCTACTTTGTGCAATCCATCGCATAGGGGGATTGACGTCGATCCTCATTGCCTCTTCTGTCGGAGTGGGATTGAGGACGCTCATCATCTATTTTTGGACTGTGCCTGCATTGCAAGTATTACTCGGAAAATTGTTGCGGCTCGTTTTCGGACATCCTCGTTGCAGGAAATCTTGTGTCTCCTGGCCGCTAACCATAGATCTGAGAAGTTTGCCTTTTTTATTGCGCTCTGTTGGAGAATTTGGTTTGTGCGGAACAAATTGAAGGCAGAGGGGGCTCAACCAGATTTTGCTAGCATTCTACTGTGGTGTTTGGAGTATATTGAGCAGTGGAGGCGTGTATTGATAGGGTGAATGCTCTGGATCTTCCTCTTGTTCCCAGATGGTCCAAACCGCCGGATGGTGCGTTCAAGATCAATGTAGATGCTCGATGTTCTGCAGATAGGGGAACCTTGGGCCTCGCGGCAGTGATCAGGGATTCTCGTGGACAATTTATTGCTGCTCGAGGTTGGAAACGGAAGGGCGGAGGAGAATCTCTATTGTGGGAAGCAAACGCGTTTCACCTTGGTATCTTGTGAGCTACTCATCTCAACTTCTCCAGAGTTCTGATCGAGTCTGATTCACTTCTTCTATGCACTTACCTGACTAATGACTACCAAATTCTCTCACCAGCGGGCCACGTTATCTCTGAGATTAGATCAATGCTAAAAGCAAATGATCATTTCTCCGTTCACCATGTCCTGAGACAAGGGAATACGGTTGCGCATGCTGTCGCGGACCTGATTTCTGTTTCTGATTTGGATTGTTTGTCCTGGTGGGGAAACCTCCCACACATTATTGTTCAGAAAATCTGTGCTGACAATTATTTTGCAATGAATCTTGCGGATTACTCTATCCCGAACCTTGCTCAAAATGGGAGGGGTCGGGGTAGAGTTATTCCTTTCGTCTAAAAAAAAAAAAAATACACCCTTAAAGTAAAAACATCATGCGATTCGCCCGAGTGGCGGATCTCTTAGAGCTGGCCGGTTATCTTCATCAACACCGGTCGTCCTCGGCAGCACCGTATTCTCCGTTTCAGAAGGGTACATAATCCCATTGCGCTCGACAATTCGTCTGACGGTATTCCACATCTGGCATCATTCTGACATCTCTATTGAAGACGACATGCTTGACAGCTGCTGCGATCGACTGAGCTTCCTCTATTCAATCTTAACTGCACGCTCCCTCCGGTGAGCCAACTAGTCGCCAACGAATTCAAAATTTATCTTCTTCTCGACAATCGCACCCATTGCATGTTTTGCTTGCGAGGGTATTTTAGGCATTCAGGAAAAATTCACGTCAACTTCGTAACGGCAGGTGACAGAACGGTGATAACAGGGATTTGCCGGAAACCTCCGAATCGGTATATCCAGGGTGTGTTTGGCAATTTGAAAAAGTTATTAAGTTAAAACTTTTCAATCTAAAATTTTTCACTCTTCATAATTACTTTTTTTTTTAATTATTTTTTACATATATTTTTATACAACAACCCTACTTTTTAATCATTTATACACAACTACCAATACAACTAACCTATTTATTTTAAATTTATTCTCTTTATTCCTCATCATTACCCC
>JAXCLR010000001.1:78759503-78782273 GCA_035584095.1 Annona squamosa
TAATAAAGTGAACAATTCTAAATACAATGGGTGGGGTGGATCTATGGGAAATGATCAGGTGGGGCCCACAGTGCTGCGAATGCACGGTGCAGTCGCATGTACCGGATCATTTCCCTTATTTGTATTTAATTTATAAATCAAATTTTACAGTCACTAGATTTTTTTAAAGTATAAAAACATTAAAAAATAGTAAATTTTTGTTTATAGATTAAATACATATAACTTCATATGTTTATAAAAAATTAAAAAAATACAACAGTAGGACGCATGAGACCACATGAGATCATGCCTCTTTTATTTTATTTACTTCAAACCATTATCCTGACGTTATATTTGGTTGCGTATAGATTTTTCAATTAAAATTTTTTATTTTTCACAATTATTATTTTTGTTCTTTATTTACATTATTCTATATAACTATCATATTTTTTAATTATTTTTAACAATTATTTATACAACTAGCTTATTTATTTTAACTTTATTTTTTTTACTCATCATCGTTATCTCTGTCATATCACATTATTTTTTTATAATTTAAAATTTCTTCATAAAAAATTTTTATGACTTCCCAAATGTATCCTCAATTTCTTATTATATTGCATCCTTCTTTTTTAAAAAAAATGATTACAAAGTTACCAATAAAATTATTAAAACCCTTGCTAAAAATATCTCTAGGAGAAAGTTAGCAAAATGTTACTAACCAATGCGGGCAAAATAAATATATATAATCGAGGATTGAATATTAATGCAAAATTCAATTTATTTATTGGATTTAACATCATTTGTTTAGTTTGAGAATTAAGTTTCATTCAAATCAAATATATTCATGGCCACATTTACTTCAAAATAAATATATTTAAATGTAAATTAAAAAATGTGTAGATATATTTACACATATATCAGAATATAATAATATTTTTATAAATTATTTATCCATATAGTAATAATATTTTAGGTTGTTTAGATATTGAAAATATTATTTTTAAATTATTATTTAATATTAAGCTATTTTATTACGTTGATTTTATATGAATATATAGGGCATATGACGATGATATTAGACAAATAAAAAATAAATTTTTTTTACTATAATATAAATAATATTAAAATATAATGAATGAAACAAAATTTTCTATTAATGAACGAAATATTAGAAAGGAGTTATAAGAGAGAGAGAGATTCCATTGAAGCGAAGCCCATTAATATATTAATGGGATCCCGTTCAGTCCGATCTTGTTTCCTACGCTCGCCAATGCGGCCGTGGAGCACCGGAATACCTTCGGACTCGCTCCCGCCACTGCCAGGCGCCAGCCCCCTCCGTTGAGGGAATGGGATCACCGAACCAGCAACTCCCACAGTCCCTCATCTTATTATCTCCTCCCTCCCTCCCTCCCTCCCAACTCTGCCGCCCACACCTGCTCCCTTCTTCTTTCTCTTCGCCTGGAAATTGGAATTGACGCGTCGACAAGATACTCGTCGGTCTACTCAAGCGGCGCTTTCTCGTTTTGAAGTTTGACCGCTCGCGGATCATGGCGTGCCGACAGTCAATAGCTTTCCGAACCCGTTCCAGAACAGCAACTGCTGCTGCTGCAGGGATTGGGGTTCCCAGAAGACGGCAGAGGAAATCGTCAGTAATCGACGACGTAGAAAAAGGCTATGTCGAAAAACGCCCTACTTTCTCAGTCGTTGGTTGTGTTGCCGGAAGAACACGTTCTAGGTGTGTCGGTGGAGCCGTTCCCCAGTCAAAAGCAAGCAATGCTCGTAAAAAGTGCGTTTCTGTTGTCTTGCTATCGTCTTCTTCATCAGAGGAAGAAGACGGTGATGTGCGCTGTAGCACCTGTGCCGTTTCCGACAATGGTGGTGGTCGTGGTAGTAGTGATGATGCTGTAACTGGAAAGAAGGATGGCTATGGTGATTCGAGTTACGAGGAAGTTGGCTTCTTCGATGACGACAGTAGGAAGGACAGGGTTAGTGGTAGCGGTGGTAATGGTTCTGCATCGGAAGAGTTGGGATCCAACTGCAGTGGGATTAATAGAAAGAGAACAGTGCCTGAATCTCCGGGCATTGCGAAGCGGACTCGCTCCCATTCCCATTGGAATAGGGTTCCCAAGAAAAACCCTGGAACGTTGACCAATCCGATAGGTCTCGAAATGAACAGGGAATGCCCACGGAGTGAACTTGCCAAGTCCAATGATTTCCTAGAAGGTGAGAGCGGCAGACAGGGTGATGAAGAAAATGATGGGCGTTGTGGTATTGACGATGAACGTGATGAGGATGACGATGATAGCAACAGTGATGAAGAGTACCATGCTTTCAGCAAAGATGGAGGGAATCATGTCTCTGAGGATGACGCTGTTGTACGTAATGATAACAAGTATGATGAGGAAAACGGTTGCATTGACAAGGAGTTTGGTGTCAGGGAGGAGGGAGAAGATCATGCTGTGGATGGTGCCATTGGTGGTGATGATGAGCACAATGGCGGCAGTGGAAAGGAGAATAATTTTAGTAAAGATGGGGCTGATCATGTCATGGATGATGCTGAGTTTGGGGGTGAAAGCTTGGCTGGAAATAGGAAAACAGAGCAAGTGCAATTCCCGAAATCTACTGAGAGCAAACGTGCTTGTGCATTGAAAGATGACATTTTTTTCAAACTTCTTGTGGATAGTATTTGGAGTAAGGAAGAGGAGCTTGGGGAAGAACTGGCTCCAAAGGATAAGTCTCCTACCAAAAGTGCTGAGACGCCAAAGTGTTTAAAGCGATTCCCATTGCAGTTTTTTTGGGTTGATGATAAGGTGCCCGAGGTGGAAGAAAAAACTGGGGAAGAGAAAATGTTAGATGAATTGTGGGCTGAGTTTGATTTGGCCATGAATTCCAGGGATCTTGGTTCCTTCATTTCACCAGAGGCAAGTCTCGCAGTAGTGGAAAACTATTATGTATAAAATATATCATTCTCATGATATGTTAATTTTCCCATGTCCATCCTGATGTGCACTTTTGAAAACAAGCAGCAGGAATTGAACATTTTGCCATCCAAAAGGCTGTGCCGCACTGCCACTTTGATTTTTCTACATCCATAGAGCATTTGAAAATAGAGTGCTTTTAACCTAGTTTAGTTACTTTAAGTGGGTTGTGTGTCTGACCTTGACAGCAGTCTTTTTTCTACACAACGAATTAACAGAAGTTTAATATATTGAAGTATTTCACCATGAATTATAAATTTATTAGCTTCATTGCATGTTAAGGGCTCGTTTGGCTGTGCAGCAGAAGAGGCTGCCAACGTTTTCACACATATTTCATGTTGTTTGACTGAAAATGAGGGAGTGCTTCTCTTCTAAGATTACATTAATTTGCTCTTCGTTTAGGATTCACACGGTGGCTTCCTCCTAACAGCTGTGATATATAAAGCTTTATGTATGGAAGCTTGGCTAAATGGTCCCTAAGTCCTTTTTATCTAAAGTTGCTGACCAACTTTCTCTGAGGTACTCCAGGAAAGGTTTCAGAGCCTCGCATTTTATGCATTCTAGTGCCTAATGTGCCTAGTCTGTGGATGGTGCTTTTAACTGCTAATGTTTGGTTGCCTCTACTTGTACATTGCAAATGGCTTCCTGAATGAGAAGATACATGGTTAAAAGAATATAACAGCATGTCATTTTATTTATTTATTTTGTCACGGGGAAGCAGCTTTTTGTGTAATTAATTAGATTAAGCTCCAAGGTTATCCTTCAAAGCAAATGCTTACTCATTAGAAGCATTGATGGTTGGGGTTGCTAACTTCTGAAATTAAGATGTAATTAGTGTTTCCCATAACCATCCTTGGTAGCTCCTTTCTAACTAGGGTAACTTGTTTCTTACTAATAATTCAATTTTTTTTTTTTCTCAAAACTATGGCACTACGCCATTCATTCCCTTGCAAGTGAATGGGCTACATCAGGTAAATTTGAACTTCATATTTATTCTGTAATCTGTATTTATTTATGGCAACTACCTATTCATTATTGGAATCAATGTTTTGCAAATTGAAATGCTATCAGACTGGTTAAACTCTGAATCATCTGCTGTCCATGGTTCCCTTTTAACTATTTATAAGTTGTGTTTCAAAGATACAATATCATGGAAAACCAAATGAGGTATTTAGCCTAGCAATAGCAGTTCTTTCTTTATGAAGCTCTTCTTGGTAGCAAGAGTATGCCCCAACATTCCAGACATAAGTTGTTAAGTTTCTTGTTCAACCTCAAGTGATCTTGCATATTGCTCAAGGATTTCTGTACGGTAGACTTTGGATTGGTTATTTCATGTGATTCTGTTGGGATTGGCTTCCCTGATGACTTTTTGACTTCTCATGTTTATTTCAAGGGAAGTTTCAGGTAGGGATCAAGATCCCTCCCCGTCAAGTTCATTTTGCAGTTGCAGTCCCTTGCGCATTTGGACTTTGGAATTAACAAGTGCCATTGAGATGATATTGGACTAATCAATTATCTATGAGCAACTTCCATATGCAATATATGGGCCTAGTTAGTGGTCAACAATTCATTTTTGCCTGCACAAGTTATTGCTGCTTTGGGAGTTACAATTAAGCTTGCATAGAAATTGGATTTCCAGGATCTAAACACAGGTTCATCAGTGCTCAATTCTAGTATCTGAGAACTAATGCATGCTCGATGTTTTATCATTATCATTATTATTATTATTATTATTATTATTTTGTTCTCTTTTCAAATTTGCCAGTATACATGTTCTACTAGGAAACTTGAATGCATCATTTCATGATTCACAGGTTGATCACGGTGAACAGCAGGATGCACCTTCCACTGAAACTGATCGATTTAATTTCTGCCATAAAGGGAGGCATCAATTCGTCCTTGATGAGGAAATTGGAATAAAATGCATTTTGTGCCCTTTTGTGAAGCTTGAGATCAGATACATCTTACCACCAATGGTGATTTTTTCTTTTTATTTTTTTCTTTCACAGATGTATCCAGTTATGATTTCTCATTCTTAGCCTCACATGTACATATTTCTGTATTTGCAGGTTCATAAGCCGGGGAAATCATGCAGGAAGGTTATTGTTGATGATGAGGACAGAACTGTATTTGATAAATTGCAGTCCCAAGTCATAAATGATGATTATCAATGTTCTATTCCTTCTGAAGGGACAGTATGGGACATCATCCCCGGTGTCAAAAAGACCTTGTACCCACACCAGCAGGAAGGTTTCGAATTCATTTGGAAAAACTTAGCTGGAAGCATTCAACTTGAACAAATGAAGGAGTCTAATCCTGATGAAGTGGGTGGCTGTGTGATTTCGCATGCCCCTGGAACTGGAAAGACTCGTCTTGCCATCCTCTTTATAAAAACATTTATGGCAGTGTTCCCACAGTGCAGGCCTATCATCCTTGCTCCTTACAGTATGCTTCTTACATGGGAGAATGAGTTTAGTAAGTGGAAAGTCAACATTCCATTCCATATTTTGAACAAGAGTGAGTTCTCTGGTAAGGAAGACGGGGCAGCTCTTCGACTAGGCCATAAGAAATGTAGGAAATGGGTCCGTTTGGTGAAAATTTTTTCATGGAACAAAGGAAACAGTATCTTGGGGTTGACCTACAATTTATTTGAAAGGCTGGTTGGAAAAAGCTCCATTCATGATAAGGAATATGCAGAAATGAGTAAGATACTTATAGAGAAGACAGGGCTGTTGGTTCTTGATGAAGGACACAAACCTCGAAATGATCGAACCCTGATCTGGAAGGCTTTAGAGAAGGTTAAAACCAATAGGCGCATTATCCTTTCAGGAACTCCTTTCCAGAATAATCTTGGGGAACTTTACAACACTCTGTGCTTGGTCAGACCCCAATTCGCCCAGAAGTTCATATCTAAAAATGGTTATATGTGTCAAAGGAGGTTGGAAATGCACTCTGATAATGCACAGGCCTTGCAAGGAAGGAGAGATGGGAGAGAGGGGTGGGCATCTTTTACTAAAGAGCACAGTTTTGATGCTAATCTGGAGAAGCTGAGGTCAATGATGGATCCATTTGTGCATGTGTATAAAGGTAGCATTCTCAACAATCTGCCCGGCTTGAGGGAATGCATACTTGTTTTACATCCATTTCCTTTACAGAAGAGGATACTTGATAGAATTTCAAACGGAAATTATGGGAATAACTTTTATCACGAATATATTACTTCCATAATTTCTGTGCATCCTTCGCTTTTGCTAGAGAGCAATCTCTATGGGAAGGCAGGTTTAATCATTGAGAAAGAGCAATTGGAAAGTCTAAGACTTAACCCATATGAAGGTGTCAAAACAAAATTTGTTTTGGAATTGATTCGGCTCGTTAAATCAACAAGTGAGAAGGTTTTGATATTTAGTCAGTATATTGCTCCGTTGACTCTTTTGAAAGAACAGCTTAAATATCTTTTTGATTGGACTGTGGGGAAAGAGTTGTTGCAAATGGATGGAGAAGTTGCTGATATAAACAGTCGGCAATCTTCCATAGATTGCTTTAACGATCCAACAAGCGAAGCAAGGGTCCTACTCGCATCAACAAGAGCTTGTGGTGAAGGTATAAATCTAATTGGAGCTTCTAGAGTTGTGCTTCTGGACGTTGTTTGGAATCCATCGGTGAAAAGACAAGCAATCAGCAGGGCATATCGACTTGGGCAGGAGAAAGTGGTGTATACTTACCATCTGATAACATCTGAAACCATAGAAGGAGACAAGTATCATAGACAGTCTGAGAAGGACCGTCTGTGTGGGTTGTTATTTTCTTCCGCAGATGGACGCACTCAAAGGCAGCATGATTCATCAAAGATCTCAGAGGATAGAATTTTGACACTGGAAGAGATGGTTAGGCATGATAGAATTTTGGAAGAGATGGTTGGGCATGAGAAACTGAAAGGTATGTTTAAAAGGCCATGAAAAAACTGGAATGAAAATATACTGCCAATATAGAAAATCAGTAAAATCAAATTATATTTTATGCTTGTATAGTTATTTAAGCTATTAGTTGAGCTACATGTCGTATCAAATTATATTTCATGCTTATCTATAATCCATGGCCGCAAGTAATAGTGGAGAATATATGAGGGGATCACAAGATGTAATCAAATAAAATAATAAATTAACTAAGTCGACCATTGTATACATTTGGTTTTGTTTTCAATTGGTAACCTTTCCACTTTCGCCTCTCATATTTTTTTTATTGGTATTTATACACTGAAACAATTATATTATAATTAAGTACATTTACAATGTTCACGTAGTTGAGAAAATTTTCTGTAAAATACCCAGTCTCAAGGAGAAATATGGAAAATAACGCCACCGCAGCCTCTCCACTCTCTCCTCTCATTATTATTATTATTATTATGAATTGGGGAGAAGACTCCCATCCCTACCCGACTAAGCCCAACGAATGGGAGAGACAGGAGAAGATGGCAGTCCTTGATTTGTCTCTCCTCTCATATTATAAAACCGAACAAAAGGCGCCAAGCATCAACACGAATTGGAAATTAATGAGAATTCCTATACGTATATAAGAATCAGGTGATATATGGAACGAAGAAATTAAGACGATCTTTCCGTGAACACACATGTATAAAGGTATATATCCGCATCCTTTCAATTAGCAAAGATGATCAACGGCTTGTATTAATTAATTTTCCAAGTATATGTGTGTGGAAGAGATCAAATGGCTGCACTAAGCACTATATGTAATTTACGAGAATCTTAGGAATGTTTAAGTTAGTTGGGTAGTGAGGAGATGGGAAGTTAAATTTTTTTAAAATGTGAGGGTGATGCCATATAATAGGCGTAAAGTGTAAATAAATAGAATAATTGTATAATAAAATGATTAGAAGATAAAAGATAAAAATGAAAAAAAGGCAGTAATGAAAATATCAAATTATTTTTTAAAAAAATATAAAGGTGAAGTGTAAAGTTTGCTTCTCTCCCTACCCTTTTACCAAAAAGTGCGTTGGATGTATCAATTTTTTTTTTTTGATTAAATGATGCATCAATTTAAATACAATTGTAGATGGAGTATATTGAGATTGAGAAACTACATTAATTTTTTTTAAAATCGTAGTATAAATTTAAAAAATGCGTCCCAAGCGAGAAAAAATATCTATACATTTCTCATTGAACATTATGAGATTCTATCTTAAATATTTATAAAGGAAAAAATGCTTTAAAAATTAAGACATTTCAAATAAAAAAGGTCGCCTTTTACGTAAAGAAGTCATGCTAACCACCAACATAATAGTTCTCTACTTGTATGAGATGAATGTTAGCATAGTACAGCTTAATGATTGTCCATATCCACGTTCATTAGCTTAAGCAGGTGGGAAGGAATCATATTTCCAGTGTCAGATGACAGATATATCCCATGTTGACGATGACGCTCTTCTTCCTCTCTATCAATCATCCCCACAAAAACACAGATCGTGTCACCTTCGTCGTCCCTTTTACGTTACCTGCATCTTTATCAGATCGCTCAGCAGCTCCCTATCCACTTTGTGATGAAACATCGCGGGCATGAGGATACGATACCTCAATGTTGTTTATCAAGACGCGGATCTCCATTGCTCGGATTGCCACCCAAATCCTTTGGATTCCGCCGTCGACATCTCCGGCGAGGTCCGCGACGACGTTCTTAACCTAACCCGTGCTTTCCGGAAGGTGGATTCGTCCGCTTGGATCGCGTCATCATCTAGACTCAGCTTCTAGGAGATTCATCCCACTGGTACCAGTCTACCAGATTCAGGTTCTTCCGACTGTCGACGATTGATGAATTCCACACACAAGAAGACAAAGAAGAGAAGCAATGTAGCCTAGGAAAGTAAGAAGTTGTTGTGTTGCAAATTGTAAAAACTGGGAATGAAAATTTTCATCTCGCGCATGGTTGTATTGCAAATTGTAAGAACTAGGAATGAAAATTTTAATCTCGCGCATATCTCATTCATGTCCTGGGATCTTTTGAAACCCTCGACATCCCGTGGCCCAACAAAATGTTATTCTTTTAATTTTTAAGGAAAAATTCTCATACTATCCGCAATATTTAGTTATTATTTATTTCTTACCCACTGCATTTCAGAAATTCTTACGGCACCTACAACATTTTACTTCTAATTTTCCAAACACTCATGCCGCTACTTTGGACTAAAATTGAGATTAACCGCACAAAAATGTTGAATTTGCTCTCACATCATTATATAGATAACAATGAAATAAATTCTTGCTCTTTTTTAACTATAATTTAAACAAAAAAATATAAGATCTATTTTACAAAAAATATGACAGAAATTGTGCTTGAAATCTTTTTTACAAATAATGGTAGGGAAAAATGGACATTTCCACATGTATTTAATTTTTGTTTTTGGTTGAGAGTAATGACACGAGCATTTGAGAAATTAAAGGTGAAATGTTGTTTGTGTCAAGAGTATTTCTGAAATGTTATGAGTATCAAAAGAATAACGGTAAAATGTTGTAGATATAGGGTGTGTTTGGAAATAGATAAAACTTTTGATGAAAAATTGTACAAAATAAAAATTGTCAAATGATGTGATATGATAAGGGTAATGATGAGGAATAAATATGATAAAATTAAAATAAATAGGTTAGTTTTGTTAGTAGTTGTGTAGAAATGATTAAAAAGTAGGGTAGTTGTATAGAAAAATAATTAAATATTATTAAAAAAATAGGATAATTATGGAGAGTAAAAAGTTTCAGATTGGAAAATTTTAACTTGGTAACTTTTATTTATTACCAAACACACCTATAAAATAAATTTTTACTTTTTAACATATGCAAGCTTTGTCGGGATCTTCTATCATGTAACTTTAATAATTTTAAAATTTTTTATTTTCAAAAAATAAAAGGACATTGGGTATGATTTGAGTGCAATATTTTCTTTAGGATGTAACCTAATGAAACTAAGAGTATGTTTAAAAACAAACAAAAAAATATTATTATTTCAATTTTTAATATAATTTAATGTCATTATCTAATAATTTTATTTTTCAATTTCTATTTATATTTTAATTATTATTATATATTTTTCATTTATTAACCTTTTTTATTTTGTCATTATTTTTTTATTGTTACAGTGACGTTTCGCGGTAATGTATGAAATATTATAAGAATGATGTAATTAATATAAAATGATAAGGTATAGATAAAATTGAAATAAAGAGGGTAATGAAAAGTAAAAATGATTGAAGTATAAATGTAAAACTAAAAAATAATACTGTTGAGTTGTTAAATCATTTATAAGAGAATGAGTAGAATGTATTTTTACACCATATCTCACCCACACCGTACATCAACATTCCCAAGCTGAAGTTAAAAATTATATTAATCACATCAAACTATTTCCTCAGTAGTTAAAAAAAAATTATATTTTTCTCCTTTTCTTTTCTCATTATGCGGACATGAAAGTAAGGAAAATATATAAGGCATATTTTGATAAAGGAAAAACTTTTCGATTTAAGAATTTTTACAATTCATAACTATTTTAGTTTAATTATTTTTTTATATTTTCTTATGTAATTATTTTACTTTTTAATTATTTATATGCAATTATCCGTATAATTAACTTATCTTTTTTAATTTTATTTTTTTACTCATTATTATTACACATATCATGCCATGTCATTTTTTGCGCATTTAAAAACTTTTACCCAAAAACTTCATCTAAAATGTTATCACGTTCCTTACACAGATCGTAGAAAAGTGTAAAAAAGGCCCAATTTTAATGGAAGTAGAAAAATATTTACAGTGTAAATTATAACAATAGAAATGATAAATACGGTTATCAGTGATGATTGAAATATCACGCGGAGCTATTAAACCTCCATCCTGATTTCGATTCACCTTTCATCGAAACGAATGCTAGTTCATGAAAATGGCAGTTGATAAGTGGAATTGCTGTCCGGCGGATGCCCCATTGATCAAGTGGACAACTAAACTGAGATGGACGCGTTGGATAGCAGAAAATTGTTATTTATGACGTGTCGCTGACTGCATCGTATGGATGGTTTACAGCCACAGAATGCAAAGGGGTTGTACCATGTACGTGTGACTGACCTCCCTACCTAACCAGTCTCCAGTGTCCAGGCCTTCCTAGATATCGCAGCTCTGCTCTGTTTGGCTCGGCGTTGCAGGTGCTTATCCAATCCATCCACCTGGCATCCGGGTCTGGCTGCACTGCGCTGCATTTACTCTACCTCAATGATGCGGGCCGCACGCCCAACTGCGCATCGTCTGGTTCCAGCCTTGTAGATGGGTAAGATCCCACGCGGCCCCATCCAGCCGGCTGTGGGGCTCATTTTATAATTTTTTTAATTTTTTTTTTATAAATATAGAGCATCAGGTGTATTTAACCTATCAACTATTTTTACTATTTTTTTATTTTTAAAAACAGTAACATTTTCGTAAATTTCTGACTAATGTCCCTACGTTTAAAAATAAAAAATTACCTAAAAGCATCTAAAAATGATAAAAATTAATTTATAAGTTAAATATACCTAGCTCTACATGTTTATAAAAAAAAAAAAAAATCTCACAGCCTGCCACATGAAATCTCATTTCTTATAAATCATACAAAAATCTTGAATTGAATCTGTATTGTCATTTCCAAGATAGTTTTTTCAAGTTTTTTTGATTTCCAATACAACTTTAATTCCTAAGAAAGTTTTTTTAATTTCCAATACAACTTTACTTATTCCCAATGCTCATTGATCCAATAATTTTATATAATTTAAAATAGACCTTTACCTATAAGATTTACATTGTTCAGCAGCTACAGCTGAAGTGCTGCTATGCGAAAAACTGAATCTAGACCGTTGAAGGAATTCCATGGCATCTGGATCACACGCGCATGTTTTGAAATTTGCAGCAGTCATGATTATTGCATTTGAAATTTATCATTCTTTTCAACTGCTCAGGCTACTAAAATTGCCGACTGTTTCTTGGTTTATAATTCGAAATAATGCGCACCGTTACATTTGTGACCAGTAACTTAAAATACAGAAGGAAAGATTTCTTCTTTCGAATTTGCTCATCTATCTGATGGACTTCTTAGATCTGACAATGTAATCATCCATATGATGGTCTTCTTAGATTTGACAATGCAACATTGCAACCCACCAAAAAGGAACGAATTGGCAGCACTAATTTTGGCGCTAAAAAGGTACTAGTGCGTGTTTGGTCCTGCTTCATTGCTGCGGCTTTACGCATCCTCCCAGCAATTTATTGTCTCGCAAAGGTCACTTACTGCTCCCCGTTGGCAGCGTGGAGTCGAAGCTGGCCTTTGTGGTTTCAGAATTCTTGTTTGTAAATTGTAATAGCTTAAAAGAATAAGCATTAGTTGACTTGGATTTGGTTGGAAAGAAGGAAATGGAAATTTTTATTTCTGGGAAAGTTCCTCAATGACTGATCCTCAATGCAACAATATATCGCCCAAGTTTTTAGATCGCACAGATAGTGCCTGCTTTATCTCAATAAAGGTGCGTCAGGTTTTCTAAGAAGGATTCCACGTCTTCTCTTGAACCCATGAATCTAAACAGCTACACTGAGATAAGCAAACTGCGCACCACTCATTGTAGGAGCAAGAAACAGACATCCAATGGATATTTGCAAGAACAGGCACACAGATGATACAAGAAATTTTACATTAATGGGGACCATTTTTCTCTTTCCATTAAAATCATCACCAAAATGTAAAGAATCCCCAAGACAAACCTGCAATTAAATAGTGAGGATAGGTGAGAAGAGCTCTACTAACTCACGTATTGCTTCTCCAAAAGACTTCCGCAGAATGCCAGGTCAAAGCGCTCTTCGGGAGGATCTCCAATGCAGTCAAAGACTGCATCTGCTTTCAAGAAGTCCTCCTCAGCCGTGTAACTGCAAACCAGAATGAAGAACGTTTACAACAAAATAATTTTAATCGTGACCAAGAGATTTAATGAATAGTTTCTAAATGTTCTCATGCATTATTCTTGTCTAGCATTTAGAACACCATTCCTTATCTTGTGGCTATAGATAGTGCCACAAGAAATTCTTTCTGCATGATTCAGTGGTTTATAATTTCAAATGCCGAATTAGAAATGTTTTACTGTAAACTGACGCCACGTTCATAATCTAGACCTCTGTGCTGAAAAGCAGCCCATCTACCATTTGCAGGATTGAACCTGCCATTTGTGAGTTATCTACACTCACATCATTCAGCCCATGCTAATCCAAAGAAAGTAAAATACTTTCCTTCTCATTTGGCTGAAGTTACTCTTTTACTCTGATGATGCATCTGAAGGACTTGAAGATGAACAACAAACAAATGTATACAGTGCATTACAAGTTCTAAGGCACTTGCGGAATCAAATGCTCCGCACTGTGATAAGTTCCAGTTCTGCTTCCGATGCGTGTAGCAATGGATGGAATCCAAGACAAGCAAGTGGCCAGAAATTCAAAAGCAAGATACAGTTCTGAGGCCGGTGTGACTTATGCTCACCCGCTTTTTGTTACAATGCACTTCATTCCCGCAGCCTTGGCAGCGGCAAGGCCTATGGCACTATCCTCAACCACCACACAACTGCAGAGAATAGATGCACTAATCAGCCACTCAATTAACTATTAATAAAAAGGATTAAGATGAAACACTTCAAAGAATTTCAAATGAATGAATGCAGAAATGATCTATTGGATATTAACTGTAGAAATAAGTCAATCACTTAAACTTTGAATCATCATATCTTTCTAAAAACTTGGATATTCAAAGAAATTCAACCCTAAAGAGCAGCCCAATTTTTAGATGTACCAATTATCATGGTCGTCTAATATGTGTTATGTTCAATAAATTTCTTTATTCTACTCCTTTCATACCCATTTTCACAACTCCACAAAGAATACTTCTTTTCCCAATTCAATATGTACTATTAAAGAAAAAAGCTTTTCAGTAGATCATGAAGCATACCTTGATGGTTCAACACCCAATGTGCTGGCTGCTAGCAAGTAGATGGCCTGCCATGTAAACGTTCAATAAATTTCTTCATTAATGTGAATAAATTATAAAGCAATTGTTGAAGAAATGTAATTGAAATGTCGGAAGTAATGTAAACAATTTTATATCAGTTGCAACATCAGAAATAATGTACTTGGAGGATTCTTTTAAGTGGCAATTTGGAATGCTGACAACAAAGCATAGTCTATTCTGTGCCTACTTCTGATTCTAGATTTCTTATCTTGGTTGCAAGGGACAAGCATCTGTTAATTCACTTGACCACTCCAATGTAGTCTCAAGCTGTTTACCGGATCAGGCTTCTTGCGAGGAACCACGTCACCAGCAAATATTGTAATCTTCTCTGCACGGTCAGAGCCCAATAAGAAAGAAACTATAGCAGATACCTGTAACCATTAGACATGTCCCAGATGTTAGAAAGAAAAAAGAACATGACTTAACATGTTGATTTAAGCAGAATTAGTGGCGTAGGTCTAATTGTCCCAGGACCATTGTACAAATTAACCATGATAGATAAAAACTATCTGTTATAGTATCATAAATCTCTAGTGGATGCAAACAGACAGCAGTCGGTGCATCAACAAAAATCTTACTATGTTAGCAGGAAAATGCAGGCCCCAGTATGCCACAGCAACTCAAAGCACAAAAGCGACTACTACAATTCACATCCCCAAAGACCGTACAACATGCCAGGTAAATAATGAAGTCATGACAAGGTCAAATACAGCTGAAACTATCGTTTTGATAAAATGCAATCCCGAAACAAGAAAAAGTGTGTGTGCTGTAACTAACAGTTGCCACAGTCAAATCTTTAATTTTTCTATTCAAAAGGCCACATTTTTTTTAAAAAAATAACATCATATATACACGAAAATCACTTAGAAAAGGTTATATTGGCTTTAAAATTATTTGAACTAAAAAAATCAATCAAACAAATGATGCAAAATTAAGGTCGATAGGCATCAACATATAATTATATATAACTTAAATCATCAAAAAATGATGCAAAGTCAGCATTAGAGTTAAAATTTGTACAAATACATTTGCAAATAGGCATATGTTTAGAAAAATTAATGGAAATGGATTCAGCAGAACCTACTGCCTAATTCAGTTTCTCATGGAGACATCTAAACACACTGATGTCACAACCGAGCCACTGAACAGACATTGGTGAGATCTATGAAAGAAATTAGAGAAAAGCCAAGCATCAGCCTCTAACACTCACACATGGCCATTAAAAAGAAATTTTCCAGTGCTTTACAACAAATTACTGTTGTATGAAATTAAAATAGACCTGCCAATGCATACCGCCTTCTCATTCGAAGTACTGCATACAGCAACCTTGACTCCTTTGGCCAAAGCCTCATCAATTAACCTATACCAGATTAGAAAAGAAAATCCATCAATGGATGTTTTGAAATTGCAGAAGCCATCTTAATACAAATGAAATAAACTATCAGAGTAAACAAATAAAAGGCATGCTAGTGGACATTAAGCTTACCTTCCTTGGCAGCATCATAGGAAATGATCAGCATGCATTAATTTATTAATGAACTAAGTCACGAGACAAGCAATGGTTACTGATCTACAAACCTTGCAACTCCAGGACGAAGAGGCAGCAACTTCTTTTCAATAAGAGCCATAAACAACTCTGTCTTCCTCTTATGAAGGGATCCTACAAATTTTTTTCTTTCTTCCTCACTCTGAGGAGCTTTCTCAGGCCATCCTGCCTTGTTAAAATATGCCGTCATCCTGAAAGGCCAAATTTTATTTATCAAATGTTCATGAGATACAGTGACTGTCAAACTCATTTTGTGTTTCCTATCACTGTTTCAATTTATTCAATCCACTCTGAAATAATCATTACCAATTATACATTGTTTCTTACAAGCCCCGTTCAGGGTGGACAAAATTAAAATTTTTAAGAAAGGATTTCACATCCTCTTTTCTACATAGAGTTTTTGATGGATCCATTTTGGTATGAGGTCTGAGAAGGAAAAAAAAGGTAGGGAAAAATTTATGGGAAAATTTTTGAAAAGGTGAAAAAGTGATGCATCACGATAAGGGTAATTATTAGGAGCAAAGAGAGGATAATTGTGTAGAAAGGTTTGAAAAATGATTTGATCATATAGATAATAATTTTTTTAAAAAAAAATAGGATACTTACGCAGTTAAAATGTCAGAATCACATAAAGGTTTGTGTAATTGGGAAAATTTTAACTCTTTTACATCTTACCGTATATGACATTGTTTAGGAAGGGCTCCCTACTTCAAAATGTCATGAACAGTCATCATCATTGACGATGACCATAGTTAAACTTTCAGTTAGACGGAACTGACACTCAAACCAAAAAAATTGTAAATTCAGTAAGAGAATTTACCTCTCTTTTCCGCCCCCGATTTTGAGCAGCTCTCCGTACAAATCCACATCCCAGACAACACCCAGTTCTCTCTGTTTAAATATTCAACATGACTTCAAGATTACGAGAAAGAAAACAACAAGGAAAAGAGGCATATCTATATACACTATTTAGCAAGTGCACAAACGAACAACACAGTTGCGCAATTTATCTGAGAAGACAAAAAGGAACAATAAAAATGACAAGGTACGTTCAAAGATGAAGCCGAACTTTCATATGTTTTATCGAGCATAGCATTCTACGCAGATAGTACATGCTATACGATGACAGGGTTGTTCATTTCAAAGGAACTACACAAGGATCGAAAATTGGTAGGGCACAACTACGGAGGCGGAGTACAGGAGCTTGTTTCTCTCGCCAGTAACAGCGTTCTTCAAAATCCAGCCTTTAGCATGATTTCCAAGCTGGTACATTCGAAGACACAGATTCGGACTTGAATGAAACACAAGCGTCCAAACAGACTTCAGCAACCGAAAGTACCTCCGCAAATGTGTCATTGAAGGAAATCCGGTGGCCGTCCTTCTCAGTGTCAACAAGCACGCCATCGCAGTCGAAGAGGAGAGCCGCTGGCAGAGAAGAAGGAGAGACAGAAGAAGGAGAGGCACAGCAAAAGAAGTTTGCCCGGCTCGAGCTGCTGCTGCCGGAAGAAATTCTGACAGCGCTAGCTGTTCTTGCTGCTACAGTTGGCGTTGTGGAGAGAACGGGCGAGGAGTTCTTCTGGAGGGTGGAGATGGAGACGCGAGGGGAGGAGAGATGAGGGAGCGAAGGAGACGACGACGAGGAAAAGAGCAACGAAGAAGAAGGGGAGAGGATGGTTGAGGCCATGGAGACACGGAGGGGGAAGGGGAAAATAGCAGAAGAAACCACGGATATTGCTGCAATGCTATTACCGTCGCGCCGCAGCCTGGAATTTGAAATGGGCGGAGGATATATAGCGGTCGATCTGCTGCCGTGCCGCAAAAGCATGCATGCGGACGACGAAGAAAGCAATCCCCGACTTTATCCCTTGCCCGCCACAAATGCAGTGGGTGCTCCTTCCTCACGATAGCGCTGCGTCCGATTCCTCACAACGAGACGCCCGGGATCAAAAACTTAAAATACCAACTTCCGTTGGTTATTAAAAATTGGTGTCACTTTTTTTTTTTAAAAAAAAAAAATTATCGGAGAATTCCTTTTTTACCTCTGGCGTTTGCATATAATTCTTATAAATTTCTTTTATATTTATAATATTTCACCTTAAATTTCTATTATTCCCACGCCACACCGTTTGGTGTCTACCTCATTAAAAAGACAATTTTGCCTCTTTAAAATTTTTAAAATTATGAAATGATAATTCAACCTTAATATAACTTTTGAATCATTTCATATTATGTATTGATAATTTACTATCATCAGTTGAGTGGTATTATGACTGATTTGTCTTGAATGTAAAATTTCGAATGGGTAAAATTGATTTTCAATAAAATAGATAACAATTATGTTGATTACATGAGTATGAGCAGAATTTATGATAAAATGTTATGGGTATAAAAAAAATTATAACATGTTATGAGTAAAAAATCAATTAAAATCAAATATTACGGACATAATAATTTTTTTATCTTTTTTATGAAATTTGTACACATTTTATCTCAAACCTTTAGGACCTAAAGGTTTGTGGAGGGGAAACGGGGTTGTCACAATATTTCATTTGTAAACAATTATTTATATATAATTTTTTCAAGATAAACCGCACGGGATTATCCCACCACAGTGAACTTGCAAAGATGTTAATTTTAGAATTTTTCTTGACAATGTGAATCATGTATCATATATAGAACATGTTTGAGAGGTGACAATCATTTGAATGAAAAATTTTTATATACAAGTTTTTGAATTGATAGAAATTAACATGATATGATACAAACGACGACGAAGAGTAATTAAAATAAATTAAAATATATGTTAATTATATGGATATTTTTTATGTGATACTTATATAGATAATTGTGTAGAAATGATTATTAAAAAAAGATGATTGTATAGGACAATAATAAAAATATGATATTTATACAAAGTAAAAAATCTTAAGGTGTGTTTGAGGAGTGATACAACTTTTAGATAAATTTTTTTGTGAAAATTTTTTAATTTGAAGACAATAATGTCATGTAGTACGGGTAAATATAAAGATAATAAAGTTAAAATATATAAGTTAGTTATATGTGTAGCTGTATATAAATGATTAAAAAGTACAATAGTTGTATATGAATATGCAAAAAAATACAAAAAAATAAAATAGTGCAGCGAGTGAAAAGTTATCAATTAAAAAGTTTTAGCTTGATATTTTTTATCATTTCCAAACACTTGAAAAGATTTTGTTGTAAATGAACATTCATGATTTCATTTTTAAATTTAATCGCATAAATACATTCATGTATAAAATTATTATATATTAACTAAGATCTTTTTACTTAAACATTATATGTTTTAATCTAAAATGTCTCTGATGTAGCCCAACAAAAGTCACTTTGGCCCAGGGTGTGTACAAGTGGAAGGTTTAGAATTGGAAATTTATGGCATATGAGTTTAATATAAAAACTCTTCCAACCAAAACATTTTAATATTAAAACATTTCATTCTCCGCAAATATTTTTGTTTATTTATTTTTTCCGTCTTCCTGTACATCCATCTTGTATTTTAATTATTTTTATGTAATTACTCCTATAATTGACATATCGATTTTAATTTTATTTTACTAATTATCATTATGCCGATCACATCACATTATTTTCTCTAAATTTAAATTTTTTTACACCAAATATTTTTCTTTCAAAAAATTTTATTATTTTTCAAACAGAATAAAGACATTCGTCTGCCCTGAAAAAAAAGTCTCATTAATGTGCCGTTATAATACATTATTACTGTTCACTTAGAGGACAACGTGAGTGATACCATGAAGAAATGTATCGTAGTAAAAAAAAATAAAATAAAAAATTGCTTATACAACATTAAATTACAAGCCCAATCAAATATACTTAATTTTTCTAGATTTATTTTTTAATAATTAATGTATTCTCATATTGCCGTGAATAAATTATACGGATATATTATTTTAAATAAATTTGATATTAGATATATAAATACTATTTTGAATATAATAATATAATATATGTTGCGGCGATCCGACTAAAAGTGCCACTTTAACCAATGCATGAAAAGTCACTGCGGAAAGAGTAGGGTTAAAAATCATGAATGTATTCAATTAAGGGTACTTTTTGGATATTATAAAAAACATTTTAAATCAAAACTTTTCGATCCAAAATTTGCCCCTTTCCACGTATTTTCCACAGCTATCATATATTTAAGTTATTTTTTTATATATATTCTTATATAATTAGTTTACCTTTTCGATCATTTTCTACCCATATAATTGATCTTTTTTTTTTTTTTTTTTTGACTTCTCATCGCTATTCCAAACACATGAGAAATGATCTAGTTAATTTGAGTTAAATAATAATTTACTCAGTCTACCTCAATAGACTTATTAAATTTTTTAAAAAAAATTTTCACATACTTATTTATCAAAGTATATTTAATATAAAAAAAGTTTTATTATTTTTAGACATATGTATATTTTTTTTAGATTTTTAAACACAATGGTATTTTTTAAAATCTTATATCCATATTCAAAAATGGTAAAATTCAATCTATATGTTTAAAAAATTATATTAAAAATATTAAGGGAAAAAAGTAAATAAAATTAAATTAATTTTTTAATATGCGTTAAGTAAACCACTACTTAATCCGAGCTAACATGATTATTTCTCTTGATATATTATATCACTTTTTCATATTTTAAAAACTTTTTACAATTTTTAGATATATATATATACATATTTTTTAGATTTTTAAATACAATAGTATTTTTGAAATTTTATAAAATATATATATGTTCAAAAGTGGTAGGATTTAGTTTATATGTTAAAAATATCTATATTAATAAATTTAAGGGGAAAAATAAAAAATATTTTTTAAAATGAATTTGATGAGATGGATTAAAGTAAATCACAACCCTGGCTAACATGATATTTTTCTTAATATATTATAATATTTTTAAAAATTTTACCCTAAAACTTTTCACCAGTAAATGTTTTATCATTTTCCAAACGCAACTTTTCAATGAATACTCATAGCCAATCCGTCTTGGTAACATGTGCCACGTGAATCTAAATTTTTGTATGTGACATCCTCGGTATAAACCATTGTCGTAGGGACTCTAAAGAGAGAAAAAATCATCAATATTAGTTCGTGCCAGAAAGTCTCCAAAAACATCATTGACTTGTGATTTTGTTAGCCAGGCTAACGCAAGAGACTAACACATATTCTCATTTTTTTTTATTGAAAGTATTTTTTCCAAGCATATTTAATCTATATATACTAAGGATGTGTTTGAATTTCAATAAAACTTTTAATCCAAGACTTGTCAGAATAAAACTTTGTACTATCCACGGCCGTCCTATTTTATTATTATTTTGTATTTATTATTTTTTCACATATTCTAATATTAATTATCTCATTTTTAATCATTTCTACACAATGAACAGTAACTATCTATTTTAACTTTTTTCTTTATTTTTCATCATTGCTCTCTATCATATCGTATTATTTTTTAATATTTTAATAACTCTTACATAAAAACTTTATATTAAATTTTTTTATTATTTTTCAAACACACCTTAAATTTTATAAT
Source organism: Annona squamosa (assembly GCA_035584095.1). Taxonomy (NCBI): domain Eukaryota; kingdom Viridiplantae; phylum Streptophyta; class Magnoliopsida; order Magnoliales; family Annonaceae; genus Annona; species Annona squamosa. The sequence continues at coordinate 78,780,662 of JAXCLR010000001.1, forward strand.
TGCCAGACATGTATGTCTGGTTGAATTTACGTTCTTGATGAAAATGATTTAAATACAGGCAGAATTTGATTTTTGAAAATAAACAAATACAGTTGTCAAAAATCGGTATATGATTTACATACAACAAATTTTTTTCAAAAATACAAAAAAAAAGCATTTTGGAATTGGTAAAATGGCCAGAATGGAGTTAAATGGACTTGAAAAGTGAGTAAATGGTGGATATAGTAAGAAACGAGTGAAAGTAAAATTAAAATAAAAATACAATAATAAAGATGAAAAATAAAATAGTTAGGTGGCTAAGATATAAAATCAAATGCTTCTCTCATAATATTATTTTTGTGTAGGTTAATATAAACTTATATTACCCGGCTGATAAGATTGTAACACTATTTAATGTAAGTTAATGTCTAGTTTATGGGTATGCTTGAGAAGTGATAAACCTATTAAATAAAAAAAAATTTGTGTACAAAATTTTAAATTAAAAGAAAATGATGTACTACGATAAGGGTGACGATGATAACTAAAAAAAATAAAATTAAAATAGATACGTGAGAAATGTTTGACAATAACAAAATGTAGGAATAAGAGAGAATTCATGGGAACACAGATTTCAAGATCAATCATCACTCAAATAATAACTATATTTTTCATATTTATCTATACATTCTAATTATTTTTCCTACCGACCACCCTCTATCATACCTGTTTATTCCGACTTTATATTTATTATTTCCTACTAATAACACAATTTCCAAAATATTCATTTTTTCCATTTCATCAAAACATTCAATGTTCCTAAACAAGCATTTAGTTGTATGGTAGTTGTGTAGAAATAATTAAAAAATAGAGCAACTGTATAGGAAAATGTTTAAAAATAGAGCAGTTGTGAGAGTGATAAGTTTTAGTGTGTGTTTAGCAATGACAAGAAGATGTTGTCCTAAAACTTTTTAATATTTATAATCACCATATTTTAAAATTATTTTTTTACATCTTCATATATAACTACACAATTTATTAATTATTTCTATACAACTATCCATAAAATAACTTATGCATTTTAGGGGCTGTTTGGGATGCAATAAAACTTGCCCAAACGCATAAAATTTTTTACGCAAGGGGCCTATGCGAAAAAAGTCGTCACATCAGTCTTCTGTTGACAGCACCCTGCTCTTTTCGTACTGTAGCCAGAGCCAGACGATTCTCGAGCATGGTAACGGGGGAGAAAAACGGGGAGCACGACAGATTTCGAATGCAAATGGCTTGCGAGACCAGCGTGCACCTGCGGACTACGAACAACAGCCGCCCGCGCATCTTCATTCGAGCCCAGTACGACCGGAGCATCTTTTGACAAATTGACGGACTGCAAAATGATGGAGGACGTTTTCTTCAGATGTAAAAAATGTCAAAATATTTTTATATATATTATTATTACTTCAATCATATCATATTATTTTCTACAAATTTAAAATTTTTACATAAAAAAAATTTCATTCGAAAGTTTATCATTTTCCAACAAAACAGTTTAAAAAGTTTTTGGGGATGTTTGGGAATATGAAAGTGGTGGGAAATGTGGTATTTAGTGGGAATAGAAAATGAAATATTTTGAAAATTG
>JAXCLR010000001.1:78807296-78822956 GCA_035584095.1 Annona squamosa
GAGAGAGGGAAACAAAAAATAAAAATAAAAAATAAAAAATATCTCCTCCCTTCTGTTTTTCTCTCTTCCTTTTTCTTCTTCCTCTCTCGGTTTTACTTCTTTGGGGGGGTGATTTTTTTTCTTTTTTAGCAGTTTTGTAGAAAAAGGAGGAAGAAAGTCCTATTTCTTTCATGTTCTTTTCTGTTTTTCTAGCAGCAGAATGAGGAGGAGGCAATGAGAATCTTTGGTTTGTTGTCCATCAATGGCGGCAGCGGCATCAGCATCAGCATCAGCATCAGCTCCAGACCCATCTCCGGATATCCTTCAATGGCTGAAATCCCTTCCTGTGGCGCCCGAATATCACCCAACCCTCGCGGAATTTCAAGACCCCATCTCCTACATTCTCAAGATCGAGCCGGAGGCCGCCAAGTACGGCATCTGCAAGATCATCCCCCCGCTCCCGCCCCCGCCTAAGAAGACCGCCATTACCAACCTCAACCGCTCCTTTGCCGCCCGCCACCCTTCCGGCCAGCCCGCATTCACCACCCGCCACCAGCAGATCGGCTTCTGCCCCCGCAAGCCGCGCCCCGTGCAGAAGCCTGTCTGGCAGAGCGGCGAGTCCTACACGCTACAGCAGTTTGAGGCGAAGGCAAAGCAATTCGAGCGGGTCCACTTGAGGAGGAACTCGAAACGGCCCCTTTCCGCCCTGGAAATCGAGAGCTTGTTCTGGAAGGCGTCTGCCGACAAGCCCTTCTCGGTGGAGTACGCGAATGACATGCCGGGGTCGGCTTTTGTTGCCATTGGTGGGAGCAAGTGCGGTGAAACAGTGGCGGAGACGGCTTGGAATATGAGAGGGGCGTCTCGGTCGAAGGGATCGTTGCTGCGGTTTATGAAGGAGGAGATTCCTGGGGTGACTTCGCCAATGGTGTATGTTGCGATGCTTTTCAGCTGGTTTGCATGGCATGTGGAAGATCATGACTTGCACAGCTTGAATTATTTGCATATGGGAGCTGGAAAGACTTGGTATGGTGTGCCCAGGGATGCGGCCGTAGCTTTTGAGGAGGTTATTAGAGTTCATGGCTATGGTGGTGAAGTCAATCCTGTTGGTGAGTTCGAATGTTGTTTGGATCATACTGTCTTTCTGTTGAATTGGAGAATGATTATCAGTTAGTGAAACTCACTGTTGTTTTGACTTTTGGTTGTAATGTGTTGTTGATCGTGGTTGTCTTTTTTATGTGAAGTTTCAATGTCTTTTTTGTTTGATCGTTTTGGTGGCCGTTATCATTTTCACACGGAGTTTTAGTCTGTAACTGTGTCATTGTTCAAGATTGCATCTTTTGCCTAACTCTCCTCAAACTCGTAGCTGTCCAAGATTAGGATGAATGGCGTGTATTCTATATTATCAGATCTAGGTGGGGTATTTTTATATTGCAATCACATGTCCCATTTGTTTGTCATGGCTATCACATCTGTTCTGTCTGATCCTACATTTTCTCAATGTTTTGTCTATATCTGCTATTAGATGTTTTGGTTGTTTCTTTTGGTTAATGCAGATGGTTGTTGGAATTTTCCCAGGTGTTTCGCTTGATCAGTATGATCGTCATACTGATTCATCAAGGCGAAGCTCATGTGTTTCTTTATGAGGGGGTTTCAAGATAGGTGCATTGTTTGGTGTCTTCGTAATTATCAGAAGAGAAAATTTAGAGCATCCATTAAGTACTACATTATGGAACCTGATCAAGAGAAAACAGTGGAAAAAATACTGCTCAACTTTATTCTATTTCCCTTTTCCAAACAAAATATCCATACCTTCACAGGCAGTTTAATCTGATTCTACTGACATTTTTCTCTACTATCATGTCAAACCTGAAACACTCAATTTTGGAGAGTCTTGACTATTAACAGGTTAATTTAGGAATGTCTCTGTGTATGGCATAAATGATTTGTTGCATAACCAAGGAGGCCATCCCTTCCTCCACTCCTCGTTCCTTCAGTAAAAGTAAGCCATTTGAAAAAAAAATAACCTAGGGGCATCTGCTTGTACTTACCTTATTAGCTCGCCCATACCAAAGGAAAAAAAAAAAAAAAATTGGGTTCAAGCCTGACCTGCAATATATATTCGTGGTAAGTGGTAACCGGATTCTCATTCCTCCATTCGTGTCATCAAGTTCATTGTTATTACTTAATGCATATTATTAACCAAGTCAATAAATTCTCTGAAGATCTCTATTTTTCAATTGCTGCAATATTCTGTACAGTCTGGATTCATTTAGAGAGGATAGTAATTTTGGTAATTTGGATTCATTTGAAAAGGTAAAAAATCAAAAGAAACTGCACCTATTTGCTTAGAAATTTTTTAGAGTACTCGTTTCTTCTTGTTTTTGTGGATTTTTTAGATGAGTATTTTTTTTCCTGTTATCTAACCAGCTGACTGTGGTTCCTGTTGAACTTATGGCAGTGACTTTTGCTATTCTTGGAGAGAAGACCACTGTCATGTCACCAGAAGTGCTTATTGGTGCAGGAATTCCTTGCTGCAGGTGGCCCTGTAGTTTTTTGATTTATTTCTTCTTCCTATCAATTTAATTTCTCATGTTTGTTGAAGGTTGTGTTGCATTGTTCTGGAATATTTTGGATGTTGCAAATTGCAATTAATGGATGGCAACATTTGGCTAGAAAATAATCTTAGATTAACTATATTCGTCAGAATGGCTGTATGTTGCTGTTGGGTGGAACAAGAATTGGACAAATGCATGGTTAATCTTTGTGTTTAGCTTACTTTACTCATTTATACCAAACCAGGTTGGTCCAGAATGCTGGAGAGTTTGTAGTCACATTCCCAAGAGCATATCATTCAGGATTCAGCCATGGTGCGTCCACTCACTTTTCCTTTTTAGTTTTAGATGAAAGCAAATAATTCAAGATTCATTAAATCAATAGAAGTGCTTAAGTATCCGCCGATATGATTATGGTTGTGGTAATTGTTTATACCCAATTCCATTTACTTCATGAAATGAAGCTTTTTGTACCTTCCATTCAATTTTTTAATACATGTGAGAATAGTTTTTCTAATGATATATTACTTTGCATCTAAACCATATCTACAAAGACAGCTGTTTCTACCTTTATTGTTAGCATGACTTGTCAGAATGTGAAATCATTTCAAGCACCCATGAATGTATTGAATTTCGCTAGTCTTGTATAAGCTATTTTATTTGATAACGTTATTTCAACTTAAGCTTATCACGATTACCACTGGTTTCCTATTTTTGAATTTTGTGAACTATTTGTACTGTTTAAGACAGATTTTATACTCGCCATTCATGTTCATGTTTGATATGTGTTGCTTGGCCCTTGCTTGGATGGGGAAATCTGGAATTTCTTATTCAGAATTCACTTAACCAAGAAATTGTGCATTCAGGTCACATAATGGTGATTATTTCGCTTGTTGTGATAATGGATGTGATTTTCCCAAGCAGGTCATCTGCTATAATGGTCTTATTGGTTGCTTGGGATCGATGGAATGTGAAGTCTTGGCTATGATTACTATAGGATACTTCTGGCTAGGTTTTTCCCATGCAGGAACTGGAAAATCTATTCTTATTGGAAACATCAGCTTTTAGTTAACACCGGTAGAAAGCTGATCAGAAACATCTTCCCACTCACAAAACTTTTCTTATCTGTAGCAGTAAGGTGGAAGGTTTTTTTAGTTAACTTGCTTGCGTGCTTTGTGTGCGTAACTTGTCAGCCTGAAGGCGACATTTTGGTAGTTGAATTAGCCTTGTGATATTGAGTAAAAATAGGAGATGCGGTTGTAATTTCAACAGAGATGGACTCTTCAGCATGTGCATATATTTACATGGTGGACTTGAGCACACTAGGTAAATTTCAATGATAGGATTGCAAAAATCAAAAACTAAATGGTCAATCAGAAACTTGTCTCCATATTAATTAAGAAAACTAAGTGAATTGCTGATTGGAGGGATTCAACAGTCAGCAACAGTGGCAGATTTAGGATGTAGATCTGCCTATGGTTAACAGGGGAATCGTTTTCCCTGGGCACAAATTTTGTCTATGCTGAGTGCCCCAGGGGTCCACCTTCTGTCTTCACCCAAAGGTTTTTCCAATGCTTTTTAGGCTGCACATAGTGAGGACATATATGAAGAAACAGCTGTTGAAAGATATTCTGTTTTCATATGCATTAAATAAGCAAGCTGTTAGTCATATTCTTTGACAGGCATCCCACCTAATGTCTAGTTGAATTTTTCATGCATGCCTTGTCATCATGTAACCAATATGGTGAAGGCAAATCCCATATGCGCTATATTATCATCTCATGCAACTAATAATGTTCTGTCTTGGCAATTATCATGCCTCTTTTGTTTTTGTTTGTGGATCTGAATCATTTAGCAAGTAATTGCTATATGATTATATGTTTTACTTCCTTTTTAAAGATTTGTCAAGGAGTGTCACTTGCATGTTTTATCAGAAACATTGTGCAACAACTATTCCTTTAGTTTTTATGTCTTTTGGCTTGCCAATATCGTTTTGAGTTATATTGCTAATTTATTTTATGTGATTTACAGGCTTTAACTGTGGAGAGGCAGCAAATATTGCCACTCCTGAATGGTTGAGAGTTGCCAAAGAAGCAGCTATTCGCAGGGCTTCAATTAATTATCCTCCTATGGTTTCCCATTTCCAACTACTGTATGCACTTGCTTTATCACTGTGCACAAGGTTTGTTGCGAAACCACCAGTGAACATGCGAGAATCATTCTAGCATGTATGCTCTATCATTATCCATTTTATTCTATTGTCTGTTTTCTGATGAGTTTGTTTGATTTCTTATCTTCTGCACTGGCAGTATTTTCAACATAGCTCCCCTGTATACCTTTTTATTGATTGGCGGCACAATAAAATGAGAAATATTTCTCACTTGTGTGTTAATGCATTGGTTCATTTTACCTAAATCACCTGTAATTTGTCTGCCAAATCAGTAGTGGATGAGCACATGTTGATTTATGGTTTTGTTTCTTTTTTTTTCTCCCTGATGTTTGGGTCTTTTGTCATGAGCTATTTTGAACACAACTTGTTCTCATTGGATGATTTTTATTTCCAAATATCATTTTGAAATGGATATTTATAGCCAAAGTTGGGGTCATCACCATCAGTTAATTCTCCATATCTTTTCTTGTAAGAATTTTTAAACCAAATGAGACTGAAAAGCATTTGAAATAAAAATAATTACACTCCATTTATTACCACAGGATAGCCTCTTGACAAAGAAACTTGCCACTTGTCATGCCAGTATTCGTCTAACATTGTCTGGGTGGAAATTCGAATCATGGATGCTCTTTTGTTTGCTTCTGAATTCATGATGATAAAGCATCTGTGGTCCTGTGTTTCAAAATTAATTAAGAGAAATTAGTATAGGAGTTTGTTAGTTCATAGCATTGGAAACGCTATTCAATGATTTGCTTCAACTTTCAACTCTGGTTGGTTTAGGGTTTTATCTATTTCTATTTGGGGTGTTTAGTGTTTTCATGAGGCTAAAAAAGGATTGCTAGAAATGGGTATTTCACATGAAGTACAATATATTTTTTTTGACACTTTCTACTTGGTAAAATTTTCATTTATCTGGTTGCATTAAGTTGGAACAGGTTGCATATTGGAAAATAATTGCTGTTTTAATGCAAAAATGTGTCCATGGGGAAAATGCTAGACTTGGAAATAGCAGCATTCTTATTCATGTTCCTCTTAACTTACGGTGATAGACAAATTATTGGTGTGGTAGCATGTTTGTAACTTCAAAGGGTTATCTTTCCCTTGGGTATTTCTGTTTAAGGATAAAGATATATGCAATATATTAGGAAGATTGCATATTCAATGAGAGATCATTTGCAAATATTTTTGTGTTAATTTGGATGATATGATCTTCTTTTTGCAGGATACCTGCTAGCATTAGTGATGAGCCTAGGAGCTCTAGACTGAAAGGTAAGAAAAGAAGTGAAGGAGAGATAATTGTTAAGGAGATGTTTGTGAGGAATGTTATAGCAAATAACAGTCTTCTAAATGCTCTTCTTGAGAAAGGATCTTCTTGCATCCTTCTTCCTCAGGATTCTTCAGATGTTTCTTTATCTGGCAATGCTCGTGTTGGATCTCAAATAAAGGTAAAGCACAGGCTATCCCTTGGTTTATGCAGTCCACACGATGCCGTGGAAGCCTCAGTAAGTTCTTGTTCTGAAGATATCCAGCTAGATGGCAACACAGAGAACAGTGATTTGAATGGTTTTGGTTCAATGATGGGAACATTTGTTACCTTATGCCAAGGTACGCGTCCCTATGTAAAATACAGTCAGTGCAGTAGTAATGATTTGTGCAGGCCTTCCTTGGATATGCAGAACATGGATAGTGAGAAAGAAGGTAGATCTCAAGCTGACGGATTGCTAGGTCAAGCACTATTTGCTTGTGTGAAGTGTGGAATATTGAACTTCGCGTGTGTAGCTGTTGTTCAACCCAGAGAGGCAGCTGCTAGATACCTCATGTCTGCTGATTGCAGTTTATTTAGTGATCAGATCATTGACCCTGGAGTACTTATTGACTTGCATAGCAGTGCTGACACAACTGTGGATGGTTCCAGTTTAAATGCATTATCTCCAGGTAAGCTGTCACCATTTAACACTCAAGCATCCAATAACTGAATGTTACATCAAACAATGACCTTTCGGCAAAATTATAAATTATTCTTTCCTATTGCAGTTTTTCAAGTTTTTCATAATGTTTCTTTCATGTTGGACTTGGACCTGATAAATACATGCACAATTGTGTTCTTTTCAAAAATTTTAAAACCGTTAGTTTGTTGGGGGCTGATCTTATGCAGCCAGCCACAAATCATTTGTTTGTTTGTTTTTTTGTTTTTTTGTTTTTTTTTTCTATTTTATGCTTTTTCTATAAACCTGTTATTCTATGTTATTGGATTCACAAACCAAAATTTACCATTTTTGGAGATGTGTATATATATTTTTAAATTGCAAACATAGGTATTTTAGTCATTTTTAAAGGTTAAAAAGGGCCAAAATACCCCAAGTTTAGATGTCCAACAAAATATTCACACGTTTAAAAATCGTAAAACTTGATTTATAGATTAAGTACACCTAGATTAATAGTCTTTATTAAAAAAATTTAAAAAGGGGTTATGCACCCACTTTGGCCAGCTGCGTGGATCGTTGGCCTGGTTTGTTTTATTCTCGCTCTCTCTCTCTGTCTCTCTTCTGCCTTTTATTTATCACAATATTGCCATCCAACTTGTGCTTCAAAACACATTCTTTGGCCTCCAAATGCTACTCAAAGTTTTGGTTTAAAATTAATTTTCTTTCTGCATATGCTTTACTTTCTGTTCATTTGTGCCGGCAATGAGGAATTACCATGTGGTTACATTTTGCTTTGTCAGGTTGTGGGCTACAAATGCGAAATATTCTTGTAGGAAGCTTGCAATGGAAAATTATGCACCAATGTTTGTCATGATTGGGTGAACTTGAAATAGTGAATTCATCAACTACTGCATTAGGTAGTGCAACCATGTGTGACTGGGTAGGGGTGGTTCTGACCCTTGGGTTTATAGGGCAAGAAGGTGGAAATTTGGCATGCAATCTGGGTAGGCAACCTCCATAACCGTCTTGAAGTCGTTGAAAATGTCCAAAGGATTCCACTTGTAGCATGAAAAAGGTTAAAGGTGATTCCCCAAGCCATGGTAGTAAGCTAGACCCTAATGCTTTGTTAGATTGGTTGGCAGATGTGAAAGATTTGATGACTAGTGAATTGAATTTTCCAAAAGAAACTAGTGGGTTAGAGAATAACTATTGGAAGGGATCCAACATGATGTTGATTGTTTAGTAGAGTTCATTGTTAGCAAAGGTCGAAATGAAAATAAATTAAGGGAATTTTTTTAGTTCAATTAAAGGACATGAAAATGAAATAATTTAAAATTCGTTTGCAATTTGTAAGCAATGCCATTAGACTTAGTGAAGCTGTCATGCACAACTGAGAGAGAGAGTGCTGTGTGTGAGTACACGGGCCAGGGTGATACTAATAACATAGGAAGACAATTCTAAATTGATGAGTTCCATGCAATTTTACAATGTGAGGTAGAGAGATAAGGGAAGGTTTAACACTATGGAACAGATAAAAAGAGGGAAAAATGTTACTTGGAGGGGCAAGGTGAATTGTACATTGTTCTAGGATTTGTTTAGTTCAAGACGTGACAGAATCCCTCAGTTTTGAAGGCCTAAACAGCACACTAAAGAATGAGAAAGGAAAGGAGAAAAATGAAGAAAAGAATGGAAGAAACGAAAGCTTAGGTCACTCTAAAAGGGGAAATTAGTGTAGGTAGGTGCAATTTATGAGAATAATAGTTTTTGTTTCTCTGATCCAACATGACCCATTTCCAAAGTGATGGGGTTGAAAGCTTTTGTTTGTCGTGTGATTCTGATGTAAAGACACGTATAATTCTGCATTTTAAATTGCTTTCAGAATCTTCTTTTTAAAAGATCTCTTGTAATTCTGCATGCACAATTCTACATTTTTATTTTGTCAAATGTTGAAATTTGTCGTTTGTTAGATATCTTGATATTGTAATAAAATGTCACTTCAACAGAGAATATATATGATTTTTGAAATTTTCATATTCAAATATTTGTTCGCTGCTGATGAGAGGACAAATCTCGAGCTTCACAGCATTCATCTGCTTATTGAAACATTCAAGATTGGACCTTGACATCTTGTGTTCTTAAAATAAAGTAAATGAATAGAGCAACCACCGTTTTTACTGATATGTTTCCAGTTCCCTGTTACATCTGCTTATTGAAACATTCAAGATTGGACCTTGACATCTTGTGTTCTTAAAATAAAGTAAATGGATAGAGCAACCACCGTTTTTACTGATATGTTTCCAGTTCCCTGTTAGAATGAGATATAATGGCTCTCCTTTGATATAAAGAAATTACATCAGTACCTTGTCACAATGGAGTCATTTATGGATTGTTTCAGGTCCACTTTGTGCTATTTTCAGACTACTCTTGTGGCATGGCTAGTAATTTTGTCTGAACCGATTTATTTCTCTATACAGGGTTTGTTGAAAAGGATGACAAGGGTATCTTGTATGATATCCTGATCCAGTCCGCTGACTATCAACTCCAGCTTACTGATCAAAGGAAGGAACCTGCTTCTGACACCAAAGATAAGGGTGTTTCATCACTCGATTTATTGGCATTTGCATATGGGGATCCATCAGATTCTGATGAGGAAGAAATTCAACCTGAGATATCTCCTAGTCCTAATGAAAACAATTTGACAGATGTTTCATTAATATCTAACCATGATTTGCAGCTACAGTCTAGACATCATATTTCTTCTTCTAAATGCAGCAGTTTGAGCAAAGTTCCAAGTGGGGAGACAGAACTTTTTGAATGTTCCCTTCAAGATAAGAAGGGGAATTCAGTTTTGGAGGAGCCTCACAGGTTATTGGGAACCAGTGGAAACCTTAAAAGGATAGCCAACCGGGAAACACCTGCAGGAGTTTCAAATTCTTCAGAGGTTGGCCAAAGGAAATTGGATAGTAGCGGTATTACATGCAACAGAACTTCTAAAATTAATTGGTGCGAGGTCAAAACGGATAATCCAGAAATTAATTCCATGGATTTGTCTGCGCATTGTGGTCCTGCCTTCTCTTTTTCAGACGGGACAGGGAGTGGCAAGTTAATTGAGCCGGCCCATTTCAGTGACATTGATATGGCAATGAGGAATGCACACATACCATTTGTACAGAGATCTGACAAAGATTCCTCAAGAATGCATATTTTTTGTCTAGAACATGCTCTTGAGGTAGAAAAGAAACTTCATCAAATTGGTGGTGCACATGTGATGCTTCTTTGTCATCCAGGTAATTTCTGTCATGATTTGTGCTCTGACACATCCTTTCTGTGGTTTGGATACTTAAAAGATTCTACAAATTGAAAACTATATGCAGGCAATGGTACCGATACATGTCAAATATATGACATCCATTATCTAAGTTGCTTAACAGTAGCTAGTAGGCTGGTTGTGTCATTGACCTTACTCTTGTCATGGGGTTTGTTGTTGAGGTGCATGTTGCAAACTGGAAATGTAATTTTTTTTGACAATTACCCTCTTGTTGCGTTATTTTTACTTTAAAATACTAGCATATATAAGTTCATTGTTGAAGTTAGGTTTTAGCCATTCGATCAGTTCTCTGTTGTTATTATTATTATTATTATTATTTGTCTATGTTGCTTTTGAGGTCCACAATGATTTGGACCTGAATTGTGTCTTTGCTTATGTCTCATATTTCTTTATTAAGTTTATATTGGGAGGTTACTACTACCATTGAATCTATAGATGGTCACAATTTTGATTATGACTTTGGACAAAATCCTTAGTTTGAAATAGTGGACAGGAAAATCGTAGGATCTCTTATTATTATTATTAGTATTAGTATTTGATAGTAAAGGATCCCTTATTGGTATGCTTTGCTTGGTGAGATAAATCAAATCCAAAATAGAAGAACCTATCTGTATCTTCTTTTCTTCGATATGAGATGGACGGCTGGTAAGGCTAAGAAAATACAGGCAAAGGGATGAAATCTCTCTAAGAAATGGAGGTTAGCTTGTAAACATCTCAGTTAAGAGGTAAGTTGACTGTGCAAATAAATGAGGGAGGATTGGTAGAGATACATAGGCCAACTAAGGTTATGGTCCAAGATTGAGTGAAATGGTGTTTTAGTATTCACATAGCTAGCCCCCAAATAATTATGTGAAACTTAGTGATTGATGATCTGATTATGAATATTTTGTCCAAAAACACATGGCTTGTGCTTTCTCTGGGTTTAATGAGATCCAAGGCCCAAGGAAGATTCATCATTTCCCTATATTTGCCTTTTAATTGTCTGATTAGGAATACGCCCTTGATAATTGACCTTTTTGGTGTGACAAAATCAATTTTTTGGATCTATTCATACTCTGTTTCAATCATTCTCCCAAAATTTCATCAAATGATTTGCAAGTACGATCCCTTGGAGTTGCGAGCCACTTCTCATTTCTTCTTTATTGATAAATGCTCATGTAGAGGAATATATAGTAAATGATTTTGTGAACATTGAAAATATGTTCTTTGATATTTCTATGCACCGTTTGATTTTACTATTCTATATCTTAACTCTTTATTCCATAAAAGGCGTTGTGGTTGGATGCTCAAGTGGCCATGGACAGGATCTTGATTGGTGAAACATGAATAATGTGTACACTGTTGCGAGCCTCAATGGTTCTTGCCTATGGGAATTTCTCAGAAACAACAGCACAAGAGAAAACTGTAGATGGAGATGAGGCATAATCTGTTCTTCTTGTGCCTGCTTTATCAATGGGAAATTCATGCAGGGATAATCTGGCTTGATTTTTGCTAATAACAGCAACAGTGTGCATCCCATCCATCAAGCTCTGGATCAGTTTTGGATATTCACTTAAGAGCAAGGATGCACTTAGATAAAGGGGTGGGGGATTGTGCATACTGTTTAATGCCGTGTGGTATTTAAACTACCTAATGACCTTACCTTTTACTTGTTACCTATATTTTTAATTATTATTCTCCAGCCTTTTCATCTAAAAAACCTTATCCAATTTAACTTTATTCACTTTTTCCAATCATTAGTCCCATCTCATCTCATCATTTCCTCTCTTTTTTCACTTTATGCAGTTGCACTCTGAACTGAAAACAAAGATTACCCATTGATCCACTCTAGAATGCAAGGATGAAAGTCAAAGCACTGCACCTTCCAAACTTTTTCTCCTCCCCATGTAGCCATCTTATTGTTGCAATTGTTCATGCTGTTGCTGGTTTCCCTTGCTTATCTTTTTGAAATACAGGAAAGATGGAACCTAAAAATCTTCTGAATTCCTACCATGTGCTTGTAGGAAAGAAGTTTTAATGATGGTCACGATAATTACCATCTTTGGACGGTGGTCACTTGTATTCTGTCTTTCAGTTTTTGGAAGCCTCCATGATGTGATCTGTCTGGATTAAATCAGTGGGTAGCCCACAGTAAGCTCTCATAAACTAAACCTGTGTGGGGCCACATCATTTGACTTAAAGATATGTACAGGATCTTTGAAATCAGCTAGGTTGGCTGATTTATTCTTCCAAATGCTCTGAAATTCTGAAAGCTCTTCATCTAAGAGGTTGAGCATTATAGGTTGGTTGGATGTCTTCATAAGATAAGTCAAATCATTGAAGCAAATTCCAAAGCACATCTCAACAGTGGATGCACATAAAAGGGGAGTAATCAGGATTTTGGTAATTCCTGGACTCCTTGTATGATTAATAGAAAATTGGAAGGGATTCTGAGAACGGGCGGTGGGGGGAGGGGAGAGGTGCAGCTCATTGCATTTGGAGCAGAACGGCTATGGGAATTTTCAGTAATCATATCTCAAAAAGTGTTTTAGTTTGACATTTCATTGTTGTACATAAGCACCAATCATGCTGAGCACCAAAGGAACGTGCTTCAATGTGATGTTCTGGACTTCCAATATTTCTTTGAATGGATTGTGCTCATATTCAGGCCTATCCAGGACTGACAAAAGTGTCAATCTTGAGTCTTTACTGGTTATGATTCATTATAGATTCAGGAGTGCTTTGTTGCTGTGGTTCAAACAATGTAGAATGCTGCCTTGTGAGGGAAGAAAACCAGTCTTCACAGTTGTGAAGCTGAGTTAGCACCTGGCACAGTCCACCCAAAGGCTGGGTCGCGTATCTTTTCAAAATAAGTGAATTGCAGAAACTAGAAAGGGTTTTTGTTTTTTATTAATGTGATTATAATTTTAAAAAGCTGCAGTTTTATCTTGATGCTGTTGATATTTGTTATTCATTTCACAGTTGTTGATTCCATTAACACTGCCTGCAGATTATCCTAAGGTAGAAGAACAAGCAAAAGCATTGGCAGATGAACTGGGCATAGCGAATCTCTGGAAGGATATTTCATTTAGGGAACCGTCTGAGGATGATAAGCAAAAGATCCAATTGGCCTTGGATGATGAGGAAGCAATACCAGGTAATGGTGATTGGGCAGTGAAGATGGGTATAAATCTCTACTACAGTGCGAGCCTTTGCAAATCGCCTCTCTACAGCAAGCAGATGCCATACAATTCCATTTTATATAAAGCATTTGGCCGCTGTACCCCAAGCAATTCCCCTGCAAAACTGAAGGTCTTTGAGCGGAGGTTAAGCAGGCAGAAGAAAATAGTTGTTGCTGGAAAATGGTGTGGCAAGGTCTGGATGTCAAACCAGGTTCATCCGTATCTTGCAGATGTAGATGCTGAAGCACCAGTAAATGAACTCTGTAGTCAAAGCATAGATTTGAAGGCAGAGACATGTCCAGAGAATGGTGGAAAAGAATCTTCCAATGAGGATATGGATCAAAATACCAAGAGAGATGCAATGTGTGGTGAGGCTGATCGAGTAAACATTCCTGAAAGGAACTCACCCCAACACAAAGCAACTGCAGCTATTATGAAAAAATCTGGAAAAAAGAGAAGAAAGTCATTTGAAAAGTTAGGTTCCAAGAAACCAAAGTGTCTTTCTCAATTGGTTGATAATGTTGTTGCTGCTGAAGACTTAACTGATGAGAATCCCTCACCACCATGTGAAAGAACTCTCCGTAGTGGGAGAACTAAATGCCAGACTTCACCATCACATTATAGTAGCCAGAAGAAGATCGGTCATGCCACTTCGAATTTAACAGGAGAGGTTGAAGGAGGTCCCAGCTCCCGCCTTCGAAAGAGGCCTCATAAGTGCATTAATGGAGAAGTCATACCAGATGCGAAAGCAAAATCGAAAGATGTTATAGTTACTACAACACCAGAAAGGCAGACTAAGAAGAAAGCAAAGAAGGCTATGGGTAAAGCTGATGTACTAGTAGATGATGAAGAAGCAGAATTCCCTTGTGACATCGAGGGGTGCACAATGGGCTTTAGTACGAAGCAGGATCTGTCACTGCACAAGCGCAATATATGCCCCATCAAAGGGTGTGGAAAGAAATTTTTCTCCCACAAATATCTAGTGCAGCATCGGCGGGTCCACATGGACGATCGTCCTCTGAAATGCCCCTGGAGGGGGTGCAGGATGACTTTCAAATGGGCATGGGCCAGGACTGAGCACATTCGGGTGCACACGGGGGACCGCCCATATGTGTGCCGGGAGCCTGGTTGTGGTCAGACATTCCGATTTGTGTCTGATTTCAGCCGTCACAAGCGGAAGACAGGCCACTCGGTGAAGAAAAAGGGAAGAGGATGACAAGCTCTCCAGGACGACCTAATTTTTTTCTTTTTTTCTTTTTGTATTCGACCAAAAGGGGTTGTAAATTATGTGGCTGATGAATTATCATTGATGAGCAGGATAGGTTAGAGATCATGTAATTCTTCCTTTCTGAACATTCTCTGTTATTGCCTGGGCATTGATTTAAGCCCACTCAATTCAGTTGGTGAAATGGCTAGGAACAATCCGGCTTCACTAATTTCTTAGAGCACAAGTCCCTCCCAGTCAGCCTTGGGTGATCAAATTGCAGCAAGTACTTGGAAAATTTTCATTGACTGACTAGGAAGTTTGGATGGGATCCAATATACAGAGCAGCCGCATTGCTGACAAAAATGAAGATCCACTTGCGAAATATTTGGGTTTCCAGTGAGATGGGCAGGCAATTTGTATTGCGGCTATTCTTTTCGTATCTTGCAAGTGTTTGAGTAGAATGACCTGGGCTGAGGTTATGCACCGTTTAATCAGTCAACATTAGCTGCGGAATACTGAAATCATCACTTCAGGAAATTTGTGTCCTTCCAACATATGGCTGGCTGGCCGGTTTTTTTTTTTTTTTTTTTATCATGTTGCAATGAGTTTTCACTAGAAAGTTCAGTTGCTTATTTAGCAGTTACGGAAATTTCCAAGCAGTGCTTGAAAAGTGGAGTCAAACAACTGAACCAGCAACTGTAAACTGTCTGTAAAATGCTTCTTACATGACTCTGCACTTTGGTTGTGTATTGCATTGATATCATTAAAACAAAGCAAATTTGGCAAAAACCTGATAGAGCAATGTTTGTGATGGTAGATGTTCCATGGTTCATGAACTACTTATCAATAAAATGAGAAGGTCGATGATAGTAACTGCAAAAAAGCACTTTAGGTGAAGGGAAATCCAACGGCTTTTTTTTTTTTTTTTTTGTTCTAGCCTTCAGTTTTAGGTTGCTTTTGGTTCTCCCGGGGTCTCATTGATATAAGGAAGCATGCAAGCCAGATAGGGAAGCTTCAAATACCCAATACACCGCTAGGCCTCAAATAGCTTCAACACACTGACGAGGTATTGCGACAATCCTGACAGTACTTTGATAAAGTTTCAACTTTACCAGCGACTCAAATTAGAAGGGCTTTAACCATCGAAAAAAAAATAAAAAATTAGAAGGGCTTTGTATATCTTTCGTATTTTGAAACTTTCAAAAAATTAATTTGCCCGGGTAAACATCAATTTATTTCAATAACAATTCATTGACTTTATTTGTATCCAAGAATATACTTATAAAATATATATATATATATATATATATATATATTTCAAATTTAGTAATAGTTCTT
>JAXCLR010000001.1:78831692-78846377 GCA_035584095.1 Annona squamosa
AATCTGCTAATTCGCGGGACATCATCCACAAGCCACATGATTCTTAAACTAAGACCTCCTTTTAACCAACCGGTTCTATGTTTGCTGCCGGAACCGATGAGGACAACTAGGCACTGCGACTATTGCCGGACGTCGATTCCAGCAGACGACGACCTAGATCCACTGCAGCAGGTGGCCGACGGCGATGGTAGGTGAACCCTAGCTCGGCAAAAAAAGAAGACGATGGGAGGACTGAGGAGCAGAGAAGGGGGTTTGGGTTCCGCGGGCACGAAGTCACGAACAGAATGAATATGCGACATTTTATTTATTTATTATTTATTAGTTTTTTTTTTTTAAAAAAAAAAAAAAAGGTGTGAACCGAGCCATGGTCAGACCAGTTTTTACGATCCAACCGCCCGGTTCACATGGTTCGAACGGTTTTCGTAAAAACTGAAGAACCGTGGCCGAACCGAACCGTTAAACAAACGGTTCACGGTCGGACCGGTTTTTAAAACACTGTTGTATGCTCGGTTTTTCAATTGTAAAGTTATCCCAAATATTTTTTAAATTCCTTTTGAGAATGAAAGTTGCATATTTTTCTGAAAATCGTTTTAATTCTTCGAGAATACATATTAAATTGAAATTGTGCACTTTTTTTCCCAATTGCAGTACCTCGGAATTATTCATGTTTTTTCATTTGTAAAATTACGTACGTAATGGCGGCAAAGAAGCCGTCTATATTCTTGATTGTAAGCTTTTGTATTTAAAGCAAGTCTAAAAGGCTGGCTTTTTTTAATTTTTATTTTTAATAGAAGTGGTGGTGGAGAGAGCCGCCAATGCTGATCAATATGATTTTCCCACACCTTGCAGTCGCCAGATGATATATAAGAAAGCCTGGCTTCTGCGACACTTTCCTTTCAAATAACCCCATCTGGCCACTCACACACTTCTGCCACTGGATACTGAAAAGTAAAAACTACATACTGGCAAACATAACATGAAGGCAAAAGCCAAATATCAGCAGCTCATGAGATTCATGTAGAAAGAAGAGATTCTGATACACTCCACTGCAGTTAGTACCCCTTCTTCATATGCTGGTTGTAAATGAAGAGAAACTCGAGGAAAAAAGAATTTCTTTTCCTTTTCTAGTGTGCATGTTAGCAGGGCGGTTCACATGAATAATTGCCTCAAGAAAAACTTCTAAGAAATGACAATAATAATAAGTGATATAATTCTAGATTCTAGTCAGTGGACATGCTGCACGGAAATATATACAGAGGCCAAGGGCCTCACAGATATTTTCATGATCAGAGACCCTGCCAATTTTACATATCACAAGCTTGTTCATGGAGGAGGTGGTCAAGACGACTGTTGGGTGAAGATCCATGCTGCTATTTCCACAATTATATTATTATGAAGGCCCCACTGGCAGTGCTGAGGAAGCCAAAGAGCCATTATTCATTGGATGATCAAACTTACAGGAAGGCCCGGACTTGCAAATGCCATGTCTCTTATAGTGTATACAGATGGGCTGACCCTGCATGACAGGAAGAAAACTGGTAAAGAATGAAATTGCAACTAAAAATGGTACTGTGGGATAGAAGAGCAAAAAAAAAGTTTTAAATGGATTTTTTAAGATAGGTTAAGCAGGTCATTTGCTTAACTAAAGCTAACAGGATCACTCCTCTTTATCATTTAGACACAATTCCCATATATATAGCTACTAATGAATGAAAACAACAAAAAATTTCACCCCGGCTGTGAGGGGAAATTGTTTTTTTAAAAAAAATTCATGATGATTTTTAATGAAATTAGGTTTTTCATCCCAACATGAAAACACACTGTGCAGATGAAGTTCCAAGCAATGCCATTCTCCTTTAGGCACACACGTAAAAGTTAGCCAAATACTTATGTCAAAGAGAGAGGAGGGAAAGAAAAAAAAAACAGCATACATGATCACATGCCCCATACAATGGGAAACGATGATAATTGTCTAAAAATAGGACGTAACAACTCCAATACAAAAGCCAGTCATGTGATATATCTGTACTGTACTCAACCATCAGGCAGCATTCTGCCAGCCTTTTGTTATATATGGCTTACACGGATGCTTCCAATTAAGACATCTTTTGATCGATCCCTGTCCATGATTGGAGGAGAAACATTCAAAAAAAAAAAAAAAAAGTAGATTGTTTAACTTTGATCCACAAATTAAGTTGGGCCTGCAACAGACTTTTCCACCACAAATACACTGAAAGAACGCCCACAACAGAAATTTTACCATCTAAGACTCTTTAGCAGCCAAAGATCTACAGATTCTAGACATTTGTTGACCTTCAAAACTGCATGTATGATCTTTAATTCTTCCTTCAGTTTATTTGCACAGGGAAACCATCATCTCAGTAGAGAAATCACGAGTCACAAGGTCACTGACCAGTGCTACGAACAGCTGATAAACCCTGGATTTCATAATTCTGGATATTCAGTATGTCCCAAACAATCGACCTGATGCACCTGAATATTGACAGGGACAGACTGAAAAACATTCATAAATGGCAAACCCCAATCCATCCACAGTGAAGGTCTATGACAAAGCAATAGCTACAGGTAAACAGATAATAACACATCCAATGAGGACTGATATGGCAATATCTGGCAAAGATTTTAACTCTGTACATTAAATTTACACTGCATCCCCACATTTACGGTAGATCGAATCTACAGTCACCACAGTCATATCCAATTGCCAAAATCATGTGACTAAATAATTGCATTTGCTGATGAAGTCTCTTTGTCAAAACTAAATTCTAATTTCCATATTTAATGATGGGAGTTCAGGCAGAAAATAACTCACTGGTCTTAGAGGAAGACCCATGGGACTGACAGCATGTGTTGATGGTTTTGGCATTCCAGTCTTCGGATGATTAAACTTACAAGCTGATTTAAACTTGCAGTCACCATTTCTCAGAAAGTACTGACAATCAGAATGCCCAGGTCTCTTAGGAAATTCTTCAACTGGTGGTTTCTGTTGGCGGCTAGAGCTATCTGTTTTGGTTGCTGGGTTGTTTACAACCAAAGCAGATGGCAGCTGCATGTTCCTTTCTGTAGGGAGCAGTGGACTTACTCCAGGGGCCTAAACAAGTCAAAAGTGGAAAATTATGAAGACACGATGTGCAAAGTGAATAGAAGATATCACCTCAATAAATTAGTAATACAATGTTTCAAAAGAAAATCGATTAGAAGCACAGAGCATATCCAACAAAGCACATAATTATTTCTTCATGGCACAAATAATAATAAACCACTTTTTTTGCTTGAAGCAGAGGTTTACTGAAATGCAAAAGGCATGATGCATGTTTTACAAGAGCAAAAAAGAAAGGGCAAAAAACTTCCAAGTGAAAACTCCCTCTTGGGTTCTCAGTTCTCACTCTAACAGATGCATAATGTGTATATGTCAAAATATGTAAATCTAGTACCAAACTCACACTGAACCATAAGACTGGCATGGGTATTATTTTCTCTAATGGGACGAACGATGAAAACTGGCAGGAGTACCTCTCTCTTGAGGTATCCTCATGCGACATGATAAAGACTGGCACATGTAGCAATATTAAAAGCAAAAGAGAATGACGGGTGGCAAGAAACTTAGCATTTCAAGAGTCACCATTGAAAAAGGAGAAGAAATTCCTTACAAGAGACACAACTATGAAAAGGTATAGATAAGAGATTAGCATACAAGTTAACTACAGATCTTGTCAATGCAAATTGAGTCTCACATCAAAAAAGGGGAGACATTCTATACAAGTGATATAACTATTGAAAGTTTTAGATAAGAGATTAATATACAAGTTAGTTACAGATCTTGTCAATGCAAATTGAGTGTGATATCATAATATGTTTTCTATTTGGATCATGATAATAATTTTCAGACAGCGGGTAGTGTGATATTGTAATATGTTTTCTATTTGGATCATGGTAATAATTTTCAGACAGGTATTGTGTGCATTTGCACTTTGCATTTATGGTCTAGTGAAAGCAAAAAAATAATTAGAGTCCCACATCTATGTAACCAGGTTATATAGAAGTGGTTTCTTGTAACCTCATCCATCTTTCCCATCATAAAGATTAATACAAAGTCCACTCCATCTATTGAATTCAACATTATTTATTTGGTTAGGAAACCAAGTTTCGTCCAAATCAAAGATATACATGGGCTGCATTTGTTTAAAAATAAATATAGTCATGTGTAAATTATGAAAAATTCTTAGATTGATTCACATATGCATTGGAATCTAACAATATTTGTAAAATCATTTATCCACATAGTAACAATATTTTAAACGGCTTAGATGTTGAAAGCACTACTTTAAAATTGATATTTAGTTCCAAACTATTTTATTATGTTGATCTACACATTTGTAGATGGTGCCCCCACGCAAGGATACTAGCCAAATGACGAGATTTCCATGAGACTATAAATAATGCTAGATAAAATAGATGGAGTAGATTTCATGTTAATCATCAAGATAGGAAAAATAGAGCAGGTTATATAGAAGTGGGGTTTTATAGAAGTGGAACTCAAAAATGAAATCAGTAAGGTATTCTCAAGCACATGGAGGTAAGAATAACAATAAAACCAAAGAAATAGAACATATTAAAATAGTTATTTTTTTTATTATTTATTCCATTTTTTCTCCTCTGTGGGCAAACGAAAATTAACTATTTATTTGTTAACATGCAAAAGAAAGAAATGAAACTAACCTGATAACTGCTCCATCCTGGATTTGGGGGAACCACTGGTGGGAAAGGCATCATTGGAACATATGGTGATACATCTGTGTACAAGATTGACTCAGTTGATGTTCCATGTGAAGACCACAATACTGCAGGTGTTTGTGAAGCTGTTGATGGATGTGGATCAGACCCTCCTGGAGCAGTAGGATCTGGATGATGAAACCGGCAGTTGGTTCCAAATTTGCAAGATCCTTTACGCATGTAATATGGGCACTCTCTCTCCCCCTGCAGAGAAGAAGCTTCATTACCCAAGATAAGCAGGGCATAATACCAAGAAGCATAAACAGATAGAAATGTCCTCAATGGAGAATAGTTACCATCTAAGACACCCCCCCCCCCCACAAAAAAAAAAAAAAAAAAAAAAGTTAAATCAAGAAATTACCGGACGGATTGGCAGTCCTAAAAAGTTTAGCTCTTCCTCTTCTGTGGCTTTTTCTTGAGAGTGGTTGTATCTGCATGCTTTTCCAAATTTGCAACCACCTGATTTTAGGTAATACTGGTATTGAATGCAGAACGGCAAAAGAAGCTGGTCAATGAAATGAAAGAAAGATGGGTATAACAAAGAGAACAGCTAGGGAATTACAAATGGAAACATTTTACCATTTGTAAATCATATTCAGGTTAAACATGCTACTTTTACACTTCTCCCTCACATTATGCGTTCACATCAATCCAGCCATACAATAAAACAAACCTGTTTACAGCAGGCTCAAAGAGGCCAATGCAGAAGCACAAGTTTGCACACAGTATAGGGAACAATCAGCAATACATTATGTTGGGATAACCTGGGGCCTGCTAATTTCTGCCATGTTCATTTCTAGAAGATGTTTCATAACAATGGGCAAAATCAGGATGGTAACGACATGGATTAGTTGGCCTCAACATACTCCAAGAGTTATCCAATCTCGAGTCCATTCCTTAACCTCACCAAAGATTCCAAACATGCCAACTATTTTGAGCCTGTGACTGATAAGGTCCGGAAAGTTCAGAGTAGATGTGGCTAACAAATTATGGCGGGGCCTTGATGGCATCCAAGAACAGTTTCCCCTAACAACATACATGTAAACAAAAAATGAGAATTAGTGCAATAGGAAGTTAGCAGTCATTCCTCCTAACTCACCTTTTGCTGCCCCATTCAATGCAATGAAATCACCCTTTTTCTTTTTCTTTCTATGAACTAAGAGTATAAAATGCATCATTGGTGCTTGCAAGAATACAACAATGCAAACCTTGCACTCCAGCTTCTCTGACTTAGCATTTTCTTTCTCAATCTTATTTTCGTTTTCTACTTCATCGTCGCTGTCATCACCATCCTATACAAGAAATACAGAAAGAAAACAGGGACAAAAAAAAATCAAAAATCAAGTATGGCTGAAGACCATACAAAGTAAAGGAATTCAATCTGAAAAGGATTATCAAAGTATTAGCAAAAACAAACATAATCAAGAACAAGAATAATAGGTACACAATAAAGAATTAGAGATAAAAGGGCAGAAAATTATCAAGTGCTAGGTAATCATGACATCATCATGATTGCATAGAACAGTGAACATTTTCCAACGATAAGTGTCCTTTCCTTCTGCTTTTTCCAGGCTCCTCAAATATTAATTCACGTTCTGATAAGTTTCTGCCCCCGAGGTATTTCTCTAACAATATGTGGATTGCTTCATTCTTGTATATGGCATCATGGCCAAAGTATATTGAAGTTGGTGGGACAGGTTCGAGCAATTTTCTGTAAGGGCAGGAACACAAGATGAATCAAGAAATCATCCCTACATCAAAAGCACAGACTTCACTCCTCTTTTCATTTTCTCATCATTGAAGTGCCCAAAAAATAATTTTATATTACTCAATTGGCAACAAAACTCATCCCCAGTGAACCTCCCTTCAAACAAATTTCTCCCATCATCAGGTAACTTATGTGATGCATGCATTCCTGCACTAGAGCTTTACTTCCACCATGTGCCCATGCCTCTAATTTTATCATCCTTAACCATTTTCCTTTCCATTAACTCATCTCAAGCTAAAACTCTCTGTTCTTGATTGCCCAACCCCCAAAATTTTCAAACATTGTTGAGGATGACCATCGACTCGCATGCCCATGGATGGGCAGAATTCGCACTTTTGTCATTGGTAACAACAAACAACCCCTCTGCCTCATTGTTCAGCCGTCTTAATGGGATCAATCTGTTTGTCAATAACATAGCAAGAAGAAAGGTATAGAGGTA
Organism: Annona squamosa; assembly: GCA_035584095.1. Taxonomy (NCBI): domain Eukaryota; kingdom Viridiplantae; phylum Streptophyta; class Magnoliopsida; order Magnoliales; family Annonaceae; genus Annona; species Annona squamosa. Next base: position 78,838,694 of record JAXCLR010000001.1, read on the forward strand.
GAATTAAGAGCAGTCATTGTTACACACTCTGAAGAGTGATAATTCTGGACAGTGACCGGGATCATGCATCTACTAGAACGATTGGATCAATTGCAATGGCTTGGGTTAGATTTAGTGAAGGCCATGTCGAGTTGTTGGCCTTTTTATTGGGAAGAAGTTAACACAATAATGATCAATTAAATATGGGGGGGTTCACGTCAAGCCTCACATGTCAAATTCTAGCATTTTTTTAATCTTAAAAGAACCAATGATGGGATGCATCCTTAACACATGCAAATAATCATCTTTGTTATCAATTAATAATACATTCATGTAGTTTGCAAGTCACTTGCTTCACTGCAGTAATAACAATTACAATGCATCTACCTGCACCACAGCTCAATCACAGACACCAATGGATCACGAATCTACTGGAATGATTGGATCTACTGCAATGGCTTGGGTTAGATCTAGTGAACACCAAGCCACTTAAGGCAGGGGTCACCATGAATCAAAGCTCAAGGATGATCAGTTGAGTTGTTGGCCTCTTATCAGGAAGAAGGCAACATAAAAATGATCACTTAAAGATGGGGAGTAGGTGTACAAGCCTCACATGTCAAATTCTAGCTTACTTTTTTGTCTTAAAAGAACTAAAGATGGAATGGATCCTTAACGGATGCCAAAATATCATCTTTGTTATCAATTGATAATACGCTCATGTAGTTTACAAATCACTTGTTTCACTGCAGTAATAACCATTATGATGTATCTACCTGCAACATAGCTCAATCACAGACACCAATCATTTGCACGTGTGCATCTAGCATCTAGATTCCATTGAATTCGCGAAATAATAACAAGAAAATAAAAAAAAATTTTGAGAAAAAGAAAAATAAAAACAATACAAAAGAAAATTATAATACACTAGCTAGCAAAGCTCATGTTAATTAGACAAACTAAGCTTCAATATAAATCATAGGAGGAGGCTCCAGACAGAATTCTGGATGGTCCATTGAAAAAAATAATCTCAAAAATCTAGAAATTATTATTTTATTAAAAAAGTATCACTTTATTTGAAGTAATTTTGCTTGATGTCATTAAAACCGGACCAGATTGGCCAGTCGGACTAGTCCGACCGGGAATCGGTCCTGAGCCCGATTCGATGACATGCGGTTTGGTTTGATTATATTAAACCGTCCAAACCGGCGAACCAGATGGGCCGGTCGAACCAAATTCACCCTGGTTCAGATGCTTGTATTTATATTAAAGAACAAAATGAAAGCTAAACTGCCCGATTGATTTTCTCTTACCCCCCTCCGGCCAGTCTTGCAGTCTCGTCCAAATGCCCCAAACCCTAGCTATCTCCATACCAGCCATTTCTTCCCTTCGTCTGATCGCCGGTGAGATTGTCCCGGCGAGAACAGCAACCTCACACAGCCAGTTAGGGACACGACGTTGCAGCTACAGTAGCCAGGCGGTGAACTGTGAGCAGCATGTTGCCATTTTCGTCCCCTTCTCCGGCAATCCCTGGCCTTTGCTACCCTGTCCGTCAATTCGTCTCGTCCTACTTAGCTACTATGTTCCCGTGTGAGGCGCTAGCTGTGAAATCAGGGAGATTGTAGAGCAGCTTATTCTTTCTCTTCATCCTCCAGCCATTGCCTACTGCCATGTCTTAGGCTCAAGCATGCATGATCAGTTTTAGACTTTTAGGTGTTTTCTTTAAAGTTTATAGATTTTAACAGCCTCGGATTAGTATTTTTGGGGAAAGTGGACCCCCCCCCGGTAGATTTCAAAGAAATATTACTATTTTTGACTAATATTCTAAACTTAGTTTCGAACATCCATTTTGAACTCTAACCATCAATAGACAAATCACTAACAGTTGCAAACGACGTTGTTAAAGTAATTGCATATAAGTAGGTTGTTTTGATCATTGGACTACTTCATGTGGATTCATATTGCAAATTTGTTAAACATCCAGTATTCTGTATGACATTCATGACCTGCTGATTCAATGGCTTATCTTACCAACTTTTGTATTGATTTTCTTGTTCACAGGTAGAAGGATTTCAATCAAAACATGTTTTGGCTAGCTGTATAGATTTCAAACCTAAGTAGCTATTTTTGCAATGTTCATTTAAAATTAATTATTTGTTGAGATTTTGTATATGAGTAGTTCTGTAGCTGTTGAATAGTTGTTTGCTATGTTTTTAAAATATATGATTAGCACCATCAAAAAAAAATGGTTAGCTGTTTTTTGAATGGAATTTGTGAGTAGCTACTAGTTGTTGAATAGTTGTTTGCTATGTTTTTATATCTAAGTAGCTGTCGAATAGCTGTTTGCTATGTTTTTTATACGAGTAACTATAGTTAGTGAGCAAACGAAGATGCCATTGTTGACCTTGATGAAGATTGAAGACGAATCTTGAAGACATTTTTTTTTCCATGATGTGAATGGTGGATTTATGGATTTTTAAAATTTTATGTTTGATGAGAATGATGCTTTTGTGGACTTTTAAAATTTTATATTTGATGAGACTGATGCGTTTTAGACTTTTAAAATTTCATATTTGATAAGAATGACATGTTTTTAGACTTTTAAATTTTCATTTTTGTTGAACAAATGAGTTGCTTTTAATTCTTATATTATTATAAACTATTTAATTGTTCAATCCTTCAACAATTTTTTATCTATTTTAATTTTTATTGTGTTAGATATGTTTATAGAAGTGGAATTCATAAAGGCATGGAGACAAAAAGAGAGAATTCGGGAGTCGAGCGTCAACATTCAAGGCTTGTTATACATTTCAGATAAGTTAATAGAGTAAATTTTTTCTAATATTCATGCATAGAGATTTTTAAAAGTTTTCTATTAATATTTTCCTGCATGTTTTGTTGTGATGCTTAAAATCTAATATATAGATTTAAGATTATAAATATATAGTTTTAGCATTTTACAAAAAATATATAATTAATTAAATATTATTAAACATTTATGACCTCATAATTATGCCATGCTGATGTTACCGGTTCGAACCAGACTGGTTCAATCACCGGTTCGGTTCTGGCAACATTGATTTTGCTCAACTCCCATCATGAAATGTTCATATGCAGCAAGCCTTCAACCACAGAGTTAGCACCTGGTATGATGCAAAACGACTAAAAAAATTAAATCCTTGGAAGCTCCATATGTAGCAGATATGCAAGATTTTGAGTTCCATCAAATAAATGGATAAAAATTTCCAAAAAATATTGCGGTTTTGGAGTATTTTGTTTCCTTTACCAATAAAATATCAAGAAATATATTTTCCAAATACACGACACGCACTCAAGCCAAAAGATGAAAGATGTGATTTTCAAAATAAATGCACTGTGATATTTGGCCACAACTTTCATTTTGATGATATTTATGCACGTTTGAGTGGAAATTATGAATTTTGAGTAAGATTATTTACAAAAGTTGTTGATTTGTGAAGGAAAGCATGAAAGAAGGAGAAATGCATGAAAAAGAAACAAAAATATACTGCAATTGTTAGTTAAAAAGAAGAAACACGGGCGGGCCGTGTAATTTTAGATGGCCCGTGTGAAGAATCAAGCACTGAATTTCTAGACAGAGCATAACATGGCCTAAGCCGTGTAAAATTTACATGGCCTGTGTTTTGGGCATTGCCAACATACGCAGTTCATGTGCACTTCGTCCATTTTCACACTATTTGGAAGTCCCAAACCTCTATATTTGCCATAAATTCTACACATCTTGAAGGCTCTAAAGAAGTCCAGTTGCTATGGAGAAGAAGGATACAAGCTTGAAGGCCGAGATTGAGTCTATAGAATAGTTTCTCTTTGCTTTCTCTAGTAATGTTTTTTCTGTTTATTCTAAGATGTGTGAATTTTAGTTTTATTTTTTAGTACATTGTAGTTATGAGTGTCTAAAGCCCTTATTCTACGGTTATGATGGATCCTATTGTTGAATAGTGATAAATGTATAACTTCTTTGATTTCATAATATTGATATTGGGTTGTTTAATTAACTTGTTCTTAATGCTTTTATGAGATTGGCTGCCTTGTAAATTGGTCTATGAATTGTATGTAATGCTCGAAAAAGATAGCATGAGATTAGACTAAGCATTAAGTAGCACATGACCCAATCATAATCCTGAGATCATTTTATCTCATAAGGATACGTTAGATTTGCTTATATGGATAGACATGCCCATTAGCCATGTGTGGTCATTAGTATGAATGTGTTTAATGTTGCTTGCTATTCTAAATTCTTATGATTTACATCAGAGTTTAGATTTATTGAGTTAGATATTGTTATCAAAACAGGATTATAAATAAAATTGTCCTAGATTAATGATCCAAGTTAATTGATTGAATGAAAGAGTAGTAATAGATCATGGGGATACGCAAGTGAAGTCATGACCCCAGGCTCCTTCACTGGTAGGAATTTCAGCTTATCTTATTTACCTTTGCAATTGAATCAATTCAATTCCTTATTCTTGTCCTTATTTCTTTACTTTTTCATCATTCAAATTCAGTTCAAATATACCCTAATTAAAATCTAATAATTAGCCTTTAGAAATTAGTGAATATTTAACAGAAAGTCCTCGTGGGAATAATACTCTATTCATTATTATATTACTTGTTTGGCAACATATACTTGCATTAGAAAATCCTCAAAACACTGCCACATACATAATGATATGCTGCAGCATTTAAATTCCAACGAAAAATACAGAACAAATACAGTTATGGAGGAGTGAATTGCATTGGGAAGTAATTTTTTCTGGAAAAAAAATAATAAATAAAGGCTTACTAAGAAATATGGATCAACACCTGCTCAAGTTCAAAATGTAAACTGAAGATTTGCAAATTATGAGACTAGCAACTGCTAACCTTGCTATCTACCTGACCTGTTTTCTCTTCTTCCTTCCCATTTTCATTCTCCCTTCCCTTCTTCTTGTCTTTACCAAAACAGTAGAAATTAAGAACCTATGAAATTCTAAAACGAATAAAAGATGAAGAGGATAGGAGAAGCACTTAAAAATTCAAATCTGAAAATTTTAACAAGATCAAACAAAAGGCTATGCTTGAGAAAGCTAACCATTACTTGCCTGAGAAGTACTAAATTGAAAATGAGAAACTATTTTTAAGGAAATATTTGCATGACAGAACCATTCAACAGCCATCTGGAAGTCTACTGTCATCAATTTAAGTAGTTTAAGTAGAGACTTGTAGGCAGGGCTGAGGATGTTGACAATGATATGAAGAAATGGTGGAATAAATGTGAATAAGATCAACTAAAGCAGCTTAACAGCTATTAATGAGACAAATTTTAGAGACTGAGATTGTCTGATTACTCAGTTAATTCAGTCCAACTGTTTTATTTTTTATTTTGTTTTATGAAGAACTGTTTTATTAAAGATATAAACAAAGCTTTAGCAAGGAAGAAATGAAATATCATTGTTTGACCAGTCCGAAAAGATAATGGAAGACAACCTAAAAGATTATAACATCAAAAAAGAGGAAAACATTCAGTTAATTCGGTCCAACCATTTGAAGGTGGGGTAACTTAAAGCAGCAACCTGAAAGCAATGAGTTTAGACTCATTAAAAAAAAAAATTATCTTTATGATTGTGACTAGTGATTTACAGTAAATAAGAATAACACATGAAGACATGGATGGAATATAGGAAGTGAAAAATTGGAAGATAGAGGAAATTTTTGGGGTACACTTGTGGCTAATTGCAAAAGTCCCCGGTTGGGACTGTAAGAAAAATAATAATAATGAGTCCCCAGTTGGGAAAGCTGTTATGCAAATGCAACAACAACAGCACGCAGCATAAGTACAACAAAAGTGGTAGCAATGCAACCACAACCAATTAAATGCTAGAGGAGTGTAAAGGTCAGGAACAGAAACTTCTTTTACCAGTGAGGTTGCAAATGCCTCGTGCATATGCAGCAACTTCAGTGCCAATCCAACATCCACATGGAATTCATTAAGTAGCAAATAAACCACATAGAATTATCAAAGCAGGACCTTTGGATAAGCAAACTGAGTAGAATGCTGACAATGAAAGAGTTAAGAGAACTTCCCATAAATAACTCATTCTACACCTGTATTGGGCCATCTAAAAAGGTATCCTGGTCACAATCGAATATATCATTATGCACGTGATATGCCCCTTTTATGGTAAAGTGACTAGAAAGATGGTGGGAAGGAACAATGGAAAGGCACAAACGAAAAATTATTTTCAAGTGATGTAATTAATGAATTGATGGAGAAAATCTTTCAACAAGGGGAAATGCAAGGCTAAGCATCATTAGAGATTCAAAGAGTAGACAAAAGAAATACGGCCCGTGAAAACTCCAAACGTCAGCAAAAAGGGGGAAAAAAAAAAAACGAAAGGAACCTGAAGATCCTAACCGATATTCGTTCGGAAAAGGAGGAAACAATACATAGTTCTTGCATAAGATAAGGCAATGCAACCCACGTTTGGTTTTCAATTCATGAAATATCCAATTTCACATGTGCTAGTGATAATTGGATCCCATGAAAGTACAGATCGCATCTCCTAATCTAGAACGGCCATCAAAAGTTAGTTACATGAATTGTGCACAAATTGCTCAGCAGATGCATCCATCAAATGCCAACTAAACCTGCATAGCTGCCCAACTAAATCTATCAAGACTATGATTTCCGGTTAGCAAAAACATCGATAAGATCAGCCCTGAAAAGGGAACCAGAGAACTCTTTACCACATTGATCGAACATATACATAACAGACCTTGTTTTTCCACCTGGGAGGGTGATTGAATTTGCAATTGAGTCCGAAGCGGCAGGTCCCCGTTTTCAGGTAAAATGAGCAATCGGGCTCTCCGGGCCTCACAGGATGGCGATAATGCCCGGCACCAGTCTTTGAGTCTTTTTGCTTAGTGGGATCTGCCTCTGCGGGGTCTCCCACAGTGGTGTCGCTTTCGTTCAGCCCAAGATTCCCCAGCTCCCCACACAAGATTTCAACGGCATCTGCAGTTGGCGGGGGAGGACGAATAGGCAGAGGAAGAGGGAGAGGAGGAGGAGGAACAGGAGGAAGAGGGAGAGGAATAGGAAGAGAAGCAGCAGCTGGGGCGGCAGAAGATCCTAACCCTAATTCAGCAGATTCCATGGAGGCGGGTGCTGCGTTTTGGTTGCTTTCAGAAGCCCCCATTCCCAGTGCTGCTGCACATATTAAAACCCTAGATTTAGTATCGGGGGAGAGAATGCCGGAAGAGCAGGAGGAGGATGAGCAGAGCGTTTTCGGCGTGTACGAACTGTTCGCGAAATGCGGAAAGGAGGAGATGGCGCATGCATGGACAACAGGACAGTGGACAGCGCAGGGCTGGGTTGGGTAGCGGATAATGTTGTTGCTTCTTCTGTAGTCTTTCAGTGCTTGGGCCTTCTGCTGCCTGCCACCTCCTTTTCTTTTCCGGTGGGCCACCGCAGCTGACGTGGATTGCATACGATTCGCCGTACTGTGGAAAAGTGGAAGCACGCGGCTCGTAACAGCCCCGCTAGGAGCTATCTGCTTAAATTAGCCATCGTATTCACCCTCCTCCGTGAGACGCGTGACCGTCAAGATAGGCTCTTTATTTTACAGCATTCTGATAGTTAGAAGGTTTATTTTAAATTAAAGTTATGTTTGCTAAAATGAAACATTTTTCA
>JAXCLR010000001.1:78846400-78862941 GCA_035584095.1 Annona squamosa
GTTATTATATTTTGTTATTTTTTCACATTTTTCTATACGATTAATTTATTTTCGATAATTTTTTTAAAAAATTATATAACTAATTTATCTATTTTAATTTATTTATTTTTGTTAGTTATCATTATCTACATTATATTACATTTTTTCTATTGTTGTATATAATATTACATCTCATTTTTCATATAGCAATCAAGTCTGCAAGAGACAACATGCTCTAACTCATCTATCTAGAAGACAACAAATTCCTGTGTATAATCAAATAAATAACAAGATTCTTATTTAAACATATAGACAACAAGCTCCTTAATAATAATCGAAACATACCATGGGGGTTTGAACACATAAACATACCCTTGAGAGTCCATGACCACCGGCCAAAAGCTGATTGGCATATCAAATTATTTTTTATAGAGTTTATTTTGCGAAAGTTTATTGTAGTTGACTTTAAAGTAACTGTTGTTGCTTCAATTTCATTTGCAATATAAAACAAAATTATTCTTGATAATTATTTGGTTCTTCACTGGCAAGTGTTCTTTTTTGTTAGGCCCCGTGGATGTTCTTTTTTATTAGACCTCTTTTATTTAGGATTTAATCATATGCAACCATCTTATCACTCCTTGGAGTCAAATGGGCCCTTCAACTTAATCTTCACGGGGTTCTCTTCGAGACGGATTCTCTACTTCTGTGCAAGTTTTTGCTGATGGAACATTTTCTGCTTTCACCTGTTGAGCTTGTTGTGGGAGAGATTAAATTGCTTTTATCTTCCATATCTTATATGTCTATCCACCATGTACTAAGGTCGGGCAATGGTGTTGCCCATTCTTTGGCAGATTTTGTATCTGTTTCTTCTGTGGATCAGTTGGTCTGGTGGGGAAATCCCCCCCAACCCATTGTTGCAAATATTTGTACAGACAATTTTTTGGCAATACAATACTCGGATCTCTCTATCCCCCTCCCCTCCTATGTGGTTAGGGGTTCGGGATAGAGTGTTTTCCTTTTCATCAAAAAAATTATTTTATTATATATAAATCATTAAAACATGAATTAATATATGTATCTTTCAAAAAATCACTATGAATTAAAATTTATAGGTTGTAAACATGTAATACATATGAGACTCAATGTGTAATCTTGAAATTTTTTTATTGGTATTGTACAATATAACAACTCATGTTACAGTTTAGTTCATTCATTCGGAAAACAATAAACTCTCACTAATTATTAAAGTATACAACAAATTCTTATCTAACTGTTGAAAAATTAAACCCCAACTTATATATTTATGCGAGACGAATCTTCACATAACTAGAACCTCTACAATGGAAGAAATTCTAATACATGACTATTTCCACGGGTTGCATTTGTTACGAACCGGGTTGACCCAATTGGCCCAATTCATTACACATTGCGGCATAATCTATTTTTATTTTCAAACATTTGATAATAATACATAGACTCAAGCGTGAACTTATTATTCTATCAAAAAAAGTGAGAACATATTATATATATACACATGGTCAATTTCTTATATACTCATAAGTTTTATCTATAATTTTATTTATATTTATGAATTTTTAAAAATTTCTCTCATGCCCATGAATTTTTATTATAATTCCACTTATTTTATGTTGTTAGAGAGTCCGTTAACTTTTTAAAAAATGATGAATATGTTCATTTCTAATTATTATTTTATAATTAAAAATCCATATTATAATAAAATTTTAGTAATTCTACAGCTACAAAATTATATATTTTTTAAATATAAATATTTAACTTTAAGCAAGGCAACCATAAATTACATTAAAACTTGGACATATTCGTTGTTTTACAAGAAATTCAGCAACCCATTTTAATAGATTTCTAACGGCGTGGGTGTAGTAAGATGAAAATTTATAGGTATGAGAAAATATTTTTAAAATTTATAGAAATAAATGAAATTATGGATAAAATTTATAGGTATATAAAGAATGTTCCCTTATACAAATCTTAACTTTTTTAATATTTTCTTTTGAATTTTGAAAATTAAAATATTTTATTGTTCATGCGCGTGGGGGCATGTAAAGTGTCTAAATTTTTATTTTCTAAATTCAATAGAAATATTTTTAAAAAATAAAAACTCGTATATATAAAATATTTACTGTTGAGCTCATACAATATTGTCAGCAAAACATTTTTAAAGTCATGCAACCGCGTGCAGTGAAGTCAGCGTGCATGGTGAACTGAAACTGTTCCGTGGCATAAATGTTTATCGTGCGACTGGCTGCACCACGATTAGCATTAAGTGCCCTGTGAAACGTGCTACACGTATTAGAATACAAAGAAATATTATATGATTATTTATTCATATAAAAATCGTACTTTGATGGTTTAAGTGTTAAAAAAACTACATTTTAAATTATTTTATTACGTTAGTTTTGCTCTATTTAAGATGAATAGATACACACGTAGGGGTGCAACTTGGGTCGGGTACCCGGAATAGGGTCGGTTCAGTTCCGGTTCCCCGTAGGGTTGGTTCGGTTCCGGGTAAAAAATACTCGGGGTGGATTTGGTTAGGGTCGGTTCCAACAGCCGGGTATCCAGAACTGAACCAAATTTATATAATAATATTAAAATAAATATATATATTACGAGGTTTGTAGGTTTGTACCCTGTTCACGCCCCGTTCGCCCTAAACGCCGACACCCCTGCCTGCCATCGCCTCTCCTCTTCGCCATCTCCGGTCTTCTCGTCCCGGACCAGCAAGGCAACAATCGAGATTCAGTGCATCACTGCTCTCTCTCCCTCCTTCCCTCCCTCTCCCTCTTCCTCTCCCTCGCGCAGCACCGTCCCTCTCCTCTCCCGTCGTCCCGCGTCGCCTCTCCTCTCTCTCCCTCGTTCCCTCCCTCCCTCCCTCTCCCTTGGCGCATCGCTGCTGCTCCATCCCTCTACTCTCTTGTTGTCCTGCGTCACCTCTCCTCTCCCTCCCTCCCTCTCTCTCCCTCTCCCTTGGCACATCGATGCTGCTCCGTCCCTCTCCTCTCCCGCTGTCCTGCGTCATCTCTCCTCTCTCTCCCTTCCTCCCTCGCTCCCTCTCCCTCTCCCTCGGCGCATCGCTGCTGCTTTGTCTCCCACTTCTCCTTTTTCCTCTCGATTTTTCCGAGCTCCGTCGTTGCATCTCTCCCCATTTCTGTTGTCGATGCTTCCCTGCCCCTCCCTTCTAGTGTCGCCTTCTCTCTCATTATCTCTGTCTGTCTGTCTGTCTGTCTCTCTCTCTCACTCATTCTCTCTCAATCTCCCTGTCTCTCTCTTGATCGATCTCTCTCTCTCTCTCACTCATTCTCTCTCAATCTCCCTGTCTCTCTCTTGATCGATCTCTCTCTATCTCTGTTTCTCTCTCTTGATCGATCTTTCTGTCTTAATCTTTTTCTCAATCTCAATCTCTCTTTGTTTATCTTTCTCTCTGTCTCTTGATCGATTTTTTTGGGCCTATCTCTCTCTCTCTGTCTCTCTGTTTGTCTATCTTTCTCTCTTTGTCTTTCGTTGCAGCGTCGATAATTCAAGGTTTCATCTTCCCCTATTGAGGATGCTTGTTTATGAGTATCTCAACAATGGGAACTTAGAGCAGTGGCTTCATGTTGGGCCTTGCAGCACCTCACTTGGGAGATTCGAATGCATATCAGTCTAGGAATGACAAAAGGGTATGTTTTATTTCCTATGTACATTTATTTAAACTAATTCTCATGTCAATTTCCAACAAATTGCATGGTACAGATAATAACAGATTGTTGCATTGCATGTAACGCATTGTATAGTGGGGCTGGGCAGCTGTGCCGATTAACTGTTGACTCATACTCAACTGCTTGTATATTTTATTTGTACATATTTATATTTGTAGATGGAACAGGTTACATATTACTTTTGGAACTGATTTAGAACCGAAACCGGAACCGGAACCGACCTTGAAAAATAGGGTAGGGTAACCCAAGAACCGACCTGATCTAAAATAGGGTAGGGTAGAGGTTTTTAAAAATAGGGTAAGGGTAGGGTGGACCCCTACCCGGACCTACCCGGACCAAGTTGCATCCCTATACACATGCTGAATTTGGATGAAAATTGATATGCTAATAATATGAATAATTTTAAATATAACGAGTAAAATAGCTTTCTCATTTATGATAAGTGTGGCAGATAGTGTGCGATGTTTATACATGCTAATTCGCATCCTAATTGGGTGAGAAAGGAGGCGTTCGATACTGTAATTGAAACCTTAATAACTGGGCAAAACGTGAGAGATAAAATAGAATTTGGATGATCGCCGCCATTAGAACGAATTGATGGAAGAAGGCATGAAGCCAGCGGACTAATAATCTATGGGGGCCGATCTCAGCGCAGCTGAAAAATATTTTTATTGTTTTTGTATGTAAATATTTTTAGATATTTAATATCAAAGCTGATCATTTTAGGCTGTTCTGAAATGAGTTCTGTCCAAAATACGTATCTTTTGTTTTTTAAAAGTTATTTTACAAAACTATTACATTAATTATGTTTAATCTATAATTCAAATTTTACCAATTCGATGTATATATTTATTTTGTATTTTTAAATACATTGTTATTTTAGTCATTTTAAATCGTTGAAATATGATTAAAATATACTTGTGTTTAAAATTCCATTAAATACAACTATATTAGCACTTTTGTAAAAACAATGAAAAAACAAACAAATTTATGTCTTTAAATTCGTCCAAAATTGCCTCATTTCAAGCTGGTCGGAAGCGAGGTCACTTTGGAGTAGTCTGGAATGATAATTTGCTTTAAAATTTTGACCTGTTTTTATCACTTACGCATAAAATTGCCGGTCGACAAGAAAATCATATTTTATTTGCTTACGCATAAAATTACTAGTCAATAGGAAAATCCTATTTTCATCACTTACGCATAAAATTACTAGTCAATAAGAAATTCTTTTTTTTATCACTTACGCATAATTTTGCTTGTCAATAAGAAATAATATATCAAAGAAACTTAACAGATTTAAGTAAAAGGACGAAAATTAGCAACCATTTATTACATGGTGGTTGTTCTTGAATTGCCGCAATAGTTGATACTCAGAAATGGAATGACAACCATAGTACCACTAAATATCGTTACTTTTTTTTTAAATGAAAGGGTTATATTGTATTTCCTCTCAACATAAGTCCAAAAAGAGATAATTTACAACGCATTATGGTGGGCATTCCCACCATGATTTAACAGATTCTATTGTTTTTTTTTTTTTTTTGATTGGCAATAGATTCTATTGTTCATGGAGCGTATTTGGTCAAAAAACGAGCAGCTCCATTTCCACTGCGTAACATACGTGTATATTCGACAGAATGAAAAGAGGTAGCACTGGATCTCACTTTATTAAGGCGGATCCAAAAGGGGACGGAGCTAAACTTCCTTTTCCTTAAAAGAATACCAAAATAAGGAAAGCATTTTCCGTCTTTACTGACTTCAGCTTCATTTCTGATCGTCGGCTCATTCCTGGCTTCATAGTAATAGCTTTCATATGTAGCGCATTTGCAATTTCTTCCCATCCAACATTTCGCTGTTACTAAACATCCTTTATAGTTCCTAATCGCTACTCCAAACCCCATAAACTTGTCACTTGCACTTTTTCAGCCATCTGCATTGATTTTGTAGTTACTTTGTGCATGTGTTGCATGTTCACACAGGATGTTCATACTTGAGTTGTGCATTCATATTATTATTATGATTATTATTATTATTATATGAGGAGTGCTGATCATTTACAACCGGTCGGTCAAGCCTGACGCGTGCAACCAGCCCTCGACGCCGTTGGATGAAGCGGAGCTAGTGTCGGCTGTTGGATAAAATGTACTTTTGACTGCGGCGCGACAGAGGCATTAATGCCCAGAAAAACACAGGTCAGCCCTCTGTCAAGGGGAAATATTTCCGGCAGACTCTCCCGCACCTCTCTCTCTCTCTTTCTCTCTCTCTCGAAAGCGATCCCTCCTGCTCTCTCTCTCTCTCCCTCGACACTCTCTCTCCCACCCGCTCGCCCTCTCTCTCCCACCCCTCGGAGTGTCATTGGGATTCTTAGTTTTTCTTGTTTGTGTTGCTCTAATTGTGATTCACAGAGAAATCTTGGGTCTCTTTTGAGTTTCAGTAAATGGGTTTTAAAACCAAGGTCTCTCCCGACGGAGGTGCAGTGTCTAATTTCATGAGAAAAGCCCTTAAGCAATGTAAACTTAGATGAGTTGCTGAAGAGTGCGATAGCAACAGAGGAAGGGTAGGTGTTGCATGATCCACAAGCTAACACTGTCAGTGCCATGCATCTTCTTCCTATACTTGCTTGCTCCCAGGAAATTTGCACCTAAGCCAAACAAACAGCAGGACCAAGGAAATGTTGGTGGTGATGGTGGGGAAGGTTGTGTTCAACGGCAGCCTACTCTCGAAGAAATGACACTTGATGATTTCTTGATTTGTGTTGGAGCCATGAGTTTGGTAAACCAGGATGTGGGTGTGGCAGCAAATCCCCATGCGTCGATGACAATCAATCCGACGACAATTGTCGCCACACAGAGAGTTGATTGGTTGCAATATCGCATGGCGGCATTTCAATAGTAGTAGATGACAGTGTTGAGTTCTAGTTTACATGTTCCATCACCAGTTTTCAGCAAAAGAGAGAGACAACGAGCAGGAGAGAGAAAGCGGGATGAGAGAGGTGTGAGAGAGTGAGTGTCGAGGGAGAGAGAGAGCGAGAGGCTCGGGAGGGTCTGCCGAAAATATTTCCCCGGACAGGGGGCTAGTCTGTGTTTTTCCGGGCATTAACGCCCCTGTCGCACCGCAATCAAAAGCATTTTCATCCAACAGTCGAAGCAAGCTCCGTTTCATCCAACAGCATCGAGGGCTAGTCGCACACATCAAGCTCAACCGATCGGTCATAAATGATCAACACTCTTATACGAGATTTTCCTAAAAATATACCATGTAACATGCTTATGCGAAACACATGACAAGCTCGTTAGGCTATATTTATTCTTCAATGATCTGGTAATAAAAAGAGTTATGTTAAGAGAATTGATTTGTTTGGCGAAAAATTGGATGTTATAGAGTCATGAGTAATTCAATGTTAGCCTGTCACTTTAGTTTCATTTTTTCCATGCAAAATTGTGATTTTTTTTTTCAAAAAATGAAGTAGTGATGTAATATATATGGGTAATAGTTAGAAATAAATGTTGTGAGTAGGATAACCAAGCATTTTTTTTTTTAATTGGAGGATAACCAAGCATTTGAAGTTTGAAAGTTAAAGATATATTAGAATCGAGTTCAAGTTTCAAAACTAGGATTCCTATAGTTATCATCCATCAATTGTTTAATCATCGAAGATGTATGACATAATAAAAAAAATTTAAAATAAAATAAATAAAGTTAAAATAGATTTTTTTTTCTCGCTTCCCATAGCTTTCACGGACATCAATTTAAAATTTATTGTTTTTTTATGGCTAATTTTGGAACATTTTATATTTAATTAAGTTAAGAAGAAAAAAAAATTTAAACATGTGATAACTTTAACTTACATAAAATAGAATTTTACTGCTTGTTTTTTGAAATGTTAATTTTGGAACAAAGAATCACAACTCTTCGCAAATACATTTTATATTTAATTAAGTCAAAAATAATATATTTTTTTAAACGTGTGATAACTTTAACCTACATAAAATAGAATTTTACTATTTTTTTTTGTAATGTTAATTTTGGAACGCAGAATCACACCTCTTCGCGAAAACAAAAATGCGGTGAGCGTGGATCGAACACGCGACCTTCAGATCTTCAGTCTGACGCTCTCCCAACTGAGCTATCCCCGCTGTGATTAAAAGATTTCATTTTGTAATGTCAAACTTAAATTCCGAGTACAGGAACGAATTGTTGGGGCGGCCCACGTGCGCAGTCCTCATCGGCCATCCGTTCCAAGTATTTGCACGTGGGACGAGTGCCCAACGCGAGTACGCGACTGCAATGAGCAGTCGATGCAAAGCCGCGGACTAACCTCCATCTTGGTGGGTCCACACTACATCGGGGAATTATCTGGTCAATATCAACTATTCAGATCATTTTTTCGTGCGAAAGCAATCTGGCTGCTGCTGCTGCAGGGAATCCTCTTCCTCGCGAAAGCTGCCACCAACCAAACCAGCATCTCTCTTTCTCTCGGGCGTCTGATAACTCTTCCACTTGTCTATTTCCTTCGTCTCGGTTAGCATAGTGAGAACGCCGAGGGTTCCGATCAGCGTATGCCTCTTTCCTTGATCCCTGTCCTTGTACCCTACCACGAAATTCGATGTTACAGCCGCAACGAAATTGTTTTGTTTTCGTTCCCAATCAATTAGGCGTTTGGTCGTGGCATACGGTGAAATTAGGTGGATATCAGGAGCAATGCTTACTTCATGCAAACATAGGAAATGCATGATAAACAACCTCGCGGTCCACATTTTATCTCGCGATCTAGCAATTTTGGAAAACTCCATCACGGCTGGAGTCTGGATGAGCTGGGTAATCCGGGATTATGCATGCGAGGGAAAACTGGTCGTCGGTCAATATGGCTGTTTCGACTAACCTGTAGCGACTGAATTGAATGCAAGTCATGTTGTGTTTTGGTTTACGTTTCTGTGAATTGGTTTGAAATTGCTTCCCTGTATTTGATTCTTCAGGGGAAGGTGAATACTGGTTTCTGAGGTTCTGTGAACCTTATGACCATATAAGTCAATATGGTGCGTTTGGCAAATGGGAAATTATCTGTTCTTCGAGGCATTTATCACTTTCCTTTTGAGCTTTTCCTCTGCTATTTGGACTTGTATTTCCTCCCTCCTCTGTCTTTTCTGTGAATATTGATTTATTTTATTTTACTTCTAATTATTAAAGACCTGGGCTGCTTCCTTCCCTTCCTGTAGACAGAGGATCCAATGATCTTTGGCCCGTGAGAAGACTCCATAAAGAGGACTTGCTGAGATAGTGCAAGCTGAAACCGCATTCCTGTAGACAAAGAAATATTGATGAATGAGCAGACACTAGCTGTCTATATTTATGGATGTTTCTGACTGTTTGGTTGAACAGATTACACTTAAAATGTTCTTTTCAATTCTGGAATTAGCTGCATGGAATCTCTGTTAACTTATGCAAGTTCACTGAGTTACAATTTTACATGGGGATAAAATATCACTTTCGAATTCTTTTATTTGTTTAGTTGATTGAGATCGTATAAAAATGCTAGAATTTAATAATAAATGCCTTTATTGACAGGACTGATTGCATTCGTTGATAGACTTCCTGAGACCTAAAGATGGGTGATTCCAATGACTTCACATTTTGTCAGGCAAGTTTTCTATTCTATGTTGTTTCTGTCTACAACTCCATGGAACCTATTTTCCTTCAGCTGATGGTATCATTGAGAGTGAAATACTGTCTTCATCCACTGCTTTTTATATTTCAAGGCATTGGCAGCAACTTATGGATCCTCGTCATAAAGAGATATGTTTTATGTGTTTATTTGGGAAAACCCAAGATCCCACAAGTCCTTATGAGGTCTCCATCCACAATTCCACATGTTAAGATGTGTGTTTGACCAAAAAGTGGTATACTCAAGCCGTTCATCTTTTGGATTCCATAGTTTTAGTGCCTTGGCCTCAACCTACCAAAAAAGAGAGTGGGTGGGGGTGATTCCATTTATAAAAGCCATCATCGTATGGTGATTACTCAAGTGATTAGAGTCACCTATATGACTGTTGCACCATTTATTCCATCGTGAGCCACATTCTCAGTCGAAGCTTGCATCCTTAAGTTTTTCTTTCCTATTTCCACTCTTATATGTCTGGCCATTCATTTGTATACTCAAAAGTCTTTTAGTTGTTCTTAATGCTGATGGTAACTTGATGAAGAGGCCAGCCTAATGTTGGGCCTGGGGCATCTGCCTTCCCTTGAATGCTAGCACGCTTGGAGGCATGTAAATGGGCTGCCTCAGACACATTTTTTGTGTTGGCACACTCCATACTCACGTCGTCGTCGTCGTCGTCGTCGTCATCATCATCATAAGCCATTTCCCATATAGGTGGGGTCGGCTGCATGGATTCTGTCGTGCCATTCTTGGCGATTTAAGACTAAATTACTACATACTCATGTGCATCATTATTTATTTTTTCTGTTCAGAATTGTGCACTGATGTCATGCATTGTGAAGTTGCTTACAATATTTCAGGAATCCTTTTGTCTAGGTTGGTCCTAAGTTTGATGAAGACGATTTGGAATCACCAAAAAGCATCCCTAACATTGCTGAGATAACTATTAATGATGATCGTTCAAATGGCGCAATTGCTAGAAACTTGGATTCTTCTCCGGGTAAGGATATTTTGTTGGAAGGAAGTCAATCCTTACAAAAAGGAAAAGTTGAAGGTGATGTTGTGATCTTACGAGAACCAAATATTAATGCAAGAAAGCCCAGCATACGAGCAAAAGTTCCATTCGAGAAAGGCTATAGTCAAATGGATTGGTTAAAGATAACCAGGACTCATCCTGACCTTGCTGGTAATTGGAGTTCCTCTTGTCATTTGGTAAATTAGCTTGTGTTTAGATATGCTATTGAAGTAGATTGCGCTCTGTAGTGAAGCAGAACCAGCTAAGTTCCCATTTTCCTTTTTCCTCAAAGAGAACAAGACCACCAATTGCAATTATAGCTCTTTCAAGTTGAACTCACGAAAAGTAGCTGTAAACATCTTTATGTAAAGCAACATTTGATTTCATCATTTCTTCATGATCAAACTCTTATTCTTGATTCAGTTAAATTCATCGTGATTTCTGCTCAAGCATCTATACTCATGTTTTTCAGATAGCTGTGTGATAAATCTCTAGTTTCTCTTTGTTATCTATACATGGGCCTTCTTCAAAGATTCTCTTTCTCGATGAATGGATAATTTTATGAAAAAGTAAGAAACATTTAGCTTTCCCACTGCTCTAAAGAAGCCACTCCCAGAAAAATGGCACAGTTCAAGCCTTCCAGGAATACCTATGATAGACAGAAAGGCTCCAGCGGAGAAGGATAGTCTTTCTTGCAATGAAACGAAATAATCTCTTCCAATTAATTGTTGGTTTCAACTTTTCCCTGACTGATCCAACACAAGTTTTGTTTGATTTTATTGATGTTCTCTAATTTGAGTTGGTAGTTGAGTTGAATCCACCAATTTTGAAATAAGGTTGGGTTGGATTAAGGCCTTGCGAAACTTGACCTTAATTTTAACTCAAAATTTTTAAACACGATCTAAATTTTAACTCAAATTTTTAAAATCATGAGCTGAATTTTAATTCAATTTTTCCAATGCTAGCGACATCATATCAATGGATTAACATGTGAATTAATCTTTGTCCAAATACTTTTAGTAATTTTATGGATATTGGCTGCTACGATTTATAAAGATCTGTTAGAAATTTTCTCTGAAGTTTTCTGGATTATAAGATATGCTACTGCAGACTTGAAGGAACGATAAGCAATTCTCTTTCATTGATAGCATACTGAATTATTGATTCTTTTACATAATCGGTATTAACTTTGTTATGACTAAAATTGATTATATTCATTATCTATGGAATGAAATTATTCCAGATAAGAATAATCCTATGTAATTCTTTTTAAAATTCAACTTTAATCGTCAAATTTGAACTTTACCTGAATTTCTTGAGGTTGAATTGGTGATATATAGATTGGATTAGTATCGAATCGACTTAAACTCAACCTGCAGTACCCTATTTCCAAGAACAAGCATCTGTGATGACCAGTACTTGGTCTTTCTTGATGCAATTGAAGCAATCAAAACCTGCAGATATTTGCTTTTAGCATTGAAAACTTCTTGTAATTCAAGAAAAATGGCTTTGATCACGTGGAAGAATTCTTATCTTTTTGTACATGGATTGGAGTGCTGAAGTTTGATGCCACAGGATCTTAACCTTGTCTAACGCTGGAAGTGGTCAGAGAAGGGGACTGGTACCTCATGTTGTTAGTAGGTTTGCCAAACACTAAACACTAAGTCTTGAGACTAGATTGCAAAATGACTATAATATCATGCATAGAAATAGCGCCCAGTGAATTAGGATTGCAGCTTGTAGTCAGCACTGGAAGCAGAAAATACATAAGCTAATCCTGTCCACTCGATTTTTTATGACTGCATGAGGCATTCTGGATAAGGTGAGGCAAAACCCACGTTGAGATGATCCATTTTCTACTCAGACTATGACTATGGGTAATTTAGCACTGACTTTTTGGGTACACAATGGTAGGCGAGGAAATTTTATGTAGCTCAGTAGCTTTTTTTTTTTTTTTTAAAATGGTTCCATTTCCTGTACCTGTATTAGCATAACATATTTTTGATTTTGCATTGCTGTTGTCAATAGCTTATTTTAACAGTTCGTGCTAGAAGTTAAGCTAAAAATTGCTCAAACATGATATTTAAGTTCATAGTTTGCAGAGATCTCTGAAGTAAAGCAGACGAGTGCGTATCTATTTCTTTTAGGGCTTTTCTGGACCGTATTATAATTGCATTTTACGTTGGACGATTTGTGCCATAATCTTGTTTACTCATTATTACTTGTTTGTGAGACTATTAAAGCTAAGTTAAATCTCATTTTAGTTCATCATAACCATTTATCAAACATTGCGAGTCTTGGTAATAAGATTGCTATTAAACATTTATCAAACATTGTGAGTCTTGGTAATAAGATTGTTATTAACCATTTATCAAACATTGTGAGTCTTGGTAATAAGATTTTATTCATGCTGCAACCAATTGGCCAATAAGCAGAATTTGAGGATTTTAAGGATTCAAAAATGAGGAATTTGATTTATCTAGAGTTGATTTTCCTTCCAATTCACAATGGCAGATACCCTTTTCTATTTTTTGGCTGCCCAACTTAGGCAATACTGTTTCAGTCTGTTCATTCAATAATCAATACAAGTAGCTAGCTATTGGTATTTCAATTTGGTTATGCCAACTTTAGTTGACGAGTATAACCACTTTACTTGATGAGTGTAGTTGCAGTCCAATGCCCAGGCGCTTCCTAGTATTGTCCTAGGTAAGATGCTATCCACCTGTTGTCATTGGTTTGGCATATATCTGCTTCAGGACTAAAAGGCCAATCAAATAGACGGCTCATTTCAATCGATGAAGTTAAGCAGCACAAAACAGAAGGCTCAATTTGGACAGTTTTGAAAGGCCGTGTCTACAATATATCACCTTACATGAAATTTCATCCTGGAGGTACGGATATTTTATCTTTGGACTTGTTCCCTGGTTTGTTTAATATATTTAGTTCTCAGAGGATCTTCATCTTCTGGAACACACTGATCACTGCAGATGTTATTCCGTTATCAAATAGAATTTTGAGTCTTTGACCACCTTTTTCTTGCATGTTTGCATCTGATTCTCATCATCCCTGTTTGTTTTTTGGTTGTTTTCTTTCACTTTATTGTTTGATTTCAACTTATCTAGTCTCTCTTGGTCACTTATTTACAAGGTGAAAAAGAAGAGTTCTTGACAATTGCTTTATTACTGTCAGGTGTTGATATGCTAATGAAGGCTGCTGGCAAAGATTGCACAGCTTTGTTCAGTATCCTTAATCTATGTCAACTTTTCATTCTCTGGGAACCTGCATCATATATTTTCATATCTATGGAAAATCCTTTATCATATATGGGGAATGATTAAAAAGAAATTTTGTACAAATGGTTTTGTTTCATTTCCTGTTGAAAATTTTAATATCTAAACCATTCATAATAGCCATTCATATATATTAAGTTATGATGCCAAAAATCAGATATTTTGAAAACTTTTATATGGTAGATATTTATTTCAAATTTTTATAGTTTATTGTTTACTCTCAAATAATTTAAATATTTATAACGTATGAGTTTGGAATCAAAGTAATTTTTGGCATCATAAATATATACATATTAATTTACTTTTTATATGTTCTAGGTGCAAAAAAAATGCATATAAGAAGCAACCGTTTGTACAAGCATTTGTTTTTAATCATTCTCCATCACATATTCATCAATAGGCTAGCAGCTCAAACAGTAGACGCCCCATGCACCATGGTTGAAAAGAACTGTTTACGAGTTGGCATAGCTAGTCTCTTCCCTTCCGTGAAAGCAAATCTGAAGTAGTACAGTGGTGGTATCAACCCTAGGTGAATATTTTGCCATCATGATTCATAGTCAAATTGAAAAATAATAGAGTCAGTTAAGATTTTGTCATACTGATATCAGATGTGAAGGCAACTGCTTTATCCTGATTTATCAGCCCATTTTGTTCCACCCAAAGGATGCATACGAGTGACAGGGGTGCAGCTTGGATTAAGTTGACCTGAACCTGCCCAACCTAACCTGTTGTTTTTTGGGTTTGGGTTCAGTTATTTGGGTTTAGAAACTGGGAATTGAATCCAACTTGAATAAAAACTGGGAAGGGTAGAGTTTATATGAACCCAACCTGAAACCTGAACCCAAATTCTAGTATGTGTGTTTAACTTGCCCAACCCTACCCAACCCGTTGTTTTCTGGGCTTGGATTCAGTTATTTGGGAATTTGGGTCTGAATCCAACTTGAATTAAAATGGGAAGGGCTTTAGTTCATATGAACCCAACCTGATCTTACCTGATAAGATAGAAGCAATATCTATCTATATATATATATATATTAACAAAAAGATCACATATGACTGATAAAAATTTGATATGGGTATAATTTTTTTTATTGTATGATTCATGATTATTATCTTGAATGGAGAAAATATTCTAGGTCAATTATTTTGTGAATAGCTATTTATTGTAAATTTGAATGTAAATTAACAAGAGAATAATTCAAATTTCAACTGAAATTCCACTCGTACTGTCACTTGTATTCATCTTCAACTGATACTGGACCAACTTATTAAAGTAGGATTGGGGTTGAGATTTTATCAGTAGGGTTTGGGGTTAGGGCTAAGGTTCAGATAGTACACCCTGGGTTTTATTGGCCTCAACTGGAACCCTAATGGCCTCACCTAGGCTGCTGTGTTTTAGGCTCATGCTCACTATAACCATTGTAATTAACATATAGTGGTGTCCTTGCTCTCCAATCAGCTCATTGAATCCTTAATTTCTTATTTAGACAAATATCATGCCTGGGTGAATGCTGAATTTCTGCTGGAGAAGTGCTTGGTGGGCATTCTGGATGATACAAGATGAAGAACATGCAAAGAGCATCAACGTAGATGGCCACATATTCATTGTTTGTTTTCTTACATCCTTAAAAGTCGCCCAATTAATGGCATTCGTTGTGAGTCATGATTCATTCAGCATTCTTAATTTAGAAAAAAAAAAAAACACGAATGCACAGCAAACTGAAATGCACCAAAGTCTTGTATCATACTTACCTGAATTTCGCCTGGTAAATAATGCAGCAAGTAATGCAGGGCTTATTGTTATTTCTAGTTGAATGTTACCATGGGCACATTCTTGAATCTTGATTGCTGTTTGTGATGAATCCCAAGCCAGGCAAACAGCAAAGAAGGCGTGGGATTCAAGGTCATTTGGGAGGCGAAGTGCCAATATGTCCGGGTTGGGAATAAAACATTGGATTGGTGGATGCTAGTGACATGAATAGCTGCCTAACAATAAAATTCAAATAGCCACGACGGGAGTATTGTGGTAATAAACCTGGCGGATGCAAGTGGCAAGGAGATACTCGCTGTGGAGCGTTTGGGTGATTTTATAAAAAGTTCCACCCCCTCCCCCCAATGTATGGGTTTCATTGGAATTTCTCCTATACTGGGAGTTTGCAGAAAAAATTCCCCCTGTAGGGTAGTGATTGTACTTGATGGTAATATCAGTTGTCATGTTGTATAAATTCCAACAAAAAATTACGAATAAAGTATTCGCATTGGGAAGTAGTGACTTAGTCATGCATATTCGTTTCAGGGTCTGTGGAAAGCGAAATTTTCAGTTCCTTAGTGTTTTGCTAGAAAGCAGGACTTGTTTATTTTCCAGGAAAACGCTACAAATTATCTTTTCTTTTTTTTTTTTGTACATGACAATCACCGTATCTGCAGCCTCGGGTGCAACTTATGTGTCTAGTGATATGTTTCTGTTTGGTTGTGGTGTAAGTCTAGGTAGGTTTATATCGGTTTGGCTTCGTAGAAATGTACCTACATACAGTTTCAGTTAGTTTATCTGGCCGTAAAGCCGTACGGCGAAGGTCTAGGCAGGTGATATTGCAAATGGCCAAAGGGCCCAAGACTGGTACTTTCGGCCATAAACTAGCCAGCGTTGAATGGTGATCCGTTCGCGGGGGCCGAGACGCGACGAGTACGAAAGAGCCATTCTATTGAAAACACACGCACGTTTATACGGAAAGAGACAAAAAAGACGCGAGCGCGCACACACGTACGTACAAGTGGAGCGAGCCTTTACGCATACAAGACATGATGTATTTTAAGCATTTTAAGGGTGGGTTTGGTTATATACAAAATATGTTAACACAAAACAT
>JAXCLR010000001.1:78863041-78889024 GCA_035584095.1 Annona squamosa
ATATACAAAATATGTTAACACAAAACATGTTAATAAAAACTTTTCAATCAAAAATTTTTTATTCTCCATAATTACATTATTTTTTAATTATTTTTTACATTTTCCTATGTAAACACTTTACTTTTCAATCATTTCTACACAAATATCTATATAACTATCCTATCTATTTTAACTTTATTCTCTTTACACCTCATTATTACCCCCATCATATCACATCATTTTCTATTAACTTACAACTTCTGCTCTGAAAAGTTTTTTTCAAAAAGTTTTATCTTCAACCAAACGCACCCTAAGTTAAAATATAACGTTTATTTTATTTTATTTTACTTTTGTTTTCCTTTTCTTTGTAAATATGTTTTTCTAATTGTATTTAATCTATATATCAAGTTTTTCTATTTTATAATATTTTTACGTACTTACTTTTTATTTTTTCGAAATAAAGTTTTTTTAAGGAGTGAAAAATATCTTAAATGCCCCTGAAATTGATGATGTTTAAAAATAAAAAAGTAAAAAAGTAAAAATATTGTAAAATAAGAAAACTTGAATAGCCTAAATACGTAAGAAAAATAAGATAAATGTAAAAAACAATGAATATTGTATTTGAGTGTAAAATACATTATGGTGTATATAATTATGCTCTTTTTTTAAAAAAAGTATTTTTTAAAAATATAAATGCAAGGTCTAACTAATATTGTAGGCGTCTTTATTGTTTTGACATATTTGTAAAGAGATACGATTATATATAATATATTGTATAAGTGCTTAAGTTACAATACTATTTTTATTTTATTTTTTCGATTTTTCTTTATAAATTTTTTTCTAAGTGTATTTAATTCATGTACCAAGTTTTTTTTATTTTACAATAATTTTACATATTTATTTTTTATTTTTAAAAATCAAATTTTTTGAGCAAATCAAGCTTTTTAAAGGTGAAAATGACCTATATGCCCTTAAAATTGATTATTTTAAAAATAAAAAATAAAAAATAAAATTAATTTAAAACGAAAATCCTTGGTATATGAATTAAATATACTTAGGAAAATAAGTTTATAAAGAAAAATAAAAAATGAAATAAAAATAAATAAAAAATGAATATTATAACTTAAGCATATATATAATATATTATATATAATCATGCCTTGTTTGCAAATATACTCATGATATGTGCATGAATCTATAATCGTTTTCTTTAAGGTTTCCTATTCTTTCGTTAAATTTTTCCATAAAGATGACTAAAGTGCTTTTATTAGAAGGGATGTGGCTGCAATTTTTGTACATGAAAATGTTTCACAAAAAACTTTGAAAAAGAGAATTTTTTTTATATTTACAATATTTGCACTGAATGTTTAATATATTTAGAATGTTTTACAAATTTTTTTATATTTGGAATGTTTTACCCTAAATTTCTATTATAATCATGTTGTGAACGTAGCCATTATATATTCCATTGAAAAACGATTTTGTCATTTTAAATATTTTCTAATTAAAATAATCTGACCTTAATATAACTCTTAAATTAACTTATATCATATATTAATGATTTGCAATTATAAATTTAGTCACATTAAGGTTAAATAATCTCAATTAAGAAATTTTGAACGGACAAAATCGTTTTTCAATCGGGTAGAAAATATTTATATTAATGGCATAAGCATAGGAGAAATTCGGAACAAAATTTATGAATACCGTAGAAATTTACAAAACATTATGGCATATAAGGAATTATAGGCAAATGTTAAGGGCATTAAAAGATTTTGTCCTAAAAGATAATGTAAAACACCTACTGTCGCAAGGTTTTATTTAGGATATAATTTTAACTAATTCGATAAAATAGGTTCATTTAGTTTAGAGCATAACTGTAAAACTGCTTTTAAAAAATAATTTAACTTTTCTAACTACTTAATCACACTATTTATTTCATTTTCATTTAGGGTGTGTTTGACAAGGAGTATAAAATGATAAATTAAAACTTTTCAATTTTTACAATCACCATATTTTTTAATATTTTTTCACATTTTACTATATAACTATCTTACTTTTCAATCTTTTATATATATATATAATTAATTTATCTATTTTAACTTTATCCTATTTACTCATTATCATTATCTCTATCATATCATATTATTTGACAACTTTTGCTTTCCGAAACTTTTCATCAAAAGATCCGGCCATTCCCAAACACGCCATTATATTCTAATATTTTTTATGCAATTGCTTTTGTATGATTACATTATTATTCTTATTTTATATGTGAGTGTGTTGGAAAATAAATAAAACTTTTGATCAAAAGTTATAGAGAGTAGAAGTTGTCAAATGATATAGTATGATAGAAGTAACGATGAGAAATAAATAAGATAAAGTTGAAATAGATAGGATAATTGTGTTGGTAGTTATGTAGAAATGATTGAAAAGTAGTGTAGTTGTATAGAAAAAATATGAAGAAATGATTAAAAAATAAGATAATCGCGAAGAATGAAAAATTTTAAATTAAAAAATTTTAACTTAACAATTTTTAGTTATTAACAAATACACCCTTTATAAAATAACATTACTGCATGTGCCGCACTTTTGAAAAATATTTTTTCTTATTTTATACTTGCCCGACTTCGTTCCTCATTTACCTTGTCAGACGGACCCGCAATTTTTAAATCGGGACCTTCCTACTTGGCCGCTTGTCCAAAACTTCACGTGAAGAAGACGAGCCTCGCCCCGAGGTCGGTCCTGGTTTCCAAGCCACTAGAAGTTGGCATTTGGCACAGCTGCCGGGTCCTGCCTCGGCCGCCTCCTTCCCCTGCAAACAAGGAAGACGCAATAAACCGTGAGAAAGAAAGAAAGATACAAAATCAGAAAGGAAAAAAAAAAGAAGAAATGCCTTTTTCGCTTCTATGCCTGCGGCAGCCTCTTCTTGCCTCTCCCTTTAAAACTTCGATTGATCTCCAGCATCACAAAATCCTCGGCTTCTTCAAACAGCAGAAGCTCGGCAGCAGTCATGCTCGAATCCGCCAGTCCGTCGCAGTCCGATGCAGCTCCAATCTGCCTCCGTTCCACGATCTCCAAGGTGGTGGAGAGATGGTTCTTGAGCTGTTTGGTCGAGCCGAAGGCCTTTTGTATACCATCGCGGATGCCGCCGTCAATGCTTCTTCGGATGTTGCGAAACCAAACAGGGATTGGTTTTCTGGGATTACGGATTGCCTCGAGGCCGTTCTTAAGGTACGGAAAATCGTAGATGAGTATCATCTGATTTCTGTGCTTTATTTCAGTTTCAAACTTGCAATGGAGCCGAGTAGAGGCTAGAGACCATTGGTTAGCTATGTAGTTGGTGGCCCGTGCATTCTTTGCGCTTGTTCAGTTCATTTGAAGCTTAAGAATTACGGGTGTTTCACGAGAAATAGAAAAGAAGCAACTGGTTGGAACATCCTCGCCCGTTTTACATTCTACATTTGGTTTTGATTGTTCTTCAGAGGCTTATAATGATATGTTATGGGCACTAAGACGTTTTCAAGAAATTAATATAATTGTCGGAGTCAAAAGGATTGAAAATTAAATTGTCAAGATTGCTAGAAATGTTGGATGCTCAAAGGGTGACACATGAAATTCACCTGTCATCCAGATAGTTGTCCAACCGAAATTCTTCAATCATCCTCATATGAATCATAATCAATTGCAGTGTATGAACCTCGGATCATAATAAGGAAAATGAGGACAACACTGAATTCCGAGAAATGGGAAATGTGGCGACGTGAATAGGCTGCACGAGTGAAATGATATAGGTTTGATGAGCCCTAGGTTAGGCAATATTTATCAACAAGAAAAAGGCCCATCAAAATATTTCTAATTCTTAGAATTTTTCTTTTTTTTTTGGGTTTGTGGGGCTGCGTTGAAACTTGGCCTCAATCTATTTCTTCTTTCTTTCTTTGCTTTTTTTCTTTTTCTTTTTTCTTTTCATTTTGTTTTGAAGAATTTCTGCTTACCTGGTATAGCTCAATAGACTATGTTTCCCTCTTGCCTTGAAGAATGGCTACTAATGCATTGCAACTAATGACCTATGTTGTATAGATTTTAAAGGACGGGCTTTCTGCTCTGCATGTTCCCTATGCTTATGGTTTTGCAATCATTTTGCTCACTGTCCTTGTTAAGGCAGCCACATTTCCTTTGACAAAGAAACAGGTATGAGATATTACAACAATAAAATTTTGGGCTCTCATAATTTCTGGATTGGTTCATTTCTGAGATGCATCTAATATATCCTGCAAAAGGTGCTAAACTCATTGTTTGAAGACTTCATTGTCAAAAGATGTTCTCTTTTGTATCATTCAAATATGTTATATGCCCTTAACAAAGATTTTGGGCCCATCAATGAGGAAAAATGGGGACAAATTTTAGAACAGTGAGAAAGTTTGTAAGAGATAATGATTAAGAGTAAAGAGAATAAAGATAAAACAGAAATGGTAGTTATATGGAAATTTGTGAAAAATTATTAAAATGTAAAGGTAAAATAGAAAAGGTGTGGTAGTTAGGTGGTTAAGATGTAACATCACATCAAAAGGGGTGGGTGTAGAAAGTGAGGAAATAATTTTCCCTTTTTTCCTTGTTACAAATAGATCCTAAAAGATTTTGTAATTGATTATTAACCTTGGTCTTGTGGGGTTGGCGACGCACATAACGGATCATTTCCTTATGAACTTTAAGTTGGGACCTAGTATGTCACGAAGAACTAGAGGAGTTGTTGGTCTTGTTGATTTAGGAGTGCAATTTAGTGCACCGGGGTGCACTTAGCTTCCATGCACCTGGGTGCAAAACCCATATTTTTAAATTTTTTTTTGAAATTTTTTTATATAACTATTAAATTAGATGTATTTAACATGTGTATCAATTTTTACCATTTTTTGATATTTGCAGATTTTTTTTTGAATTTTTTAAAATCAGTGGCAGTTTTGTAATTTAAAAATGGTAAAAATTGATGCACATGTTAAATGCACCTAGATTAACACTAGTATAAATTTTTTTTTGAAAAAACAAAAAAAATGGATTAAATACAACCGGGTGCACTTGAAAAATGTCCCCTTGATTCAAAGAGATTCAAATTTTATTTTTTATTTTTTTTCTTTATGATGTCAAGCAAGATGTTTGGTGGCTTTTATTGACTGCTCTCTTTGATTATGTCGGTGAATTAACTTTCTGAGGATCTGTTTGGATAAAAGTCAGTGTAAAAGAGATGAGTTTGAAAAAGGACGTAAAATATATTATTAGAGGTAATTAAATTCACATCACATTGAACGATAGGGAGAAAGGGAGTGGAAAAGGGAGAGAAAACTTCTCTGGTTCCTTCCACATATATCCAAAATTCAAAATGGGCCCTCAAGGCTAAGAGCATAATTGTGAGATTTCTCTAAACTTGTTACCTGTTTTTCCATATACAGGTTGAGTCTGCAATGGCAATGCGTTCCCTGCAGCCTCAAATAAAGGCCATCCAAGAACTCTATTCCGGAGATCAGGTTCTGTTTCTTTATGGTTTTTTCTTGACCTCTAAACTTGCTCAGCAAATGTATTGATCTTGACCCATGGGGGTTAGGAGAACACGAAACACTTTGTTTGTGAAAAAAGTTGTTGAAATGGTTGTTCTAATACTGCTACGAACTGCATTGTTGATTCTGTCACCTATGATCATAGTTATTGAACATTGTACTGAAGTTTTTCTTTATTCTATTTTCAACTGCATGGTCAGTTTTGTGGTTGAACTAAAAATGAAAAGAAACAAACATATGTTGAAGTTATTTTGCAAAATCAGCTGCATCTGCATGATCGAAATGTTTTTACATTTTTTGTGCCCAATTGAATCTGGCAAGCCTGGTTTGACAATGGGTTGCTTGTGGCCCCCAAATGTCAAACTTTTATGGTCCTTCTAAATGGTACCATTCATGGGCCCTGGCCTAGATCACGTTCCTGAGGGAACTAGGCCTCTGCTGTAAAGGCCTCACTTCCTAGTTCATATTTGGTAGGAGATCCATCCTGTGCTAGACATGTCAATGCGGCACAAGCTGACATTGATGACTATGATCCTGCTTACATCAAGGTTACTTCCAGGAGTACGCCTGTATTAGTTCTAGAATAATTAATCTGCCAAAAAGCTTGAGTAAGCCTGTTTCAAGATCCATTGCTGATGATTGGTTATGTGCCTGATAATTTTGAATTGACTGAAGCTGTGTAAAGTTAATGCAGTTTTGGAAAGATAATAGATTGTTGAACTCTTAGATTATGTTTGGCCAAATCTGGAAGTCTATTCTAAACCTTCTACTCTTTTGGACCATTGTTCTTATTAAATTTTCAACATTATCATGTACCTTTGTGCCAAGTCAGCCACTGTGGAGCATAGCTGCTCCTGTGCCCACCAATGAATTATCCACCCAAACCGATACCCACAGATATCATGGGCTTCACCGGGCACCTATACCCTGACCCTTGAAGTTGTCGATCCACTTAGTGAGCTAGTGTATTTTCACTTCCAATGTAAAAATCTATGGAAATTCTAAACAAATCCTTGGCTCTGTTTTTGTGGCCAAGTGGCCTCAAATTTGTAAGGCACAGCGTACTTTGCATTCTAGTAATTCTGCATCTTTAGTGGAATAATTGTAATATCACGTCTGATTTGAACAAACTAGTTTTAGCATGCAATATGTGGTTCATTCATTTCATTATTGTAAGATACATTATTTACATGCTTTTACCATCACCCCAGTTTTGGAATTGGGACAGAATTAAACTCAAGGAATTCTTGAGGTCTCCTCCTGGAGAATTATTGGTCATGACAGTGGTCTCTTTTCACAGGAACGAATAAAAAGTGAAACCGTTCGCTTATATAAACTTGCTGGTGTAAACCCATTGGCAGGTATTGTAACACCCTTGTTTCCAACTTCAAATTGCTTGGCCATTTTTCCTGTTTAATTTCAAGAAATATAATAAGTTGCTCTTCTAAACCAGCAAGGACTTCAGAAAGTTCTCCTTTCCTTTTAAATAGTGCTTAAAGGTATTCAACTATTGATGGAACTCTTTACTTTTGCATGCATTCTCCGACTTCTATGTGCCTTTCACAGAGATATTTCTCTATTTGTTGCTACTTGTTAACATCAAGAATCAAGATATACCATTTTTTTTTTTTTTTTTTTTTTCTGATTTTTAAATTTTCTCTATTTGATGTGGAAGTGCTGTGATAGCGCTGATAATATCTTCAATAAAAGTGATACTACACTGTCCTAGGCTGGCGATGATTCCCCTTCAACTATAATGTGAGTGTTATCAGAGCTTGACTGGTTGAGTAGGAGCTAGTCCTGAAGACAGTTCTGTTTGGGATGGTTCACTGTTCACATAAAAAATGGTTCAAAAACAATACTAACTGCTAGTTGTAGCTGATGAACTGTTGAACTGGTTTGACTGGCCATGCCTAATTGAAACAAGGAAGAGAGAAAAGGGGTAAATTCAAGTTATGCCTGAAGATTCTGGGCCCACTCTCACATGATGCTTTACTGGCCCTTTCCCCTTAGTTTATTCGCCAAACTGTCACCTACTCACCTCTGATGGCTCACTAATGATCAAATTGTGGCCACTTTAACAAATTCTTTCCACTTGCTGCTAACATTTGATCTTTGGTCCATGGCAGAGACGACTGTGATATGATGGCTTGAAGCTTAGACTGAAAGTACAAAAAGAAGAAAGTGATGGGATGGAGAAGCAAGAGCTGGAATGGTGCTTTTTCTTCCCTTTCTATCTGTCATGGAAGGCAGAAGGGAAAAGGAAATCATTTCATTCTAGAAATAACTTCTCATTTCTCAACACCATGTCCTATCACAAAATCCCAAGTCCCTGTCCATCATGTGCCTGATGGCAAGAGGCACTGAAATTGTGATTCACTTGAAATAAGCCATACATTATTTTACTACATATTCTAAGCTGTAGATCAGCGGATGCTC
This sequence comes from Annona squamosa, assembly GCA_035584095.1. Lineage (NCBI taxonomy): Eukaryota > Viridiplantae > Streptophyta > Magnoliopsida > Magnoliales > Annonaceae > Annona > Annona squamosa. The sequence continues at coordinate 78,871,009 of JAXCLR010000001.1, forward strand.
AACAGATGATTATTTAAAAGCAATATCAAAAACTAAGGTCAGATAATGGGAGAGAGTACATCTCCCAGAAACTGCTGGAGGGGTATTTGAAGGAGCACGAAGAGATTGTTATGCTAGAATCAAAGTAATTGTTTTGGCAATTACTTTTTGGTAATGAGATTCGTGTTTTTGACTGTGGGTTAAGGATGGGGGCTTTTGTGTGGATGAATTTTAAGCTCCATTAGCTGCCAGCATAGTGACTGTCCTTTTAATTGGCTTTTCTTTTTTTCCAGTATATGCTTGTCGTTTTCCAGTGCAGCAAACCTCTATATGACTCTCCAACGTAACAAAAACTTCCTTGTTCTCTTCTTCCAAATGAAGAGTTGACATGACAAAGCATGATTCTCAAAAGTTGTGCTCTGATGGCATACGGGATGTTTGTAACAATTTATAATATTTAAAATACAATTAATTCACTTTCTTGGCCATGCCAAAATGTTTTGGAGCTAGTTCTTATACTAGTTAAGGTAATAATGGAAACTATCCAGGTGTTTCTACTGTTTTTTGTCAACAGTCTTCTGTCTTCCTGTTTCTTTGTCTGGATGTTTTTGTGCCATTTTAAGGATGGTGATCAAGTTTCTTGTATGTTTTAGGCAGCCAAAGATGTTTTGAGCAAGCATCATGATGTTTGAAAATGTCATAGACTTATTAGAGGGAGTTTTTGATTCGTGGTTTTTTTTTTTTTTTTTTTTAACGATCTTCCTGGCTTTCATTCTTAGTACATCATTTTAATTGTTTCTGTTGATTCTTATGTTATATTATTTTGAACCTCATTAATCATTCTTACAAGTTACATCATTGAAGTTGTTCCTATTAATCCTTGTATTATATGTTATTCATTTCAAAATTGACATTCATTTTGCACTTTGCACTTGCAAAGATGCTTTTCATGATGCTGGATTGTTGGGCTGATTTGAATCTTTTTTTCCCCATCTTAGGATGCCTGCCTACGATTATGACAATGCCAATTTGGATTGGACTTTATAGAGCTTTTTCAAATGTGGCAAATGAGGTGTTGTTTCACTTATTTCTGACTTATAATTCCTATGGTTTTCATTTGTTCTGCTTAACTTGATTTCATTATTTCCTACGTCAATACAGTCCTATGGCTAATTAGGCAGTTGATACTTGATCCTGATTTCTAGGGGCTTCTCATGGAAGGATTCTTCTGGATACCATCTTTATCTGGTCCAACTACGATTGCTGCTCGACAGAATGGGGCTGGGATCTCTTGGCTTTTTCCATTTGTAGTAAGTTGCCAATTGCCTTTGCAATGTAATCAAACATTAAATTTTCTTATCATCATCAAGATATTCTTATTTGTGGCCTTGCAATCACATTCACAGTCTGAGACATGCAAAACTTTCAGAGCTAGCAGCCATAACCATTTCCTTTGTCCATAATATGTCTGAACTAATTGAAGCCAAAATATTGAAGAATTTGTAATTACAAAGATACTCCTCAAACGTGGGATTTGGGACTAGATGGTCCATATATGAGCACCCATTCCCTTGAACGATGACAGATGATGCAGTTTGTGCCCGTTTGAAATTTTGGTTAAGTGACTTGTCACAAAAGACTGTTCTTGCATTAAGTTAATATGAAAAAACAACCCATTAGAACAAGTCAACCATGACAAAGTTTGAATAGAAAGCTTTATATTGTACCAGTTATCACACAACACCCAAAAGGCAACCCCACCAGTTTTTTTAGCTGTTCCCATTACTATAGCAAAGGTGATGTTTTAGTTAAATGGGTCTCTTGTCAACTCTGGGGAAAAGAAACGAAAGATGCAATTTTATGTTCTCTTTATTTGGAGAGTTAATCTTGACTCTCTTCATCATCAATATCCTTGAAGTCATCTAGGCAGCGTCTTAATTGCTAGGATTGGGTTGGGGACATGAACTCTGCCTGCCTCTGAAAATAGAGTTAAGTGTTTTATGTGCTACCAAATAGCAATTTATGGGAGTGTCATGCAGCATGCATGGGCATTTCGAGTAGTTAAGGAACCAGAACATGCATTAAATTGTGATTAATTGCTGCCCAGAATATCTGCCTGGAGAGCCATCTATTTCAACCTTTGGGTTCACAAGTTCACACGTGAGCCGCTTGTCCCTTTATGCTTATTCAGAAATCAGCAAAGAATAGCAGTGTATCCATATAGTTTTGAGTGAATGCAGTTGTCGAGTCTGTGTTTCCTGCTGTAACCATTGCTACCTGAACTACCTAGATAGCCATTTATTTCGAGTTGAGGAGTCACAAACTTTCCGATAAGTAATGCTTTTATGCTCATTCAGACGTCAGCAAACAAGGTCATTGTGTCTATTTTGAAAGAAGTAAGCATTATCGGTCCCAATTTTTACAAATGAGCCTGTGGTTTTAGAGGGGGCAGTTGATGGATTTTGTTGCTTATGGAGCACCCTTGATGTTCAATAATCTTTCAGGAAGGTCATCCTTCATAGGACGGTCATTTTCATCACTTGAATTTTTCCAATAGCTCTTTAATTTTGAGCTATGATGAGATTGCTTCACTTCTTGTGGGGAGATCAGTTTGTGCAGATTTAGTTGCTGTACTCTATTTGAAATTTTTATGGAACTGGTTTTGATTCTTGATATTCAATTTTGTTGCAGGATGGTCATCCTCCCCTAGGATGGTCAAATACCTTTGCCTACCTAGTGTTGCCTGTGCTCCTCGTTATCTCGCAATACATTTCAATCCAAATCATGCAGTCATCACAGGTTAGTGTTTTAAAAAATATTGATTGATGCATCCATTTTTATTTGTTTCATTACGAATTACTATTATTATCATGATCATGGTCATCACGTCTTATTTGAATATCACATTTTGATCCTCCAATAACTCCAACAGTAATTAGTCTAAATCATGAGTATATTCAAGAATTGGTAGGAGCATCGGATATTGTGTATTCCCTATGAGTATATTCAAGAAGCACATCCATTTGCTTCCTTACCTATGGTCAACAATAGTCATTTCTCATCTTATTACTTTTCTTTTCTGTAGTATATGTTTGTTTCTTGTCCTATCGACACTTGGTTGACGGTCATCCTTCTTAGCCCTCCATTTTTACCATGCTTATCCTCTATATATTATTCTTCAATAATCCAACTTCACACGCCATAAAGCATTGTTGGTCTTATGGCTGTCCAATAGAACTTTTCTTTCAATTGGTACTTGACGATCATGTAGGATGCCAACAACATTTTTCTTCCAACAACTTTGAGTTTGAATTCTCTAGGTAACATTCTTCATAAACCCTTCACTCTCCTGAATTATTATAAAAGATATTGAACAGGGTCAATGTTGAGGACCATTTGATTAAGAATCCTAATTTTTCATACTCTTCTTATACAGCTAAATTCATGGCTGGTGGAAGGGAGAGTTGTGTTTTTTGTTTTTATTCTTGTGGAAATTAGTTATTGTAAAATTTGTTTGCAAGATCTCCCACACACCCACAGTTTTTAGTAAGATTTCGCAAGTTCTCATTCATATGGTGACCTTCATTGTTCAATTTATCTTATTGTTGACTTTAGAAAAAGAAAAATATCATTTTTTTCATAGAGAACTCCGTAAAATTGGATGAAAATTTACAAAAAGGTCATTCCTTCTTTACCCTTTTCAGTGGTCCCTAGTCATAAGATATTCTGTTGCTGAGTTTCTCTGAGTTTCTGTATTCAAAGGGAGATATCCCTGAGTAAGCAGTCCTTTTCCATAGTATTTTGCTTCCTTTGAATATGGATAAGAGAGATGAGAAGACTGTTAAATTCATCAGACTATTGCCAGTAACGCCCATAACCTAAGTCCTCTTTAGCAGAATTGTACTATTTTTAAGCAGTCCAGACCCTGTATGACTCAGTCTCATTGCTAAATGAAATTGTTCTTATTGATGGGATATGTGAGGGTCCAATTGGCTGCAAATGGGGCCCATGTTGATGGTATTATTAAAATCTAACTGGTCATTTGGTTTAGCATCATTGGTTCTACTGTGGTACCAAAAATCATTTTGATTAGATTCTTGAGTGGCTGTGACTTCTTTTTTGTTATATGAACAGGGACTATCGCTCTAGCCTGGACTGGGTTGTACCTACTTAAATCATGTATAATTTAAGAAAAAAAAATACTTAGATCCATTTAAGATATCTAATACTCTGTATAATCATTTATCTTTATGGATATCAAAAAAGTCGTTCATCTATATGGAAATGATGTTTTAGGTAATATATAGCTTTCAAATCAATATAAATAGAAAGAAATTCATTACGTTGATTTTATCCATGTTTTAGATAGGCCCTTCAAATATTTGGATGAAACTTGGTTCCTAGTTAAATAAATTATTCCAAATATATTGGTTGGGTTGGATTTTGATTTATTGGTGAGGTGGGCCCATATGCGGCCAACTGCATCGTAGCATGTTCCTTTACTAACTACTTCTAAATTTCTTACTGATTTCAAATTTTCACTTTCCTGTGAACCTTTTACAATTGGTGCTTTGTTAATTTCTCAACCAATCAGTTTTCTTCGTGAACAGCTCCAAATTTGAGGTCTGTTTAGTAAGGTGAGTGGGGAGGGAAGTCATAAAGTGGGAATGGAATATTTTTGAAAAGTGTGAGAGTGATGTGATATAATAGGGGTAAAGTGAGAATAAATAGGTAGTTGAGAAAATGATTTGAATATAAGGACAAAATGAAAAAGTAAGGCAATTAGGTAGTTAGAATGTTAAATAATTTTTTGGGAAGTGCATGTAGGAGAGGTGGGAAAGTGGTTTCCCACATGTTTATTACCAAATGACCCTTAGTTATTTTGAATTGTGAAATAAATTTTATTGCTTCCTTTATCCATTTAGTTGGTTCATCTAGTATGGTATTTTATATTCTTTTCTTCTTATGAATGTGTTTCTGATTTGTGAATAAACGCATTTGGTGTAACCTGTGAATGTTATTATTAATTTCATTCATGCTTCAGGTTAATGATCCAAACCAGAAGACCATTCCAGCTCTAACAAAGTTTGTTCCTTTGATGATTGGTTATTTTGCTCTTTCAGTACCTTCTGGGTTGAGTCTTTACTGGTAAGACAGTGTTATCATTTCTTTTTCTTTTCTTGTTTTCCCCCAACTTAATTTGTTTGTGAATTGCCATTAAATGAGTTGTGAGAAAATAAACTCAATAGCCGTTTTGTTAAAGATCTGTAATTTTTTTCCTTTCAGTGATCGAGTGTGTGTTGGGCCACTACAAGCCGGATTTTATTGTAAACATGAAGCTTTATTCCCCACTATCCGAGGCCTTATTTGTAGGAAAGAAATGTAGCAATGAAAACTCACTGACTGTGCTTGGGTTGTATGAGAAAATGGTAGATTCTTGAAAAATTTCCTAAAGGAATAAAGAACAACAGCAAATGTCAAAGAGAACGTGTCCTTATTACAGAATAGACTAAAATCTGTTCGGTATCCTTAGTAGGAGAGAGCTAGTAGAAGAAGAAGAAAACAAAGGGAAGTACGAGAACATGGGAAAGTACAATGTTAGGGTAGATAATGATGTGCTTGTTACATGATGATGGAGTAGCACTTTAAAACATCCAGTTTCCTGTGTTATATAATGGATCTGCTGAGGTACAATTTCACAAGTGCACATTCTCCCGTCTTCAGTTTTCAATAAAGTTGCCTTCCACATATTCAATTTTTATTCTCCTAGTTCTGAAACCTGTTGAATTCCAAAGCATCTTGCGCATTTAACTCATATTTATGCCTGTCAAGAGTCGAGACTATTGCATGCAAATGAAATACACAAGGAACATATGATTAGTGTTTGTAAATTTTGTTCAAGTCCAGGATCCTTCCCTGAAGTTTAGGAAAATCTTTTTAAAATTTACTGTTATGATCAAAGAGGATTGGGAAACATTTGGAACTGCTTTATCTAGAGTGAGGCATTAAGGGCCCATTTGGCATTTGGTTATCAAATCAAACTCTTTCGTACTCACCTTTTTGTGTAATTTTACATTCTTAACTACCCAATTACCTTACTTTTTGTGTATTAGTTTTATATTTCAATCATTGTTTCCCATTTTTTCTATACAACTACCTTATCTATTTTGTCTTTATTCTATTTACTCATAATCATTACCTATATTACATTACTCTTTTAACTTTTTCCGAAATTTTCTCACTTTGATTAACAAACGGATGCTAAATGACATTTTCTATAAAGTCGGAACAAGTTCGAATTTTCTTGAAGTCATGAAGCATTGCTTGAGAAGTTAGAGAGGATATGAAAGATTTGAGGGGAATAGCACATTGGGAATCAAATTATTCATCTATCTTAAGAGATCACCTGGGGGGCCAGCTCATATGGAAGTGTGAATATGCATATGTGTGCATTTGCATGTGTGTTGGAAAGGATGTGCATTTGTGGTAGGTGCCAGCTCTAATGCCACTTCCCCTCTTTTTTGGCACAACTCCCTGTTTTGCTAAAGTATAACAACAACAGTGTCTTTCCCTCTAATTGTTATGTCAATTGTCATGATCATTACTATTGTGTTTGCAACCAAGACCTCAGAGATGGCCACTGAAATGATTTTTAAAGTCCTTAAGTAAAATTGGAATCCCTATCGATTCCAATATCAGTATTAATTTCACCTAGGCATCAAGGCGAGCCAATGGAGCATATGCGTGACTTCATATTTACTTAATTACATGGAATTATTTTCCTACAGATAGCCAACAACTATTATTGTTGAAATCACAAAATTTGGTGTAGACTATGGGTCTGTACCCATACTGCTGCTCATAAATCGGGCAATTTTTACGGGTGGGCAAAAATATTTTTGTTTTTTGCTTTTTAAAAAAATGTGTGGCGCCCCATCTAGATCTTTCCCATGTGAAATGTGGCATTTTTTGAATATTTTTGGAAGTCAACAGAAAACGGATGTATACATGCCCTTTTTGTTGATTTTCAAAATAAAAATATTAAACAAATTCGGAAAATTATCAAACTTCACATGAGGTAAGATCTAGCTTGGGCCTTAAAACATATTTTTTCGAAAAATGGGTTACTACTAAATTGCTCGGTTCATGAGCCGCGGCCATATGGTATCTCTGTACATAGATCATCAGACAGATGAGATGTTCTGCACAAGAGTTGATACATAAACTATAGATTTTGATCATTAAAATAAAGAGGTGTTTTCATCATTCAAAAGAATCAACATCAGCACATCACCATCTCTTATTGGTTGGTCTTATCCAGGTTCATAACAAGAATAGTGATATCCATATAAAATTATCGGAAGGTTAATGATTTAATACATGTATGTACCGATCTTCAATACATACAGGTTTTTTGATTTTTTTTTTCCCATTTTTATGTGGGCCACATGTACATAGTTCATATTATCAAAATTTACCATTTTTTATTTTTTATAATTTCAAAAATGGTAAACTCTGGTATATATAAAGGTTACATGTGGGCCCACAAAAAAGAAAAGAAAATCTTAAAAATGAAAAAAAGGCTCAAAACACCTATATGTATTGTTGCTCGGCATCACCTATATGTATTAAATCATTACCCTTGTTCATTTTTTTCCTTAATAATTGTGTGAAGATCCGAAAGTCCTTTGATGTTTTTCTTGTTGTCCCTTAAAATCAAGAAGCAATTTCTCCCTTTGGTAGAGGTGTCTTTCTTTTAGCCTGGAAGTTATTTTTTGACTTGGACGATATCTGTTCTCAAGTTTCATAATTCTTTTTTTTTTATATTTTATTTTCTGAAAAACAATATGTGAAAGATGGTGCTTTTTCTAGAAAATTTCCTTTGTTTTGACGTATCAGTTATACAGGTTGACAAGTAACATTTTGAGCACAGGACAACAGATCTGGTTGCAAAAGCTAGGTGGTGCAAGAAATCCAGTTACCCAGAACAGTTACCCAAGCTTTCCAAATGAACCTCAGATCCAGAAGCCTCTTGTGGACACTGACAATAAGAAATTAGAACACATTCAAACCAATAATACCTTACCAGGACGTCTGCGTCGTGGTGAAAGGTTAGCAATTCCAGTGCATCTAATAACATCATTTTTATTATTTTTTTTGGTTCACTTTCTTTTTGACATATGGTGTGTTTGGGAAGTGACAAAACTTTTCAATGAAAAGCTTTAGAGGGTGTTTGGCAATAACAAAAACTTTTCACCTAAAACTTTTCAATCGACAACTTTTCATTCTCTACAACTTTTTTATTTTTTAATTATTTTTTTACATCTTCCAACACAAACTACCTTACTTTTCCATCATTTCTACACAATTACCTATACAACTAACCTATCTATTTTAATTTTATCCTATTTACTCCTTATCATTACCCCTATCATATCATATCATGTGACAACTTTTATTCTTCAAAACTTTTCACCAAAAGTTTTATTCATTACCAAACACACCCTTAGTGTAAAAGTTTTTAAAATGAGAGAAAATAATGTGATATGATGGGGGTAATGATGAGAAGTAAAGTAAATAAAGTTAAGATAGATAGGTTAGTTGTATGGGTAGGTGTGTGGAAATGATTGAAAAATAGGATAGTTATATAAGAAGATGTGGAAAAATAATTAAACAATAGGGTAGTTGTGAAGAGTGAAAATTTGGGTGTAAACAAACACATCCATAGTTGTTTTTTTTCCCCCTCCTCTCTCTCTGGTTATAGTTTCGTCTTTGTTTTTTTAGGTTTAAACAGATAAAAGAACAAGAAGCAATAAAGAAACAGCAAAGAGAAGAAGAAAAGAGGAAAGCAGAAGCAATAACAAGAAATGTCGAACATAAGCAAAAATCAGATCCCAAGGCTAATCACAATGCAGAAGCTGGATTTATTGCAAATGAAGACAAAATAGTAAACTCTATGACTGTCATACATGATTCTATGAAAGCAGAAGCGGCAGCAGCAGGAAATGTCAAACATGAGGAAGAACTAGAATCTGCCAATACTAATGATAACTCAGAGGCTGGATTTCTGGCAGTCGAAGATAGAACATTACATTCTATGACTACCATGGATGATTCTACTAATCTTGGAACCCCTTCTGTGAATGTTGGGGAGTCTAGTGAGGACTTGGAGAGAGATCAGACAAGGCTAGGAGAACTTCCGACTCGAATTGGAGTTGTTTATGACAGCAGTAATGTGGTGAAGGATGAAAAAAATTCAAATTAAAGGTCTGTGGAAGGTATGTAGTTCTGTGATATTATTTTTTGGCCATTTAATTTTGTTAAATTATTGAACCATGCTAGTCCATTTTTACTATTGTTGCCAAACCCCGTTTTAAACACATGTTATCAAATGGGAAGTTAAAATGATGCAAATGTAAAGAAGCTTATTGCTATCCATTCTGGATGCTGATCTGGTTCTCGGTTATTTAATGAGGATCACCATTTCAGGCTAACAGAACTTACAATTCATATTTGTTATTTGAGCTGTGCAGATACTGTTTTTATGACACCTTGATCTATCATTTCTTATTATAATCGTCAAGAATGGTGCAATAAAATCCTTGCAGCTGATCCCAGATAGGTGGAAAACACCTTATGATGATGATGGCGACGATGATGACAATGATGATGACATTTGATGGAACTTCGACACTAAGCACGTAGCATTCTTTGCAGCTATATTCATCCATTATGCTAGACAAGTTCATGTTCAGCCATGAATTCAAGAGAGTGCACCATTCGTCTATTTCTGTGCCAAGTACCAATGTGACCTAGATCTTATAGACTCGATTTTGCTTCTATGATCCTGTGCCTGGATGCTATCTGGAGTCAGAAGGGTAGGATTTGAACGGTAGTTTTAACTCTTTTTGCTGTCAAAGTAATGGAAACACGAATCTAATGGATGAATGGAGGATGATGACAAGAGCATAAATAATGAAACTGAAACATGAAAATTTTGTTGCCAGGAGGGCTTTCTAAAAGGAACAATCTAGAAAGAGCATCTATCTACCATACTTGTCACATGCCCAGAGCATACAGAATCAATGATCTAGGCCCACTGGATTATGCAGTTAGCAGATGCAAGTTCACCTGACCAGCCCCAGGAAGTCGGCAGGAACACCCGATCAGTCCTGGGAAGTCACAGTTCTGGAGGTCTGATTTCTTGCTTATTGTCTTTATACACCGCTGAAAATTTCCTGGTAGCTTTGGGAGTACCCCTTCTCGGTAGCAGCCACACTTGTTTATATCTTAGATGTGAATTGCTTAAAAATAGCCACAAAATAATCTCATATTGTGCTGGCTGCACACTTCTTGGCATATTAACTTGAATCATTTCTTGCAGCAACATTCTGTCCCTGCCTCCTGAAATAACATTTTAAGGAAACATCTTTTAGCAACTTGGCCTTTGGGAAAGTTGAAATTCCAATACTCACTGAGTGAGCAATTTATCTTGCATTGTGGCCCGTTGGACCTCTGGATGGAATTTACTTTTGGTAGTTTACCCGGATAAGTATTAAGGCATGAACGCGTACTCTATAGGACGGACAAATAACCGCGGGCGCAAACAAAGTTCTTTAGCCACAATTATGGAAATATCTTTCATTTGAGGTTTACTATGTTTCAACCCCTACTCCCTAGTTCCTGCCAACGGGACAAACAAAAGTCCTTGTTTTTGGTTCTGTTTCTGATGGAACATGGATAGATTAAGTACCATATACAAAAAGTAAGCTATCTACGTGTGAGAGGTCTTGATGCAAATTCTTTCCAATTTTTTTTTTATGGTGGCTGTTCCTTGGCCCCAACGTAACATCATTCAAGTCTTTTGTGATTTTTTGGAATTTTGGATGCCTCGGCTATTGCTGTTCTCATTCTTTTGTGTGCAGTGTATCTGTTCATTCTAGACTCAAACCTTTGGTTTATTGTGCTGTCATGGGTTGGAAAAACAGTAAATGAGCAAAAAATAATAAAAATAAAAATAAAAATGCAATGATTATTTATCTCCAGAGTTTAGAATAGCTTTTCTGTTCCTCCCGCTTATTGATGCTTCTTTTTCAAGATGACTATTTGTTGCTAGCTTATTCATGATTGTTTTTCAAGATGACTATTTGCTATCAGCTTATTCATGATTGTCTTTGAAGATGACTATTTACTACCAGCTTATTGAAGATGCTTCTTGACTGAATAGCACCCATACTAAGTTGCTATCACATAATTAAATCATTATTATCCCAACCAGGTATTTCAACAGCATATTTGAACCTCCAAAATCCTGGAGGGGGAGAATTAGTCAACAGAAGACCACTAATAGATTAAATCTGAGAATTCAGTTGCCTGCATCAGTTGGGTTGCTCTCTTGCTCACTTGTATTTTGAAATTACCACTTTGCTACTGGCATGTGGGTTGAAGTATATTCTTGTGGATTTATTGCCCTGTTGAGGAAGAAAATCGGTTCAAGTGCAGAGAAGAAGGAAAACAGACTTCGGCCAAATGATCCAGTGACTAAATGCAAATATTGATTTCAAGTGATATGTCTATTTAGAGGTTAAGGGTGTTTGTTTGTTTGTTGTTGTTGTTGTTGTTGTTGTGCGCGCGCGCGCGCGTGTTTTATATATATATATATATATTTCAATGGTCAGCACACAATACTTTTCTGGACGCTTTATGAGTTCCTGCTATTACTGTTACTTCCACCCGTCTCTATTTTTTCCGGGGGGAAGATCATCAGTGCAATGGCGGCCTCTGCTTTCCAGCGAGGTGTTTGAATTCATGTCCACAGCTTGAGCCCTATCAAGATTTGTACATATGCTCTCACCTGTCTGTATCACTGATTGTATCGTGGTGTGTTTGCCAAGGCTTTTACCTTTTTTTTTTAAATTTTAAGATTATTTGATAGATGAGAGAAGACTATTGCGATATAAAGAATTGAAGATGAAGAACATGGATCGCCAGCCTTAGCATTTTACGTATCCAAAGATGCGATGCATCTGAAAACGCGAGATTACCTTCGAGTTACCATCTCAAGGCAGACTGACTGTATGGCCGGTGTCTTCCTTGGAATGTACAAAATCTATATTTGGCATAATTTTATCAACGCCCAAGATCATGGACTAAAAAAACTTAAGGGTACTTCGAAAAATTACCCTGCAGGAGGTCGTATCTAGTGAATAATCAGTGCGAAGTCGATTTCATGCTGGGTTCTTGCTAATCGTGAATAATGTCCTAGGTGACTTCAAGCGTTTCCGCCTCTCAACCCTCTTGGTTTTGACCAGTGCTCGCTCTATCAGTTGAGCTTTAAACCAAACCAAACCAAACGAAACGAAACGAAAGAGAAAAGACAATTGTTTTATTAGGAATTGTCAATTTTATACCAGAAATTTATTAGTAACATACAAAATAATATTAAAAATGTACAAAATATACAATTGTAAAAACATAATTAGCACAAAAAAAATCAGCATGGAAAACTGTTGAGAGTGATTAATGGATATACATATGGTGAAATTCAGTGCTATATCGTGTACAATTTACGGATTTTTCATATAGAAATTTTTTGCAATAAAATATATAAGCTTCTTATATCATGTTTCTTATTTATAAGTAATTTCTAAATTACTAATAGGTATTAGCCTGCCTAAGAGCATAACTTTATAAAATATGATTTTAACGCATTCAAAATCATATGTAATATGAGTCTAGTTTTCATCTCTTCAAGCGAATGAGAAATATGTCTTATTTTATAATTTTGTATAAAATCATAATATCCAGTAAAGGTCAATTTTCTTACTTTAAGAACAAAGTTTTATAAAAAACTATGATGATAATGTTATATGAAGTAGGTTTCTTGTTGGGTTCGTCTTTTCAAACAAATGAAATGCATAAAACTTCTTATTGTATAATTATACATCAAAAATATAATTATAAAAACTTATAAAAATAAAAATATTACGTACATAGAATGAGTAAAAAATAAAAATGTTAAGGTATACGAACAAAATAAGGAAAAACAAACAAAAGTGGTTTGAACTTTGGATATAAGGGCGGCAAGAAGGTGAGAGGAAAACCCCCATAAAATGGACGAAATAATTAAACAAGATATAAAAGCGTTAAATATTATTTAAAACTTAATTCAGCCATAGTCAATAATGACGCAACAATAGCGCAATAGAATTCATGTAGATGACTGCTGACCTCACATAGGTCCAAAATAATTTATAATGATTTTGATATGTATTTGTCATTACAGAATAACGAGATGGAAGATGAAAATAGTGACCACATGTGCACAAATTTTCATATACCACCGAAACAGGTTTTTGATTTAATGCACCTGAGTGCACTAAGCTTTCATGCAAAAATCCATTTTTAAATTTTTTTTGAAATTTTTAATAAAACTGTTAATCTAAATGTATTTAACATATTATAAAGTTTTACCGTTTTTGGAGATTTAAACATATTTTCTGAAAATAACAAAATACAATGTAAAACAATGATGCTTCTATGCAATAATCTTTTTATGTAAACCCCACTATTTTCGACATTTAGAAGGTTGATGAAAAATTTATTTTATCTATTATGTTTAGCATCACTTATATTATTATGAAAATCATTTCATTTGTTTAATATAACTGTATATGGATCCCATCAACAAACATGCAGGGGTGGAAATTGAGGTGGGCCATAACGAGTTAAGGTTTGTCCAACTCTAGCCCTACTTTTCAAAAATTGAGTTTGACTTTTTTTTTAAATATCGGGTTGGGACAAAGTCGGTTTTACTCTTACTTTTTTTAATAAGTTCTGGAACAAACTTCGGATTGGTATCGAATTGGTTTCAGAATGGCGGGTCGGGTCAAAAGGAAGGTCAAATAAGATAATTTAAAAAATTTATATAGGTATCAAACATAAATATACATCTTTACTAAATTTAAATATTATATGCTTCTGTATTTTACTAATTATTAAATAACACATAATTAAGAAAACAAAACTTTTAAAAATATACTATAAATTTATTAAAATAGGTTAATATACAATTACACATAAGAGTTATATATGTGCAAATTCTTTTTATTGATTCTTATATTGCTTTTTGAATAATTTGATTCTTATTTTGTTGATAGAATTGATTATAAAAAAGTGAGAATTTTGAAAGATACTAATAATAATATTTAAATTAATATATGCGGAGGGGGGGTTCAGACTCTTCGGGTAGGGACATAGTTGACCAACTTTGATCGTATTTTTAAATTCGGGTCAAAATTTCTGACCCATTCCTATATCGGTAAAAAATATATTGGTTTTACCCAACCAAAAATAAGTCGGGTCAAAATTAGGTCACGGGTCGACTCATTCAAATTCTCACCCATACAAACATTAAAATCAACTTAATAAAATGATTTAATACTAAATATCAATTTTTAAGTAGTATTTTTAACATCTAAACCATCTAAAATATCATTACTATATGGATAAATGATTCTATAAAGTATTATTATATTCTCATACATATATGAATGGATCTAAGCAATTTTACTAATTTACATATGAATGTATCTATTTTTGGGCAAATGATGCTTATGTACAAATTGGATTTAGATGAAACTTAGTCTCATAACAAAACAAATGCTATTAAAAATAATGAATGGATTAGATTTTCCATTAAGCATCAAAATCTTAAAATTTAAAGTTATTACATAAAACCATTTCTATGCAACTCGGTTACATAGAAGTGAGTTATATGTCAAATACACTTAAATTAATAGTTTTATAAAAAAATCTTAAAAGAAATTTAAAAAAATGAATCTTTACACTCGGTTGCATTGAAGGTTACTGCACCCGGGTTAACTAGATAACAGCTTGCCCAAAACAATACAACAAAATACCATTGCTGGCAATTGGAAATAATGAACCCGGGCTGCTCTCGTGAGCTCTCATCGCGATGAAGATAAAATTAATTTTTGAAGAGATTTTATTGAACCGATGATATCGAAACTAAGGGGCACTCGTTTATTTTCTTGTTAGTCCGAGTTAACAACTTAACAGAAGCTTATGTTTAATTCAGGCTAATTTATATATTTTTTGCCTTTTTATTTTTTCATGAAGATGTTTTTGTACGCACATTTTATTTATAGATATTTGATTAAATGCATCCAAGGGCAAAAGAAGTATTTTTTATTTTTTTGAATTTTTTTTTATGAAACTGCTAATCTAAGTATATTTAATCTGTAAACCTGGGTTCAAATGAGTAAAATACCTCTGTTTTTGAAAAGTTTAAAAAAAAACTCTAGAAAATGGTAAAACTTAATACATATGTTAAAAATACTTAGATTAATAGTTTAAAACTTTTTTTAAAAAATAGGTTCTTGCAATTGACTGCTTAAGTGCATTTGAGTGCATGGGGCCGGGCCTTGTTTATATATCGAAAAATATTATTCTTGGATATTTCTATTTTTAAAAATCAATATCCTTCCTGATGAACAATAGTCAACACTTTCGAGAGGGCAAAAACAACTACACACCTTATTAGTCACCCTCAATCCTACCTCCAAATGTTGATTTAAAAAAAAATAACAACATTTTATTTATTCTATACCTACTTCTACATAAAATTCCTGGCATTCATGTTGTTGGTTGAATTTTAGAAAATAATCTCACCAATTAGTAGTGTTAATGATCATGGTCAACTCGTAAAACTTTAACCCATTTATAAATAAGTTTGGATTGAAATTTCTAAAGAAATGATTTATGATCTATTAACTTGTTTAACTATTTAAATAAAGAAACATATTAAGGTTGAGATTTTACAATCCATTAACCCATTTAACTCCTTTAGCCATCAAATCATTTACAATATGTTAAATATATGTATATATATATATTTCCTAAACCTTAAATCTATTTTCCCTATTTCAAATTTTATTATCTATTTTTCTCATTTTGATTTCCTATTTGCTTTCTTCTGTTTACAATTCTACAACATATTTCCTATTATTGTGTTGTAGTGTTACATTCATTGTATCTATTGCTAATAAGATTCTTCTTCCCTCTTTGCCGCTCACTCCTCTTTCTTTTCCTTTTTGTTTTCAATCATCTCTCTGTCCATCTCTCTCTTGTCTTTCCTTCCCTGTATCTCTCTTTTTCTTTTTCTTTTTCTATTGTTGTTTTCTTCTCGTCCTCTTTATATTTTGTTGAATCGTTGTCCTTCTTTGTGCTAGCACGTCGAATATTTGGCCCTTCTGATGAAGATCTAACCATACCATGTATCCATGGTGTAAATCAATTCACCGTGACAATTGCAAACAACTACTCAACTTTAAATTAATTTGGTTTTTACTTGTTTGCAACATATATAACTCATTAATAACTTCCCAACCCATTTATTAAATGAGTTATAAATGATTTAAGATTGAATTTTTTAAACGAGTTAATCAATAAATTAGGCTGATATTTTTTAAATAGGTTAAAATTAGGATTAGACTTCAAACAGATCTGTTAACACCCCTATCATTGATAGTAAAAAATCAATTCAATAGCTGTTCCCTTCATCATTGTTCTCTTTGCCATCAAATTGGTTGACGTCATTACCTCCATCTCCTATTTGGAAGTCTAGCTCTTTCGTCTCTAGAGGCACAACTTAAGCTCATGAAACTCACATTCCTCTCAACCCTAAATCTAACCATAGTTATAAAATTTAAACTCTTAACTCTATTTATAAAATCCAAATATTAGAATGATAAATTTTCATTTGATTTAAGAGTAACAAGTTTACAATTTCATGTGAACATATAATATTAGGAAATCATGCAAGCAATGATAATAATACCTAATCTAACTATATTTTTCAAAATATAGTAATATATTTCATATTTCTAAAAACATTTTACATTTCAAAACAAGATAAAGGAAGAAAATTAATAATCTTAAAAGTAAATAATATAAAAATAAAGATAAATGTAAATCAAACAAATTTGAATAACATAATTGTAACGTGATGAGCATGTGTTTAAATATAACTATAAATAATATAAAATACATAAATTATATGATATTAAATAAAAAATACTGCAGAATCTATGCAATTGAACCTGTTGAAGTGGAAAATGAAATAAAAAATAGGTTTGAATTCCTGAAATTCACTTGAACCTTAACCCTATTTATAGAAGGCAAATTCTAACACTGAATTTTTTTGGGGTATCAGGTGGATTCGGGCTTAAGACCAAGTTGCACCCGTACTAGTCTCAACTTGGACTCGAAATCCTTTTGACATCATCCCAGGGACTTGCATTGAGATAGAGTTTCCAATCGTAAAACGGCAGGAGAATTGATTAAGACGGGTTTCCAGTAGAATGTGCTACCCATGGATGTGGCTCATATTCTTCTTGGTTGACCATAGCTATATGACTTAAAAGTAATCCATTATGGGTAACCCAACACCTATATTATTAAGCATAATAGAAAATCTATCTTTTTGAAACCTGCTAAACCTAAAGAAAGTGATAGATCCCACAAAGAGTATCCAATTGATTCATCTGAAAAACGACTTTTGCATATTCTTACAAGAAAGCAATTTGAAAAAGAAGGACAAGATTCAGGACTCATTTTAGCTATAGTAACAAAAAATGAAACAACTACTGTTCTTCATGAGACTAATGTAGCATTCCCTGAAATCCAAGCATTAATGAAAGAATACAAAAATGTGATTCCTGATGAATTACCAAATGAGCTTCCACTTACGAGGGATATTCAACACGCTATTGATCTTATACCAGAATCTCAATTACCAAATTTATCTCATTTTCGTATGAATCCTAATGAGCGTCCTGAATTAAAAAGGCAGGTAACTGAACTACTTGATAAGGAGTTTATTCGTGAAAGTCTTAGCCCATGTGCTGTACTAGCTTTATTAACTCCGAAAAAAGATGGATCTTGGAGAATGTGTGTTGACAGTCGTGCGATCAACAAAATTACCATAAAGTATAGATTTTCTATACCAAGACTT
>JAXCLR010000001.1:78893756-78930572 GCA_035584095.1 Annona squamosa
AAAAATAAAAAAAAATAGGTGCAGTGCACCCGGGTGCGTTGAGGCTAAATGCACCCGGGTGCACTGAATTGGGCTCCCACTGAATTGGGCTCCCGGATAAACAAACCAGTCAGTCAAAAGAGAACATTGTTCTTCTCACCTACAAAAGGAGGATCTCGCAGCCCTTCGGTTATTCTTGCATTCACCAGACAAGTAACGCGTATTTGTACTACAGAAACAAACCCATCCCATACCGATATTCCAACTAAAGAGTAAAACCAGAACAGGTTCAGGAACAACCTAACTCTATTTGTATGGAATCTCAAAATCTTAACCCATTTCTAAAAACCTCAAGATAACCGTAAATATTTTGTGATAACTACTACATATTGGATTCAAGCAAAGTAGCAGTAGTGAAAACACACTTCCGCACCCATTAGCATCAGGCAACATCATGTTTTGAGACCCAATTACCAAGGACTCAAATCTAATCTGATCCTAAAAACAAAGATTTCAAACATATCTGAAACCGAATTATAAAAAAATTACAACCCAAACCTAATGAAAAAGCAGATGCAGTTGCATGTCAACCATAATTGTAACCTGAACTAGCTTTTCAAACATAATTGATGGAAAGAAACTAACTAAAAACCAGCAGCAACATATGCAAAGAGCACCCAAACCTCACAGATGGCATTAACCATCCTTGTTGGGCGCATAGGGTAGTCTACTCAAATGCATTTCCTTCTAAGGCAGGCAGAGTATTGTTGTTCCCTCCTCATCTTCCCTGCTAGAAGAGACATATCTATACAAAACGCACAGCAGTAGAAAATAATGATAAGATAATAAAGGGGACAATCCAAAACCAGTAAACGCACAGCAGATAGAATATAATGATAAAGATCATAAAAGGGACAATCCAAAAACAGTATAGTGCAAAGAGGAAATTCCTGAAAATAGTCACTAACTTCCCTCCAGTGAAACACGATCCTGAAAGAAAAGTAAGAGAATTACATTCATCCTAACACTAACTGCAACCTGCCCTTTCAATCCTCCCCCTGCCTCTTCTGCACCCGCAACAATGCAGCAGAATGGAAGAATTGTCTGCCAACAAACAAAACATAGTCCAAAATGTCCTTTCTTTTTACATGTGCAGGGACCTGAAAGAAACAAGTGCCAGAAGAAAATGATGACCACTGGAAAATGAAGCTCCCCTCGTTCCCCACCTCCTCTGAGTGTATGAAAGTAAGTTTTACAGTGCAGGAGGCAAAACACAGCAACATCAAGGAAATGATTCGAAAAGATGTTGAACTTGAACAAAACATTTCCATATCCTTTCTCTAAGCACTGATCACCGAAGGTGGGGCAGGAGAAGATGCGCCATTACCATATGCAAAAGATGGCAGAAGCCAGCCATTCTTCCTAGCATGCTCCACATAGGCAGCAAATTTATCCTCTGCATTTGGTATATCAAGGGCCAAATCTTCAAGCCCTTCCCTAAGCCGAGCAAATCCTTTGGACATCTGATTGATGGTGATCAGCCCCTCCCCAAAGCATTCCTGCAGCAAGTCCAACATCCTATCATTCTTCTTCTCCATTGCCATGACCAATGCTTTCTTCACTACTTCATGATTAAAAAATGGCATTCCAAGATCACGGATGCACTGGCATGCCTCGCCTACAACACCTCCACTTTCATACTCTTCCAAAAGTTTTGTTATCTTGTCCTTGGCATCCTCTACTGCCCAGCCAGTGCCACCACCCCAACACCTGAGGATTCTCTCCCCAGCATGACGAGCAGCAAGAAGTGAACGGGCCATGTGGACAGTCTCACTTCCACTGCAGTTTGGCGGTAGCTTACTGCTGATCTCCTCCAAATTCAAGGGAACAAGGATATCATCAATCACTGCCCTGGCAAGAAAGAGAGCCAGCTCATTTGATGCATCTAAAATGTCCAGTGCAGTATCCTCAGCAGACTCCAGAAGCATGACAAATCCATTAACAATGTCTTCTGTAGTGAATATTTCAGTATGCAGGGCAGACAGCAACACAGATGCCATCTCCTTCTCTCTGTTCTTCCTGTCCATGGCAAGGGTGATAAGCTTCTTGAGGAAGATGGGGTTAAACTCTGGAGCGGCAAGATCCTCAAGGCTCCGGATGAGTTCAGGTATATCATCTGAAAGGAAATATTCATGAATGATGGTTACAGCCTCTTCCTTATATTGCCTGACTTTATCATCCTCATCATCCTGGAACTCCCCAGCTGCACCTGCAGAGTTGAGGAGTCCTGCATCTAACCATCCTTCAGAAATTGCCTTTGGCACAAGCAACTGGAACGTGGATTTTGCATTAGGAATATCAAGCGACAGATCATCAAGGCTCTCAGAAAGCCGACCAAATCCTTTCACCATCTGACTAGAACTAATCAGACCCTCTTCCGCTGCTTCTTTCAGCAATTTCAATATAAGTGGTTCAGCTGAATTGGCCTCCATAGCAAGTGTCAGAGCCTTCTTCACCACTTCATGGTGGAAGAATGAAACTCCCAACTCCCTTATGCACCTGCAAGCCTCGGCCGTATCTCCACTCTCAACATATTCTTTCAATAAAATTGCAATCTTTCTCTTCACCTCCTCAACAGTCACATGGGTGCTACCACCCCATCGTCGCTCAACAAACTCAGCATGATGAGGAGCAGATAAGTAACTCTTTTCAGCTGTCTGTATCACCTGAAGCCCTTTGGAGCTTTCTGAGAGGTGCTTCTTTACCCTAGTAAGAAAAGCTGGAGGAAGTATGTCATCAACAACGGCACGTGCAATGAAAAGAGCAAGGATGTCTACTGCATCAAGGATGTCAAGAGCCAAGTCATCAGCTGACTCCAGAAGCATGAGAAACCCTCGACTAATCTGATCTGAGCTTATCACATCCGCATATAGAGCTGATAAAAGAACTGAAGCCATTTCCTTTTCTTTGTCATGGCGATCCATTGCCACGGAAACAAGTCTTTTGACAAAATAATGATGGTATTCATAAGAACCTAGATCCCTGAGATCTGAAGCCGCATGCTCTACATCGCCTGTTGTGAAATATTCCTCTATAATGGTAACCACGTCCTTTTTATAGTCATCAAAAGGGGTTGTGATGGCTGCGCCAATGAGTTGATAAGGTTCCTAATACAAAGAAAAGGCAAAAACATAGCATTTGCCAGGTAAACACAGGCAGAACAATAAAATAAACCAGTACTCCAACTTGAAAAATATTGTGCATAACCAAATTTCTCATGGATTCAGAGTATTCATAAGCCGGGGCCTTTTTTTGGGTGGGGTGTGCCAAAAAAAAAAAAAAGCAAGAAAGTTGAGAACTCCACCGAAAACCCAAAAAAATTAGGAAATACCTCGCCACTGTCATAATTTGGATCTCTTCGATCAAGACGGGAATCACTATCAGTGTCTAGTAATTTACCCCATGTGCCTTTGCCGCCACCGCCATCTATGACCAAAATTCAAATATGCACTCAGATAAGTAGAGGAGAAGATCATGAACAATAAATGGGATCCAAAATACAGACAAATTATAAACATTTGTGATTGAAATAATAAATATAAAGCAAAATATTACAATTTACCAAATTCACCAAATTAGCCCTCCCTAGTAGGATATAACAAAAGTCTCATGCTTTTGAAAACAATGGAAAGGCCAAATTCTCAAAGAGGAACACATTAAAATGGATTGAATTTCCATACAATTGCAATTTCCATTCTAAAATTAGAATCAAATGATCAATAGGAGTTACATTAGACATTCCAAACTTACACAATCATAGGTACATGTGAGACTCTACGAAGGAAAAAGAAATAACCTAATCAATTAATGAGGGTGTGATAGTGATGAGAAAAAAACGGTGGAACATTTTCACTTTCTTCACACCTTTCGATGTGGTTCAACATTTTAACCCTAGTATAATGCACAAACCCAGAAAAACAATCTTGGGCCCATGGTTTCTGAGTCTCACAGTGTGATCTCGTCCGCTCTGGCCCAACAACTTAGCCGCACGGTTTTAAAACCTCATTTTCCCCTCATCCAAAAGGCACATCACCACACCAGCAAAAGACTGTCTTGCATCAAGATAGCAGGAAAAAAGCTTCAAGGATGATTCAACAGACAAGCATAATTGCCTGTTTGATAGAGCCCCATGCAAGGTCGAAGAATTTGTTTATGTCTTGTTAAGGAGATTGAACCATAGAATATTTATCAATCAGCAACAGATAATCAATAGGGCTGCCTTTAAATCCTATGCCCCTACTTGAGAATTCTTAATAAACTAAGACCTATCTGGTTTTATCTAAAAGTTTATTGTTACATGAAATAAATATAAAAGAGATCAACATAACCATTATCATTATCTGTTTCCCAACTATGTGAGATCAGCAGCATGCATCCTCTTGCCCATTCTTGAAAATCATGAACTATGCTCTTCATAGTCTCTAATGTCTTCATATCTTTCTTAATCACTTCTGTCCATGTTTTTAGGCTGCCTCCTTGTTCACCCACAGCATTTTATATGAAAAGCTAAATTCTTCTAACCAGTGCTGTTTCAGGCCTTCATTCAACATGCCCAAACCACCATAGTGTACTTTCCCTCACTTTATTATCTGTTGGCTTTAATTAGGAAGTGTTTGTTTACCCCAAAAACTTTTCAACATAAATTTTTTCATTCTTCACAAGTGCCTTATTTTTTAATTATTTTATTCACTGCTTCATATACAACTGCTCTAACTTTCAATCATTTTTACACAACTACCTACAAATCTAACATATCTATTTTAACTTTATTCTCTTTACTCCTCATTATTACATCTATCATATCACATCATTTTATATTATTTCAAAAAATTCTATACCAAAAACTTTTCATCAAAAGTTTTATCACTTTCCAAACATACTCTAGATTTCTCGGATTAATTCGTCTCTAATTTTATCTTTTCTTATTCTACCTATCGCCATCTTCACATTCTCATTTCTACTATGCTCATTTTATGCATGTGCTGTTCTTTAAAAGAGATTTTAAAAAATCTGACGTCAGCGAAATCATAAAGTACAAAGCTTGAATCCAAAAAGCATAACATGATAACCATCGCAAAGTAGGAAAATGGATTTTTTTCCCTCAAACAGAAATAAAAAATTGGTCCTAGGTATTCTTAAAAATACATCTGAACTTAAATCCTTATTAAAATTTACATATTGTAATCGCAGTTAGCCAAAAAAAACTACTTTGCACTCAACTGGTGACTGGCTTCAACAAAGGATGGATAAGACTACTGTCAAGTAGTGTGAATTTTAACTTTTGATTGCCCAAATCAATCAGAGAACTAGATCTATAATCTACAGTTAAAACTAGTTATGGTGAATCTATCTTCATAAAATCTCAGATTGTTAGCAAAATCTAGAAGAGAGAGATAACTGGATGGATTCCATGAAAGATTCAATCATCTACTGATCAAATGAATCCTACACTAATTTCCAAAATCAATCAATCAAGGGGACAGATAAGAGGTGAAGTAAAAGGACAGTGAACTGATTTCAGCTTCAAAACCATCTGGCTCAACAAGCCTTGAATACATTGTGTTGCAATAATCATGATGACGATGATGATGATAATTAATGACCCAGAGTATCATTCACATTGGGGAATGCCTAGAGTATTGTTTGGGGAAAGGTTTATAATGTTAACACAGCTGTTGTGTTGCATAAGCACATCAATCCCTCCATATGATCCACAGACCAGTACCTCTTGCAAGGTGAATAGATACAGGCAAAGAGCTAACAACAGCTGCATATACATATCGGGTGTGTTTAGGAATGGATAAAACTTTTGAAGTTTTAACTTGACAACTTTTACTTATTACCACACACACATGGACAAACAAATCATGTCAATAAAATATAAATTGACAATTTTTTTCTCCAACTCACAACCTTCAAGAATAGTACTATCATCATTCTTTTGCATACAAGTTAACCAATTAGCAGGTAAGAATACTATTTTAACCATCACTATCATCCAAAAACCCAATAAACATATAAATTTGCAATGTTTTACAACATATCTGCAGAAGCTACACTCATGCCTTACACTTGTAACCCTACTCCAAGAAATGTAAGAATAATATTTTAGCCATCACTATCATCCAAAAACCTAGTAAATATATAAATGTGTGATGTTTTACAACATATCGGCGGAAACTACATTCATGCCTATCACCTGTAACCCTACTCCAAGAAACAAGTACATGGAGCTAAAGCAGCAGCATTATAGATTTATTTCACTTGCTCTAGAAATATAAAACACCATATCAAGAAAATAAAAATGGCAAAAGCAATCAATGTCCTATCCAGCAATGCTATCCAGGTATTCATGATGGATACTGCACATCATGTAAGCAAAAGAGACAAATAAGCCACACTTAGGGTGTGTTTGCAAAGTGATAAAACTTTCGTATGAAAAGTTTTTTTGTATACAAGTTGTCACAATAAAATAAATAAAATGATGTAATATGTTAGGGATAATGACAAAGAGTAAAGAAAATAAAGACAAACTAGATAGGTTAATTATATAGGTAGTATAGAAATTATTGAAAAATAAGATAGTCGTATAAGAAAATTTGAAGAAATAATTAACAAATATGATAGTTATGGAGAGTGAAAAGTTTTAGTTTGAAAGTTTTTGCTTGACAATTTTTTATGCTTTACCAAGCACACAAGCATGAAATTTCTTGTATACACATTTACATGGTGCAAGGAAAAAAAAAGAAAGAAACAAGCATTTCTTCTGTTTTTGAGATATACATTCCATGCATATTTAACCACTATCTTCACTGGACCCAAAAGGCATTTGCAATTACTCAAGCAACACCAATGTCACATTTCATACATCTTTTGATCAGAATTTAGATGACATGCTAATTTAGCAAACCCAATTCCTAGGTTTATTTGAGTTCATCATATATAAAACCAGGATATTCTTGCCTATGGCTTATTCTGAGTTCATCGTACGTAAAAACAGGCTGCTTGAAAGCCAATATATCTTTCAGACAGGTCTACTTCCAAGATTAAGAAAGCTCGTTATAAATTTATTTGCTTATCCAAAACATCAACTCTGCATCACCTCGGTACCCCACCAAAAGATTAATCTCATTCCCTTTCAAGTTTGAAACGGGAAACACTACCGATTCATGTAGAGGAGGCATCCTATGCCGTCACACTACTTCTTATCATATCATGACGAAAATTAAACAAATAGGAAATATACACCGGCGCTTCAAGCAATTCGAAATTTATATTAAATAAATACAACTCTGATTAAGAACACAAGTCAAAAGGAAAAAAACTACGTAACAGGAATCAAAACGTGAACAAACACAACAAGTAAATAGAATAACCAAAAACAGCACAATACACGAAACATCATAAGCGTGCGTGACTGGTACATGGTAATAGCACAGAGTAACTGCCACCGAAACTGAAGTTTTTCATTACACTAGAGGACTAATCAAGCGTTTTTCAAAGCGTGTACAAAGCACTCACCCTTCTTGACACGTACTAACTTCCCCGAGTGCGACCGACGGACATGCCTCACTGCAAAACCAACAGTGGGAGCCCTCCCGCTAGTGACGATTCTGATCTGATGTTCGGGAAGCAAAGACGTTGGCGACTTGGGCGACGAAGACAGGACCTCCGCATTCTGAGACGCTATCTTCAATTGCTCCCTCTGCTCGTCAGTCAGGAACCCCTCATTCGAAGCCATCTACAGCACCGGGTAACGAAATCAGAAAAACCAAAACAAGGCATTACAGACACTTCAAACTGCACCAGAACCGCCACCTTCAGAAGTCGGAAACTCACTCGGTAAGACAAGAATCATAAAACAGCGGAAGAAGCAAGTAATCTCCTCCGGCGTTCCGATCTCCGGATGGGAGACGAAGAACGCCGAACAGTAGCGAGAGAGCAGCACGGAAGCGAGATCGATGTTCGGGAACCCTAAGAAGGCTGAGATGTAACCCTAGATTTCTGTGCGGTGCGGAGGAAGATGGGCCGGGCCCGAGAGAAAAAAGCAGAACTAACAGGAAGAGAGAGAGAGAGAGAGAGGGAGAGAGCGCGCGCGCGCAGAGATGCGCCTGTCGTGTATGCGTATCGGATTGGATTGGTGAAGGAAGGTGAAACCGTGGGGGACAGATATATATAGGGAGGCGGGGGAGCTTCGGCTTCGTTGCCACGTCACCACAAGGGAGGCGAGGGCTTCCCTCCCGCAGTGTATTGTGTTTATCAGTTCGTGCAGCCACGTGGCATTCGGAGGTGGGCCATTTGAAGAAGATGGCGAGAAAGGAAGGGATGAATCAGGACCAAACGAGAAGGATTGCCGACGGAAGAGTAGCAACATGGTCGAGACCGGCATGGATGATCGGATCCTTTGGATTCGGTGGACGAAGTTGTGCGTTTGCGCCCGTCATCTCGCAGCATTTTTTCGGTGTTCTTCGAATCACCGCCATCCCGACATCCAGGATCCGTGAAGCAGCCGCAGCTACGCGACCGCGAGAAGTAGGACGCCATCAGTCATGCAATTTGTACCTTGGACGAGAAGAATTTCCAGGATAAATGTCTAGGCCTCAGATGCGGCACAAAAAAATCGTGTAAGTTGGATATGTGTTCCCCTCGTTGAGAGTTCGAACCCTCAGCGCAGTGATGCCATCAAAATAATAATAATTTGTTACTGTAATAACTTGAAGGGAAAGTTCAATACGTGTGAATTGGTATAAATGGATTTCTTATGGCCCCTTTGTTTATTTATTTATTGGGGCCGTTTAAGCAGATCAATAACTCAATTATGCTAAAAAAAACATCTCAATTAAAAACCTAAGTATGTACTTCAAACGATATAAGATTCTTGTTTACAATTTATATCCTTATTTTCAAGTTAATTTTTTAACTCTTGCCTTTTTCCAATTTTCAATGTAATTTTCCATTCTTAATATATGTTATTATATTATCATCTTATATAAAAAAAGGAGTGAGTCGATTAGCCTGCGCTAAACAAATGTCTCACTTGGCCTGTCTTTGAGAATTTTTTTACAGTAATTTTTTTTGTTTTTCTTCAAATGCTTGTTATCTAAGCATATTTAATATATAAATTAAGTTTTACTATTTTTTAGATATATGTACCTATTTTTTGAGATTTGTAAAGATATTAGTATTTTAAATACTATATATACATAAATATTTAAAATTGTCAAAAAATGTATACATGAATCTGAAAATAATAAAATTTAATTTATATGTTAAATAAACTTAAACAAACAAGTTCATGAAAAAAAAGCAAAAAATATATTGTAAATAAGTTATTTGATGGGGGCTAAGCAGAGCATTTACTTAGTCCGGACTAATAGAATCATTTCTCGTATATAAATTTCATCCAAAATTTTTATATCAGTTGAAACAGGCCCATAGATATTCTTAATTTTACTTATCTAGTTATATTTTAAGTGCAACTTAGCGTATGATGCTTGTGAATACGCAATAACTTAACATTAGTTTAGATATGATAGGGGTGGTTAAAAATATTATTTGCACCTTAGATTGATAGAGCAAGCATTGAACACCGGCAATGTGACTAAACACACTCATTTGGAATGTGTTTTGGCTTTTCCTAAAATGGTTTATTTTATTCTTCTTATTTTTTGAATTAATGCTAGAAATCTTTATTGGCTTAAGTGTTTCATCTATGTCTCCTTTCTATTTTTCTGTCTCTTTTACTATTAACGTAATTCATTATATTAGACAAAAGCATGTCGGGATATTTTTTCTGTGAAGGAACTAATTTAGAATTAAAGACAAATTGACCGACCTTTAAATGAATAAAATTAAGAACTAAAATGACTTATAAGCATAATAGGTATATGTTTTATAAATATGATTTGAGTAGAACAATAATCAATTTAAATTGACATAAGTTGCACCTCTAGTTGTATGTGAGTATTGTTAGTAAACGAGGATACTCAACATTGACACATAATTACAATTTTTAAGGTTATTTTCCATTCTTTTCATACAATTATACTGTCCATTTCAATACCATATTTATCTTGTCTACTTTACATTTTTCCATTAGTTTTTTCCTTTTTTCTCTCACTTCTACACACTTCCAATTTGACATTTTTAGCTAGCCAAAAACGTTAGGGTTTTTTGCATTTAAATCCTCTAACTTTGCGTATTTGTATGTTAAATTTTGAAGTTTGGTCATTTGTATTTTAAATCTTGAAAACTTTAGTTCCTTTGCATTTTAAACTATGACTTACAGCGGCATTAAAAATTGTCATTAATTCATGCAAACTAACATAAATATCTTTTCATATCTTTTTTAAAAAACCCAAATGTATATTAGAGATAAGGATGTTGTTGGAGCTTTCAATGACAAAATGGTAAAAGGATAATAGTCCAATTTAAAATGCAAAAAATAAATATTGAGAAGTATTTATGTCGTTTTGCATGCATTAACGTTAGTTTTTAACACTATTATGGGTCGAAGTTTAAAATGCAAAGAAATCAAAGTTTTCAAGATTCAAAATACAAATAATCAAAAAACACTATTATGGGTCGAAGTTTAAAATGCAAAGAACTCAAAGTTTTTAAGATTCAAAATACAAATAATCAAAAAACACTATTATGGGTCGAAGTTTAAAATGCAAAGAAACCAAAGTTTTCAATATTCAAAATACAAATAATCAAACCGTAAAATTTAAAATGCAGATATGCAAAATTAGAAAATTTAAAATACAAAACACCAGTAACAACTATTTTGATCCATTTTCTTTACTCGCCCAGCACATGCAGCCTTTTTCAATTAGGGGTACAATTCGAGTCGGGTTGTACCGAGTTTGGGTGAACTCAAACTCTAACTTAAAATTCAGGTTCCGATCGGGTTGACATTGGTTGTGGTTTTGATTTTAGGTTGAAATTTAGGTTATTTTTTTATATCAATAGAAGTTGAAATTACCAATGAAAATAAAAAAATTTAAAACATCTTTGCATTAGCATATGACTAAATTTTTATATGACTTATGATATGGTTTTGATAAAAGTTAGCCTTTTCTTAAATGATAATTCTAAATATAATAAGAGTAATGAATTTACATATAACAATCAAAATAATACTATTAAAAAATTAAGGTAAGAAAAATAAATAAGATCACATAAAATTATTATCTAAAGTTTAATAAAAAGTGAGACTTATATATCATAGTTAATTATTGCATATGTATAAATTTAAAAAATTAGTATATTTATAATTATTTGCAAATAAAGTTAATATAAATATAATATATTTAACTTTTAAAGACAAATATATAAAGTATTTTGGTTTTAGAATAAATGTTTTATAGTTTAATTAGGTTATGATTATATGAAATAATTTTATCATAATTATAGTTAAAATACTTAATGCATAAACAAATATAATTATTATAATAAATTAAAGATAATATCAGGTTTGAACTGGGTCATTTTGGTACTAAATTGGTATAAACCCAATATTGATTGTGGGTTTTCTTGGGGCAAGTTGAAACCGAGTTCTAATTTAAAAAGAATTTCAAAAATAAAACTTAAACTTAGTTTTGAAACCGAGTTAAATTTGCTCCCGTACTTTCAACTTAGGCAAATCCAAATTGCCTAAGACTATTGTCTTTGCTAGCTGTTACTTGACTTTTAGCTTACTTAACAAGGCCTGATAGTGTCCCAACTACAATAAATGCAAAATCTTGTCATGGACCTCCACTAGGCAAATTGAGAAGTATGACCCCATTCACACAAAGTATAACTCGATCATACTACATGAATCACCTAGAGCACACACTATATGGACCCCATATGAACCTATTATGAAATAGTATGTGCAATTGTCACGAGGGCTGATACTTCTCTACACTCTTCCACTAACATTTATGTTAACAAATGGCACAGAGACAAGATTTTCAAATTAGATTTAGGGTTGAAGTTAATGTTGAAGCAAATCTAAGTTGCATCACTATTTTATTAACTATAAATTAAATCTTATTGTTTAATTATTTGTAGAACAGTTTTCTATATTTTTGACATTTTGTAATGTTTCATAATGGCTTTCAACTTATTCAACCCTCTCACATATAGGGATTGTTTAAATAGTGGGAAAACTTAATAGTAAGGGTGTGCTTGTTTGGAGCAAAAAAATGTCAACCAAAACTTTGCACTTTCCATGACTACTCTATTTTTTAATTATTTTTTCACATTTTCCTATACAAACTACTTTACTATTCAATCATTTATACACAACCAACTATATAACTAACTTATCTATTTTAACTTTATTCTTTTTACTCCTCATTATTACCTCTATTATATCATATCATTTTCAATTAATTTGATAACTTTTACCTTAAAAATTTTTCATCAAAAGTTTTGCAAGATGAAAAGT
The DNA here is from genome assembly GCA_035584095.1 of Annona squamosa. Lineage (NCBI taxonomy): Eukaryota > Viridiplantae > Streptophyta > Magnoliopsida > Magnoliales > Annonaceae > Annona > Annona squamosa. The sequence continues at coordinate 78,906,232 of JAXCLR010000001.1, forward strand.
TTTACCTCCAACCAAACACACCCCAGTATAAAACTTTTCAAATTTAGGGTGTGTTTGGGAAGTTGTAAAACTTTTGATGAAAAATTTTATGGGTGTGTTTGTTTTGGGCAAAAAAGTGTCAACTAAAACTTTCGATCTAAAACTTTTCACTCTCCATAATTATTCTAATTTTTAATTATTTTTTCACATTTTTTTATACAAACTACTCTACTTTTCAATCATTTCTACACAACTACCCATACAACTAACCTATCTATTTTAATTTTATTCTCTTTACTCCTTATCATTACTCCTATTATATCACATCACTTTTTATTGATTTGACAACTTCTACTTCAAAAACTTTTCATCAAAAGTTTTACCTCAAACCAAACACACCCTCTTTGTAAAAGTCGTCAAATTAGTAGAAAATGATATGATATTATAGGAGTAATGATGAGGAATAAAGAGAATAAATTTAAAATAAATAGGTTACTTGTATTGGTGGTTGTGTAGAAATGATTGAAAAGTAGGGTTGTTGTATAGAAATATGTGTAAAAAATAATTAAAAAAGAGTAGTTACGAAGAGTGAAAAGTTTTAACTTAACAATTTTTTCAAATTGACAAACACACCCTTAAAAGAGAAATGTGAAAAAGTTGTCAAATCAGGAGTGTAGTCGGCTGAAACGTACCTGAGCATGGTGCACAATGACCGCTCGTTTGAATTTGTGTACAAAGTTAACCACCGATTTGAATTTGTAGGCGCAATTAATGCACCATTCTCTGCTCATTAGAAGTGCAGATCTTACTGTGGCATTTACCGTTCATGGTTTACATAGCAATAAAAATTGTCAACTAAGTTTTACCAGAATCCAAACAGCCCCATAATCGCTTCACAGATTAGTGACGCTCCGAAAAATTGCCGAAATCTGTTCTGCAAATAATAATTAATAAGATTTAATTTACAGTTAAAAATAACAACTATACATGGAAGCTAAAAATAGCATTCCAGTTATCAGTGAGATGGACCCACTTAAATGTTGGCTGACATAATATTGATGAGGGTGACGAGGTGCATGAGTGGCATCTGTCACTGCTACAACTTGGCTTAAAAACCTGTCGTCATTCCACAAATCGTCCATCTCAGATCCTCGAGGCAGTAGGACTGAATTTGACAAAGTGATAAAAACGGTTTCGTTATCGACTAACAGTTCACTGAACTTTTTTGGAACAAGTTTAAACATTTCAAAATGACGATGTTAAATGCACTTCATCCATTGCATTTAAAATTACTTATTTAGTTGAAACATTGAATTTAATCCAAATAAAAAGTAGAGCCCTGATTTTTTGCGGTCAGGCGCATGGGAGATGGCCCAGAACACATTTTTATTTATTTATTTTGATTCTTTCATGAAAACCAAAAAATTATGAAAATGCTATTTTGTTTGAAAAGAAAAAATAAATACTTAAAAAATAAAAAAATGGTAAAACTTAGTTTATAAATTAAATACATCTAACTTTGCATGTCCATGAAAAAATTTTTTTGACAATATATTTTGAGCTGTCACACATGGCTGCCCTCGAGCGCTCGGCCACGAAAAATCAGGCGTCTAAATAGTATACATGAATTCCGCTCGGTAAATATATGGAATGACTAGTAAACTTATTTTATTTGGTTTGCATATCATTTTTGGAGATGTTTTGAGAAGGCTCACTGGGCCAACCATCAGGCCCAGTCCTTTTAACCATCAGATGAGAATATTCAAGCAATTCAGTGATTGATAATAAATCATTGCATAAAAATTGCCCAGCCCCTTTAACCATCAGATGAAAATCTTCAAGCAATTCAGTGATTGTTAATAAATCATTGTACAAAAATTGAGTTATACAACCTGGTGGGATATCCTCCCACGACGTGTAGTGAACAGAATTTGTAAGAGCGTGTTTCGCAAAGCTATGAGCAATAGTATTTTGTTACCTAAGAACATGGAAGAATATACATGTATCAAAACAGAGGGCAATACGCCTAATCTTTTCCCAACCACAAAAGCCAGGCCTGATCAGATCTTCCCATGACCATTAAGCAGATTCGCCAAGACAAAAGAGTCAAAGTCTCTATAGTGATATTCTATAAATGCAATTCCTGACAGTACTCAAGGTCAAGAAGCAACACATGTGCTTCCATTACTAGAGGATCCAGAAGGCCCCGTTTGTTCCATACTTTGTTAGCGACAGAAATCCCATTAGAATCTCTAATTATTACACTCATTCCAGTGTTCTGAAATTGGACATTAAGGCCTACGTCCACGTTGATTTTGATCATACCCATCCCTAGTTTCCTCTATTTTGCAGCGCTAAGTTCAAGAAGCAAAACCTACTTCATTTGAAAAGAAGATCAGTGTAGGAGATGGATGTAATCAATCACTCATCTGGGAACATCAACAAAGATAGGGTTTTTTCTTCCGTGTAAACTTGTTTCTCAAAAACCAAATCCTCCGGCATGTGCATAGGAAAAGAAGAAGAGGGTAATGCCGCTTGAGAGAAATTAGGATGGAGATAGGAGTGCAGGATACCTCAAAAGCAGTCGAGCAAGAGTCGAGCATGGGCAGTCTTGACAACTCGCCAATTCCAAAACAAATGGAAGGCATCTTCCTCGTCACACCATGACAGAAGGCAGAAGTTGCACCTGTCATGATGCCTCTTCACGTTTGATTTTGTGGAAGAGAGTCCGTTAGTTATCTCCAGCAAAAAATGACTTATCCTAATTCCAATCGGATGTGATGAGACGACGATGGAATCAGATCTTATGTTCCGAAATAGGGTGTTTCAAAGAATATGAAATCATTAAGAATAAAAAAAATATAAGATTCCTGAATGAAAGTTATTTCGGAGATAATAATATAATAATGTATATTGAAAATAAGGAAAATTATATAAACATATCTTGCTAGAAAATTAGACAAATATTATTTCCGACATAACATCTCTTTTAAAATAAATTTACAAATGTGTAATTAATAATACGTAATAAAAAAGGGTATTTCTATTATTAAACAATTCGACTTTGAAATTATTTTCATAAGTTAGTTTCTCATATATAGCTCAACGTGCAATGTATCTCAGCTCCAACTGAAGTCAGTTGGTTCAGTATTATCCTAATTCCAATCGGAAGTAATCAGACAAGGATGGAACCAGAACTTATGTTCCGAAATAGGGTGTTTCAAAGAATACGAAATCATTAAGAATAAAAAAATATAAGATTCTTGAATGAAAGTTATTTTCGAGATAATAATATAATATATATTGAAAATGAGAAAAATTATATTGAAATTCAACCCTTGTTAAATTTTTGGCAAGTGTTACTGTCACACTCTAGTTAACATTGACATTCACATATAGCCCACGCTTCATTCTTCATCTTAATCGATGTGGGATGTTACATCTATCCTCTTGGGGCTCCAGGGAGGATATCGAGAATCGGCTCTGATACCATTTTTGTCATACCTTGGTTAACAGTGAGCGGAAAAGGCTCATCAACTATTCAACTAGAACCTTCACTTGTAGTCCAAACTCTCTCCTTATCCTAATGGATGTGCGATGTTACAATTAATAATATGAAAAGAGAAATAATTCTATTAACTCGGGTTAAGTAAACCTATTTAGCCTACCTTAAAAAACCATTTAAAAATAATTTATTTACTTTTTTCCCATAAATTTGTTAATATAAATATATTTAATATATAAACCAAATCGAATCATTTTTTAGATATAATTATATATTTTAAAAATATTTTCAGCCTAGGTATTTTCGCCATTTTCAATAGTGAAAAATCACTAAAATACTCCGTATTTAAAAACATATACATATATTCAAAAATGATAAAACTTGGTTTATATATTAAATATATTTAGATAAACAAGTGTATAAAAAAAATAAAAATAATAAAATAGATTTTTTAAGGTGAGTAAATCGTTTATCACATGAAAAAGGGCAATTGATATTTGATAGACGACACGCGCCACTTACATGTATGTGTGAACCAAGACTTATCGTGTGGCAACCTCAGTGCACTTGTCCTGGCATGCGCAACCTATTTATGAATATTAAACTTATATTTTTTATATGTACTAAAATTAAAATTTTTCAATCTAAAATTGTCTTCGCCACTACTGTATTTTTAATTATTTATTCACAGTTTTTATATGAGTACCTTTTTTTTAATTATTTCTTCATTATTATTGGTATAGTTATCATATTTATTTTAACTTTATTTTATTTATTCCTCATAAATAATTTTATTATCTCAAAAGCTTTTTATTAAAAATTTTTCTTTGAAAAGTTTTGTCCAATATCAAATATACCTTACATCTCTTGAGGAGATTTGCATATAAGCCCCTCAAATTCGTGCCTTTGACCTTTGTGGCCAATTTCGTATTTCCGGTAGATGGGTAAACGACTTTTTTTTTATGAGTATTCATACAATACAATCTCAATTGGTATTACAATTAAATTTTGAGACATTCTTACAATTGGCTAATAATTATCTACTACTTCTAAACTTTCCCACCGGTGGACGACTCCCACAAACTTGAGGAGACTTGCAACGCCACCACTTCAGAAATGCTACGGAGGAGATTTGAACTCAGAATCACCTACTTGTGAGGCCATGTCCTACACCAATGAGGCACGACCTCAGTGGCAAAACATGAACACGGTTAATTTGCATATCTAGAAATGACCGAAAATCCTTTAAATATTCCCAATAAAAAAACTCCTTTTGATATTTTAATAAATATTCTTTAAAAATTTTAAACATTTTTCTATAAAAATCATAATAAGTGCCCAAAAAAATTTCGATCAAATAGAGCGATTCATTTAATGTTTTAATAAAATTAAATAAAGGACATTTTGGTCATTTCAAGTAAAAATCTGCTGTTTCAAGGTTTGACTTAATTAGCAGACGAACCATAGCTATACATTTCCAAAACTTTAATTTATCTACTGTAAATATGAAAGTTAAGGAAAAATTTATAGATTTCATAAATCTGAGTATGTTACATACAAATCCCCCTCTTTGGATGGACTTGATATAATTCCCATGCTTTATTTTATTCGGGCTAGGTGCATTTTGTCTTTCCATTATCTAGAAATTCAAAGTTCTTAACAATTATTTATTCTGCAAAAATGTTTTCATTTATGGATTTTAATGATGCATATGTTTCAATCAATGAAAAATAATGATGCATATATCATTTCATGTTGACTTCGGTACAATTAGAGCCATATAATTATATTTTGCGTCATGCTCCACTTTATCTGGTGATAAAAAGGAACATCGAGTAGAATTGAATTTGAATGAAGAAATTAGGCCATCAGTGTTGCTTGTAATAAGTATATACATGTAAATTGGATCATGAAAATATAAATACAGATGAGAAAAATAGGGTTCTCATGAATATAGAATTAATAGTGTTTATTGAAAACGAGAAAAGTAATTTAAAATTTTATCCACATCCAGAAAAAAATTTCACTATGAACATAGCAACTATATATTTGTTGGACAAAGATGTATATTCTTTTATATAAAATTTAAGGTTAATCCCAAATATGAATACAAAATTTACCTTTGTTTTCAAATATAATTATGTATTTAGAAAATAACAAAATGAGGCCTGAACTTTTCAGGCATTCATTTTCTTTTATAGGCAAGTAAATCTAGGTGTATTAAATTTATAAACCAAGTTTTATCATTTTTGAATATTTTTAACTGTTTTTTTTTTATTTTTAAACATAGTGACGTTTCTGTAATTTTTGGGTCCCAGAAAATTATGGAAATGCTACTGTGTTTAAAAATAAAAAATACTTAAAAATTTAAAATGGTAAAACTTGGTTTATAAATTTAATATGACTAGACTTACTTGCTTATGAAAAAAATTTGAAAAAAATTTGAAAAAAATTGGCCGAACTCACGGAGACAACCATGCATCTGGCCTGAAAAGATCAAACCACTAACAAAATTGAAGACATTTTTATTGTGGTTGTATTTGAAAATAATAAAACTTGTAAGTAAAAATTTTGTGGTATAAAACTTGTAAGTAAAACTTGTAATAAAACTTGAAAGAAAATGATATTATATTATATAGATATAGATAATGATAAAAAACAAAGACAATAAAGTTAAAATAAAATAGGTTAATTATATGGATAATTATGTAGAAATAATTAAAAAGTAGTATGAATGTATATAAAGATGTGAAAAATAATTAAAATTTTGGATAATTGTGAAGTGCGAAAAAGTTTTAATTGAAAAAAATTTGATTTAAAATTTTTCATTATAGACAAACATGCCCCATATTTCAAAATGAGACAACATCATCAATTTTACCCACATATTTTTTAAATACTTTTCTCCAAAACCTAAATGCATCTCCCTCTCTAATGCCAATAATGATTTTTACTATTTGATAGTTTTTGATAATTATGTACATTATAACTTATTTTTCTATCTAGATTTAAATGTTAGCTAATAGTCTTTTTTAAAATTGTGTGAACAAATTTGATGGCGTTGTTGTATTTAGAAATATAATGAAAACGTGTGATTATATTCATCATTTTATACATGTGTGCTCGTATATAAAAATAAGGTAAAACTTATGGTATTGTTTAGGATCAATCCTAAAATTCAATGGTCATGTGCTGCATTTTTTTTTGTCTCCCCTATTTGTCATTGTCATTTTACGTTGATGTATAATTACTTATTATTTACGTTTTGTCATAGGACTTTCCGTAACTTTCTAATTTCATAATTTATTTTTCAAAATACTTAGATTCTCAAATAATCTTTCACTTAAATAGTTTGTTTGCTGAGTTTTTTTTATGAAAAAGATTTATATTTACTTTTTGCAAACTTATTAAAATAAAAGCAGCTTTGCCAAGCCTCGATCTGCAGTCTTAAAAAAAAATTCATAAAAATTGACAGAGTTGTAAGAACATCATTTATGAATTATTTTGCACACAACTTTGCTAAAATTAGAGACTATTCTCCAAGAACGCCACCTGCATGGTGGGGTCTTGGCTCAGTTACTTCAGGTTGTTAGTTTGACTCTCACTTTCGATGAATCTAAACCTAACAAATTTTGGAGCAATGTATCTTTCTAAAAATAAATAGAAGCAGCATGTCTCTTCAAAAAATTAATAATAGTAATATATCTCCCCTAAAATTTGTAAGAATATCCTAAAGTTCTAATATAATAGAAATTGAGATAGTTGTCAGTATATACATAAAAAAAACTAGAGACTATTGGCACAAAATTAAGTATATTACTATATTTATTAATCGAAAATGCAAAAAGTTACGAGGAGATAATGTAAAATGCCTCATTCTTATTGCTTAAGTTTCGAATCTTGTGTTCTTACATGTTACGGAGTGGGAATGAGGCCGCACACTCGCCGGTGGAATTTACTCTTGTGTAATCTTGAACTGAATGTTCTTGGTGGTAGAATCCACGCCCACGTACCATCAATCCTCTTAGTAAGGATCGTTCTCTCAGCAATGAATTCTGTAATGCCCTGTCTCCTCTGTCCACCGCCGTGCTGGGTGACGGGTAGTGGGTGGGACTCACCCTCTCGCCGTCAAAAAAGGAAAAAAAATTAAATTAAATTCCAGTTGTGAGAAAAATAGTCAGTTTATAATTTATGAGAGTTTAATTAGAAATGTTAAGTACAGACTCGATACCCTACCGTATACATACCGCGCAGCATCGATATTTCAGGGGACTCATAAATTAGCTGCAATACTTATTCACATGCCCCGGAGATTGGTTTTTTATGAGAAAATTCCTCAGATGCCCAAAATATTACACAATTATTCTTTTTATACACGTAATATTTTAAAAATTCTAGCTGCCATACCGTCACAGTTCGTGTAGAACGGATGTTGGCTGTCTATTGAAAAGTCGATTTTACCCCCACGTCGTGTGTTTTCTTCCCTGCAAAATGCCACAGCTTGATCAATTCTCCCCCAACATCAAACTCCACCACGATGAAATCGAAAAATTCCTCAAAGCCCGATTATTAGAATAAAACCCAAATTCGCAATATTTATGTATATTTTTTTGGGCTTTTCATGCATCTGCATTTTGTTCTTCCCTCGTTTCCAACCACGGCATTTCGAAAACATGGCGTAGGGAGAGCAGCTGCGGCGCGCCTTGGCTGAGAAGAGGGCGAGCCACTACCGCGCACTTCTCTAGTCAGCGAAGACTGCGGGAGAAAGAGGGCTCTCAAAGGTGTCACAGCGAAAGGCGGAGTCGGAGGAGCGGGTGACACATCTCCGGACAGAGGCGCAAGTGTGGGAGGCCCATGCACAGAGGCCGCGGCTGCCACGCTGCAGGTGCAGGTGCAACTGTAGCAGGCCATAATCCTCTCCGGCGAGGACTGGCGGGAGGAGACGTCGCTGGAGTGCTCCGGGGGCGAGGTCGAAGATGCCGAATCAGCCTACATCGACCCGACCGGCCTGCGCCAGCAGGCGCCATCGTGCTTCGTGTACCTCAGCGGTGGAAATTGGAAAGCGCGTGTCAAGGTGAGCAAACGGCATAAGGGCAAAAATGGCAGGGAAATCCAACAAAGGAAGAAACAGAGGGAAAGTCTCTGTTGGTAGGGGAAGAAATGGCTGGGAAATCCAGCAAAGGAAGAAACAAACGGAAAGGGTCGAATGACGTGAATTCGGCAGAGGTGGCGATGGAATCGGCCTCTTCGTTGGAGGCTTTGAAAGAAAAATCCGGCACTGGTAGAGAATATCGAATTTGGAGGAGGGTTATCGGATTTAGCATCACTGGCGTCAAATCCAATGGTAGCTTCTGAAAATGGGCAGTGAATAGTGTTGAAAATGGTGGCTAGTCCTTGGATCCGCTGCACGAAACCCATTTCAGAAGCTGATTGAAGACGACACGATGATGGTCGATTGATCAAGCCATCACAACATTCAATGGACGACGCTTTTTTCACTCTAGCAGAAAACGAACGAAATCCATCTTCACACTTTTTAGTCATCTCAGGTGAAGGCTAATGGAGCGGAGAACTCGAATGCCGCAATGCAGTCATCAGAGCTGGTCGATGCTCAGTCGGGTTCTGCCGATGCTGCTTCGGCTGCCTCCAACAATCGAACAAAGTAGGTAGATGGTAAACCCAAGTTCTGCTTTTGTAAAACACCCTTTCTTAAGCAGGGCCACGGCCGATTTATGGAATTAGACGGAGGAGAAGAAGAGACAGGCAACGGCCAATTTTGGAATTTTGGAAAAAGAAATGCATGCATGTGCACGAAATGTGACGGGAGAGGGTTGTGGGTGCCGGGAGAAGTTAGGAAATGGCGTGGGTATGAAAAAAATAATAGTTAAATATTGTAGACGGAATTTTTCCTTTTTTTATTAATATTTAAGAGCTTATAATCTCTTCATTGATATTTAAGAATTGTGTTTTTTTCTTAAAAATTGCAATATTTGTCTTAGAGCGAGATTGTATACTAATAAAAAAATAAAGTCTACATCCAATTGGATGACAGGAGGCAAATAAAACAAAACAAAATAAAAATAAGATAAATTCATCCATATAAACTTCATGAAAAATAAATAAATTAAAGGCAATGATTTGCTTCAACCAAGTTGCATAAAAATGTCCATGCGGTAATTTATTTATCTAATTTTAATTTTTTTTTGTTATCTAAACCATACATTTTGTTTGACATCATGTCTTTTATCATATTATCACAAATGTAATTTTAATAAAAACTTATATTTTGAAAAATTAACATTTCTTGAGAATAAATGTATACCGATAATTTTCTTCAGAAACGTACAGTGCAAAAAAATTTGTAATACGTGGGTTTTTTAGAATTATATATAAATCGCATGTGAATAAACATAATAAATAGTTTATATTTGAAAAAACATTTTAAAATAAAATCCAAGGCAGGGCGGTACTGAATCATTCTATTCATTCCCCGTAAAGAATCTCTAAATTTGTATTTTAGAGACCGTCTCCTGTCAGAAGTAAGTTAATCGATCACTTGCATTTTTCATGTCTCATTCTTGAAGCCACTAAGAAGCTTTCTTCTTAACTCCCATGTTAATGGTTATATTCAACTAGCGAATTCACTTGTCTAACTCTATTTATAAATAGTTTTGGATTGAGATTTTTAATAAATAATTTATCATCGGCCAACCTATTTAACCGTATAAATCAATAAACGAGGTAGAATTGGTATTTTACAATTGTTAGTTCATTTAATAAACTATTTAACCTATTTAACTCATGAACATATTTACAACTCGTAACAAATGGGCATGTATATATTTTCTAAACATGAAATTTATTTTCTCCATTTTGATCTTCTATTTTAATCCTTCTATCTACGACTTTTCAGCATCTTCTCTGTTACTTGTTGTGATATTGCTGTTGTGAATTGCTAATGCTTGTAAGTGTTGTTGTTAAGATTCTCTTTACTTCTTTAGTCTAAGGGTGTTAATTATTTGGGTTTGAGTTTTGATTTTTAAAGAAATGACTTATGATCCACCAATCCATTTAACTATTTAAATAAATAAGTGATTTAAGGTTAAAATTTTACAACTTGTCAATCTGTTTAGTAACCTATTTAACCCGTCAACCTATTTACAACCCGTTAACAAGGGGAATATATTTTCTAACCCATAACTTTTTTTTCTCCATTTGTTTATGACTCTAAAGTGTCTTTCCTTCTCTCGTGTTGTGTCGTTATCATTGATATTCTCATTGTTGCTTTTTAATGCCGCCGGTAAGATTCTTCTTCTTCATCTCTTCATCTCTTTTCATGTTTTCATGTTTTTCTCTCCTCTCTCTCCTTCTCTCAATCTCCCTCTCTCCGTTCATAATTATTTTCCCCTTTGTCTTAATTACTGTTTTTCCCTTTCTGTCATTTTTGTCTTTATTTCGCCGAATCGGTGTCCTTCTTCGTGTTGATGCACCAAATATACCCTCCTCCCAATGAACATATGACCATGACATATATCCCATTAATGTAGATTAATTCATCACAATAATTTAAAATAACACTACTCAATTTTAAATTAGCTTGATTTTAACTTGTTTGTAACATATATACAAAACTCGTTAATAATATGTCAACCCGTTTATTAAATGAGCTATAAATGAGTTAGAGTTTAATTTTTTAAATAAGTTAATAAAAAGATTATGATTGAAATTTTTTCAATAGATTAGAATTAAGATTAAGATTAAGTTCTAAGTTATCTAACTCGATCACTCAGCACCCCTATTCTCTACTTATATTTCTCTTTTCCTGTCCCTTTTCATATTCGATCACCAATTCTTCATCTTTCTCATTGTTTTTGCCTTTATCTATCTACTTTCTCAGTCCCTCTAACTCTTGCTCCTAGTCTTCAATAGTTACCATTTTCATATTTGTTAGTGTTTTCCCCTCGTCTTCTTTTTTCTGTTTTGTCAATATGCCATTATTCTTTATGATGTTACATTGAATGTTCGCTCTTCTCTTAATGAAAATTTGGTCATGCTACATATTTTGATTTTTTAGCTTAATTGACTATGACAATTATGAATAATATATACTTAATTTTAAATTAGTTTGGTTTTAACTTGTTTGCAACATATATACGTAATTCACTAACAACCTGTTGACGTGTTTATTAAATTAGCTAGAGTCGAGGTTTTTAAAATGAGTTAATAAACAAATTAGGGTTGAGATTTTTTAAATATATTAGAGTTTAATCCTAATTTTAGCCCATTTAAAAAATTTCATTATATTTGTGGGTTGAGATGAAAAAGTAACATGGTTGTTGGAAATTAGAAAAAAATGTATGAGAATTGATAAAAATTATATAAAAGATTAAAAAAGTTTATCTTTATTTTTTAAAATAAATAGTTAAAAAATATTTTTTGAAAAGCATGAAATTTCACCCCATGCCCGTCTTATCCATTCATAAACTGGCATATTACAAAGGTCAAATGCTCTTCGGAAAGATAACTCCACAACATTTAAATCCGTCATCGAAACAGATATTGACCGGCACGGGCGGATCTACCAGGAAATTTTTAAAATTAGTATAAAAAGGTCTTAAATTTTGAACAATATTTCAAAGAATGCAGTTATTTTACCATAATTGACATCTCTCAAGCAACCATATGACTCCCTCGTTTCAAATCGCACCCACTCACCAAAAGGTCCCGAATCCTGATCCGACAGCAGGTGCTAAATGGCGGGCCGGCAACTTGCACCCTACCTTGCATTCGGATGTGAATCACGTCACAGTAGTTATTCCACCAAATACTGGAAACGTTGCTACGGAAAACGTTAAACCTGTTTAAAGTTTAAACACATTAACCATCGCTTACAAAAATCGATCCAAGGAATCACGTGCCATAGTTGACAGTATTCGGCGCTAAACATCATGACACGACAACTCGAGGATGCATGCATCTATCATGCACGGCGATGCACCCACCTACATCAAAAACGAGTCCAGCCATCCTCTTAGCCGGCTTAAGCAAATGACTTACGAAAATCATTTCAAAAAATTTATTTATAATACTTTTTTTTGTATTTTTCTTTGCACACTTGTTTGTCTAATTGTATTTAATATATAAATTAAGTTTTACTATTTTTAGATATATTTATATATTTTTTGATTTTTTTTTAAAATAAAAAATGTTATAAATAAACTTTGTGCGATGAGTTACTTAGCTCGGCAAACAGAATCGTCCATGTTTGCTGGTGCATACTGCATAGCATCCTCTTCCATTTTGGGCTGAGACCAGTTCACAAATCTCAGCGGATTGAGAAAATACAGCCCAAAAGAACGAACAAAAACCAACCCTCACACAGCCACAGACTAATCAATTCCCAGCAGTAGCACAAGCGCAGCAGAGGGTGCGCACCACAGTTCCCACACCAGCCGACACACCGACGGGAGAGAGAGATCATTAGCAGCGGCTGCGGCAGCGCGGCGCAACGCATGCGCGCTGGACAGGGAAAAGCCCAATTCCCAGCATGCAGCGCATGGCTGGCCACACCGAGCATCTTCAATACAATCATGGTGAAGTGGGGGTGAAAAACGGCAAAAGAATTCCCTTCCGGCCCGCTCCAGCCCTGGAATGGGCCTGTTTGCCTGCCTTCGCGTTTAACCGCACGCCCTGGTTAAATCGGTTAACCCTAGTCTCAGCGGACTGATGACGTGGCAGGAGCACCTGCTTGTGTATTGGGAATAGCTAATGCTTGTTCGCCTCTTCCGTGGACACCTCATTGCCTTTTATATAAATAAAAACGTACACAGGCGGAAGGAAGGAAAAGGAAGGGGGAGACGAAAGCAGAGAGAGATTGAGAAAAAATTCCCCATCCTCCTGTAAAAAAGAAAAAAAAAATCTCCCTGCACAGAATTAAATTGTCTGGATCGGATATGGATCGTTTTTGGCTCCAATCCGAGTTCAGCATCGACCAATTTTGCTGAGAGACGGCTATAAAAATTAGAATCTCTTCATCATCCTCTTTACCCGCCTGGTTCTGCGATCTGCAGATGCCGTTATACCGTGGCGCGAAGGAATTCTACTGGAATTTGATTCGTAATACTCAGTTTCTGTGTCTCTGTTTCTATCAATTTTCTCTTTCTTCATCTGTCTCTGTTTTTTCCTTTCTTTTGCCGATTTCAGCGTAAAGGATGAGCATCGGGAAATGGATCGTTTTATTTTGGATCTTGAGTTTTCTTCTGAGTCTTATGTTCATCCAAAGACATCTCTTTTATGTTTTGTTTTCGGTTTCGTCCTCTGAATTTTTACTCGTTTAGAAAATTTCTCAAATTTTCAGTTTTCTTGTCTTTCCTTCATTTGTTTACTTTTTCATGTATTTTATGTCAGATAGAATTTTTGTACAGAAGTTAATATTTTCAATTCTTCATATTCCTGCCAATTTACCCCTTTTTAATGCTTTTTTCTTCCTTTTTTTACTTATTTATTGTCGATTGTTGAACTGAATTATTTTCCTATATTTTCCGATTGCCCTTTGTTTTCCTTCCTTTTCAATTGCAACCAATGATAAACAATAATTTTACATCCTAATGAAATATCATGTTGTAGACTGGGATGTAATTCAAATGGATGGATAAAATGCGATTCTTTATGGGGATTGAAATCCTTCTCTTCTCAGGTCCCTTCTGTTTCTTCGACTCCTCTGTTGAGAATATCCATTTTTTCTTAGATGCGACCAACAGGCTACCTTCCTGTTACATAAGGAATATCCATCAGTAGGGAATCTTCTCCTTACGTAAGGAATCTCGATCAACACTCAACACTCTACCTGCCTTTTACATACGAAGTCCCCACCACTAATATTAATAGAAGTCTTTAGTTTCAGGCGATCTTTGTTTTTCTCCTGGAAACGGGGTTGTGTGCCAGTTCTAGTGTCTGAAGGCAATCCATGAAATCTTGGTTCTGTCCATTTATATTGTGCATTTTGCATTTAAATCCATGGGAGTTGCTTCAAGTAGTGTGACTCAGGCTCCACCAGAATCCATTTTAAGTAACCAAATTACCTGCAAATTCAACATGATATAAGTTATAGGCGGTTTTCCATCTGGTAGAGTTTTCTAGGATGGGCACTTACGCAGCCATATTTACGAATTTTGTTCTTTAATGAGTCTCATGGAGCAATGGAGATCAATCTCCTGTTGCCTGACGGTTTTTCTTAGCTGTTTCCCAGCTTCTGGTAGATTCCTTGAAAGAAAAATAGATCTGATGGCTTTACTCAATGGACATTCTTATATCATTTGCTTGTAGTTTTCTCTTTTGTCAGTGTACGCCAGGAGGAGTAGGTAATGGTGTTTTCTCTCTCTGTTCTATAAATAGGTTTGAGAGTTGGGATCAGTTGATTGGTATGTTGGTTCCAGAGACATCTCTTGGGAAGAATTTCTTTTGATCCGATACGTGTAAGTCTTTCCCTATAGTAGGAATGGCTTAAGAAAGCTGGCAAATCTAATCTTGTAACACAGTTTAGTTTCTAAACTGCGCCACAGTTCAAACTTCCACTTCTCTGCTGTGAGTGGGCACTGTGTTGTTCAACAGTGCCCATGGATGCCACAACAAGCGGAACCCCATCCGTTGATTTCATCAACATAGTTGATCAACCGCTTACTCTTGCCCCTCCGTTGCAACCCTTCCAACGGCAGCAGCGTCATTGCTTTGGGGATTCCACCCCTGGAGAATTCCCTTTAGCAACGAACCCTTCAGTTGTTCTCCATGTCCTGACAGGCTGCAATTTGGACCCACAAGACCTTGCAAAACTTGAGGCAAGTGCCATTTTATGTACATTTCTGTAGGTGCCTCTTTTTCGCCTATCATGAATTGAAAAGTGCTGCTGATGGAATGAACTGCTGTTGCAGGCAACATGTTCTTTCTTTAGTCAGCCTGCAAACTTTGCCCCTGATTATGACCTCTCCATAGCTGAGCTTGCTGCATTGGATATGTGCCAAAAGAGGGCAATTTTTAAGCAAATGTCGCAAGAAGAGCGGGCAATTGCGAAGGAGAAGTGTGGAGGATCATGGAAACTTGTCCTTAGGTTTTTACTGGCAGGGGAAGCTTGTTGCAGGAGAGAGAAATCTCAGGCAATAGCTGGGCCAGGTCACAGTATTGCTGTGACTTCAAACGGTTCTGTATATACTTTTGGTTCTAACAGCTCGGGGCAGCTGGGTCATGGCACTGTGGAAGAGGAATGGCGGCCACGCCAAATCAGGTCACTAATTTCCCGTTGCTTTTTTATACTATCAAAATTTGGCTCCAAATAATAAAATAAGGGAGATGAGAGATCAAGATAAAAGAAAAGAAACATGACAACAAGAATCAAGAACATAAAATCTGTCTCTTGAATTTACTCAGATCATTGCAAGGGATACGGATTATACAAGCGGCGGCGGGGGCTGGTCGGACAATGTTGATCAGTGATGCCGGGCAGGTATATGCATTTGGAAAGGACTCGTTTGGAGAAACTGAGTACGGCGGTCAAGGCACTAAATGTGTAACGACACCAAAACCAGTTGAATCTTTGAAAGGCATATTTGTGGTGCAAGCTGCAATTGGAAATTTCTTCACCGCTGTACTTTCCAGGGAAGGCAGAGTTTATACCTTCTCTTGGGGCAGTGATGCAAAGCTAGGCCATCAAACCGAGCCAAATGATCAGGAGCCTCATCCTCTGTTGGGGCCCCTAGAGAACATACCAGTTGTGCAAATCGCAGCAGGCTATTGCTACCTTCTAGCACTGGCTTGTCAACCTACTGGCATGTAAGCTCCTTAGCATATATGTTTTCTTTTAAAAAAGGGCAAATTTCGCATCTACACATGAATTTTATCCTTAATTTCATTTATACCCATGAACTTCGAAAAGTTCCAAATGTACTCACGTGTTTTGTCTAAAATTCTTTTCATACCTACGCCTTTTGTGAAATGAAAATTTTGTCTAAAATTCTTTTCATACCTACGCCTTTTGTGAAATGAAAAATATGCTCAAACTGTAATTATAAATTTAATTTAAAACTTCATATTTAAATGAATTTTTAGTACTTATCTAGCAATAGAATCATACTTTTATTGCTGTAGAATCATGTATCATTTGAAGTGCATTTTCATCTATAAATTCATAATTAGGTTCTAGGCATATTAATCATTTTACATAGGGGCATGCGTATAAATAGAATTTTGGGCAAGCGTACATCTAGAATTTTGGAAGTTCATGAGTATAAGTGAAATTATGTATAAAATTCTTGGGTATGTGTGGAATTTGCCTTCTAAAAAATTATTTTTTATAGAAGGCTTTTGAAGATATTTAAACTATATCTTCCAGATTAGCATGTAATCTGAGTGAATTGTGATTGATGGATCCAATTTACTGTTGGCTATATAATGCTATGGCAATATATAATGTGACGTCACATCCTTTACAATAAGTGCAATGGTTATCTGCACATATGGATATTGGTTCTAACATTCATCTATCCTTTTGTGCTCCACCTACCATTAAATGGTCCTCATATGTTTGTTACAACGTTGCCTTTGAATCCTGAATTTCTGATATGGGCCGAAAATGGTAAGGCAAATGTTTCCAAAGTAAGGAGTCTCTTTGTCTACTTCTGTATCTTACCTATCCTAATTTCAGTCCATGGAGTATGGAAAACTTAATGTCGGATCATGTGAACTTGCATTTTATGCATCATAGAAAGGCTTTGTTTTTGTGATTTTCAAAATGATTTCATGTCGGGCTTTAATTTATATCATGGTGGATTGAGCTGTTCTGATGCAGGTCTGTGTACTCTGTTGGTTGTGGTTTGGGAGGGAAGCTTGGCCATGGCTCTAGGACAGATGAGAGGTATCCTAGATTGATTGAACAGTTTCAGGTATTAAACCTTCAGCCCATGGTGGTTGCAGCAGGAGCTTGGCATGCTGCCGTTGTCGGACGTGATGGACGTGTATGCACATGGGGTTGGGGACGATATGGCTGCTTGGGGCATGGGAATGAGGAGTGTGAATCAGTTCCAAAAGTGGTGGATGCCTTGAGCATGGTGAAAGCTGTTCACGTTGCCACAGGTGATTACACTACCTTTGTGGTCTCTGAAGATGGTGATGTCTATTCATTTGGATGTGGAGAATCATCTAGCCTAGGACATTCAACAGGGACTGATGGCCAGGTATTTCAACTCTTACAGCCACATCTGTATTTTTGTTTATACTTCTTTTGCTTTGAACTTGGTAATGCAGTGGCAGTGTGGTTAGTACCAAGGTTTCAGTATGAGTGCTTCAAGCTATGCCCCTTTTAGCTAGTATTAATTTTTAAATACACATAATTGGTATAGCGACGATTGATTATTGACATGAACTCGCACAGAATGGTAAATGTAGTGTTTTTAGACTATTGGTAATGGAATGCACAGAGCTTTTTCCCTATGTTCCTGCGCTCTTACATTGAGTTGGCAGGGTAAGCATGAGTTCTGCTGTGGCATTAAGTCCACTGAATTGAGTCAAGCATCTTCACAAGTTTCTTGAGGGTATTACCCTTGACATTTTTATATGATACTCAGTACAAAAGCATAGGACATGTAAAGATATTCAAAAAATACGTTTAAATGCACGGTTCATAGTGTCTTCTATCACCTAGATGATTTGGGGTGCAAGACGTTTAGGCTCTTGCAGTTTCTTGAAATCCAAATTAGATTGTCATGAATTTTTTTTGATGGAATTGTCATGAATTTTTGATAAGGCAGTGATTTATGCTTCTGAATGCGAGTTGACTCAAGCAGTTTTTCGTTTGGTATGAAATATGAAAATGGAAACTTGCAGTTTCTTGAAATTTTAACCGGAAACTTGCAGTTTCTTGAAATTCAAATTAAACTGTCATTAATTTTTGATGAGACAGTGATTTGTGCTTATGAATGAGACTTGAATCAAGCAGTTTTCTTTTGATAGGAAATTTGAAATGGTCTTATCCAATTTTGTGGTGGAATCATCCACGTACTGGAGCACACAGCTAGTCGTTGGGACCATTCATCAGCTGCAAATTACTGTAGCTTGCTTCCATTGAGACCAATCCAAATAAATGACTGCTGATGCCAGTTGGCCTGGCGGCTGGAAACGGAGGTCTAGAAAAATAGTTAAATGAATTATCTACTACGTTATGAATAAAATACTCAGATTTCTTTCTTGACTTCGCTCTGACTTTTTGTTATGAGCTGATCACTCTGTTTAAGGACACAGGTAATTTCCCGTCTTGAAATGACACAATTTTTTCTGAAATGGATTGACGCTATCAGGAGTACAAGACTCTGGCCAACATATTGTGTGTGTTTTGGTTAGCCCAGGCACCTGCTTAGGCATACATTGTTACATATAAAAGGTACTAGTCAATTTAGACAATCCAGACTTAGGTGTTAGTCCTCGAGCAAAATTTTTAGGGAAGAGATACTTGAAATTTTAATGGAAGTAAAATTTTTCATTGGAATTCTGATCACTTGCAGTATTCTTTTAAATTTATGTAGTATCAGAGGAGAATAATCAAGAATGCTGGCCCAAATTTATCTGAACGTCTGTGGTGGGACCATCTTGAGATACTGCAACTATAACTTGGATGGAACAGAGTGCTTAAGTCAATGGGCTGTCCGGGTCAACGGCGAAAATGCGGTTTGAATGACCGAATGTGCTGTTTGTTGGACATTATAACGAAAATGGAGAGATCATGGGAATTGACTTCTCATCCTATATGTCTACTTTGGACAATATGACATATTTCTAGTCTCTAACTCTCAGTCGTGTATTTTAGGCTATCTCTTTGCTGGAAATATACTATGTTTACTGGTAGTAGTAGACAAGTAGTAAAGATTATGCAAGCAGGAAGTCATGGTATGCCTCTTTTGATGTTTTGATCAATTGAATCTGCACATATTTTTTGATATTCTTTCATTTGTATGGGTGTGTTTGAGAAGTGGTAAAACTTTTGATGAAAAGTTTTTTGATGTAAAAGTTTTTGAATTGATAGAAAATGATGTGAGATGACAGGCATAATGATAAAGAGTAAAGCGAATAAAGGTAAAATAGATAGGTTAGTTGTATGGATAGTTTATATTAGAAATGATAACAAAGTAGGATAGTTGTATAGGAAGATGTAAAAAAAAAAAAAAAGGATAGTTGCAGATATTGAAAAGTTTTGGTTGGAGATATTTTTGTATTTGCTAAACACCCCCTATATCAAAAAGTTGGATAAACCATCTGAGCCTCCAGGTAGTTTACACTCATACTTGCTAATTGCTATGCAATAAAATCATTGATGAAATTGAAATTCTGACTTTTGGAGAATATTTACTTTTAAGTGACAAGGTGTTGTTTTTGCCTTCCACAGGCCAACAGACATTCCAATGTCCTAAGCCCAGAACTAGTAACCTCATTGAAGCAAGTGAATGAGAGGGTGGTGCAGATCAGCCTCACCAACTCAATTTATTGGAATGCGCACACATTTGCTCTCACTGAATCAGGGAAGCTTTACGCCTTTGGTGCTGGGGATAAAGGACAACTAGGCATTGAGCTTCTGGCCCACCAGAGTGAGAGAGGGAACCCTGAGCGGGTGGACATTGATCTCAGCTAATTCATAGCCTGCTTCTCAGTCTCTGCTTCATATCAAGCATTGTTGATTCTCCACAGTTCATTCATAAAGCTCCAACATAATTATCGACACCACACCTTTGTCAGCCTCGGCAAATGCATCATGGTAATTCTTACGTCAAAGTGGTTTGATCTCTCATCTCAGGCTTCTAAAATTTCTTGTCTATTTGTACATAAGAAAGTTTCACATTGCAAAAAAAAGAAAAAAACAAAAAACAAAAAACAAAAAACAAAAAAAGTGGGAGGTCCCTTGTGGGAAGCTGTGCATCATCAGCCCTTTCCTGGGCTAACCATTTGGGAGCCTTTCTGAATCCTATTTAGTGTCACAGTAAATGACTCTTTTAAGTGTCTTAGGTTTTAATTTTAAGTGTCTATGTTTGGATTAGTTCATTATCTTTGTATCTTCCATTTGATTGCATACCCAGTTCATGTTAAACCTGTTTGTTCTTCCTTTCTGTTTGGGGTTGGTGGAGATTCCCCGCTCCAGCTCTGACACCGAACTAATGTAGAACAAGAATGCACCGCAATTAATTTGTTTTTATAATAGGAAAGGGGCGGAATTACAAGAAACACGATGGAATATTCTCTAAGGGGAAAAATATTAGGGTGAAGAAAGGAAGCATTTGATATAGGTTTGATATGATTTGACATCTTGCCTCTGAGAAATATGCTTCTGATATCCTTAGCTGGTGTTTTATCCACTTTTGACGATACAACACTTGGATAATTTCTTTTTTACGACGTCTGTTTTGTTTTTTCTTTTTATTAAAATTTTACAGTGTCGGCTTTATCTGTTCTGATCCACGTAGGCGGTCTTATTCATTTCATGATTGAATATTTGGTAGGACCGAAGCATCTTTTTTGAAAGATAGAAATTTCTTCGTATTTTTGTGCCAAAATAAGAATGTTTGTACGGTATGTATAGTGCGAAGATTTTCATTCGGGTGCGCAACGATGCGGACATTTATGGGTCCCAAGGGCTAGGAATATATGAGATATCCAATGTAGATCAGCTGGTGTCGCAGGTGCTCATGAAAATGGTGGATTTCGTTCCAGTGGCAGCAGTTTGGTTTTATACGAAAATAACATACTTAATGTAGTACTAGACACCTCCAAGTGCAAGTCAAATGGGTGTCGGGTACATGCACTCACTCAGGTGCAAATACCTATTTTTTTTATTTTTTGACACAATTGTTAATTTAAGTATATTTAACATATGCATTAATTTTTATTATTTTTGGAGATTTTAAAGTATTTTTACAATTTTTTAAAAATATTGGTATTTTAGTAATTTTAAATTACTGAAAATGTCGTAGATTTTTAAAAATCTGGAAGAAAATTTAAATAAGTCTTACGAAAAAAGTTGAAAAAAATATTTAAAATGTGTTAAATACACCCGGGTGACTTGGTACACCCGGGCGAATTCAATTGTTTCGGAGTCAAATGTATAAAGAAACTTCGAGTCATGATCCCACCTGTTTTCATTGAGCTTTAGGGCATGTAATTGAATGAACTTTTTTTTTATTATTTTTTTTAAATTAATCGTTTATTGATTTTTTACCCAGCCCAAGCGCGAAGTTTGCACGTGTGTAGTTTTTATGAATTTTGGGTTTATGTAATATATTTTTGGGTATTTTATTTTCTAAATTCCAAAAAAATATCATATGAAATCAAAACATTGTAAATTTTGATAGATAAAATGTTTATTTTTAGGTCCACACATGTTTGGCAAAAAAACGAAAAAAAAAGTTGCAGCGTGCGCGGAAGCTGAGTGCAGGCGCTAGGTATGGACTCGGAAATTTTGGGGCTTGTAAGCTGGATTGGGATAGAACGGATTTGCTTTGGGTGAACATCGAAAATTTAGAAAAACTTCATGGCTTGATTTAACGTGTATTTGCTATGATAATTTTACTCCTTTATTCACTTAATGATCGATGTGATTAGAGCATTTTTGATTCCATCCATTCCAATTCACGTCGTGTTTGATTCTCCTTATTTTGTGTTTACAGCTTTGTTCTTAAACATTAGAAGCTTTTGATAAGTTGTCTGATGATGCTTGCGGGAGAGGGTTGTTTCTCTTTTGATAGATAAGCTGTAAGCAGCCTTGAGGTGCTTATGGGCTTATTTATTATCAGCTTCTATAAAAACTCATTTTCTATGTAACTCTTCCATGATTAAAATCATCTTGATGGTTTATGAATAGTTTAATGGTAAATATTATTTTTAAAGTTGTATTTTCAACATTTAATTAGTCTAAAATATTATTTGTATGTGGATAAATAATTTTATAAAATATTATTACATTTTAATACATTTAGTCTAAAATATTATTTGTATGTGGATAAATAATTTTATAAAATATTATTACATTTTAATACATGTGTAAATGGATATAAGCACTTTTAATAATTTACAGATGAATACACATATTTAAACAAATGTGTCAAATAAACATATTTGATCCAGATGAAACTTGATTTTTTAGATAAACGAATGATGTTAAATATAATAAATGAATTAGATTTTTTTTTATTAATGATCAACTTTCAAAAATTGAGGGGATTATATAGCTTTGCTTCTATGTAATTGTGGAGCACATTCACTATATTTCCTTTTTTATATGTTATTTAATAATGAAAAACCATTATATTCATTTTATCTTACAACTAGGTATATCTTTTTCTTTTATCCAAAAAGTATATCATTTTCATTATTTTATATCTTCATAAATAATTAATTTTATTTTTTAATAAAATTTTATCTTCATTAAGTTAATAAAACTATCTATAAATAGCATTAAAAATATCTATAAATATTTTAATTATTATTTTCAGTCTGAAATTTATCCATTTTTGAATTTAATATTATTTTAAAATTGAAATTGTTTGATAAATGAGTTCTTCTTCAATGAAAGCATGCTTTTATATAACTTTATCAATTTTTCACACTTGATAATTAATAGTAATTCACTTTATCTATTATATTTAGTATTATTTATTTCATTGATGGAAATCCCATTATTTATCTAGTAACATTGTACATGACTATTTAAGATATAATTACTGTGCGGATGTGTTGCCATATTATTATGCACATGTAAATGGATGTAATAAATTTTATAATTTACACATGAATATATATATATATATATATTTAAGTAAATGTGTCTTATGGATATATTCAATTTGGATAAACTTGGATTCCTAACTAAACAAATAATATTAAATATAATGGATGAATTGAATTTTCATACATTATCTGTGTGAAAAGTAGATCAAGTTATATGAAATCATTTCTATAAGCAGGATTTTTAATAAATATTTTATATATAATAAAATTAAGACTCTCAAGACTATCTAGTCTCTATCTATCGTTGTGGCATTTATCTTAAGTTGCATGAAACAAGATAATTTAAAATCATTTATTTTTAGTTGTGCCAGAGGACTTTAACTTATTTTAATTGAGGATGTTTTTGGTAATTTGAAAAAATGTGGCAAAGTTGGTGCGGGGAAAAAGTTTGAAAAGAAGGTAAGAGAGCTATGTGATAAGATATGAATAATGATTATGAGTCGAAGGTAGTTATATAAAAAATGTGTAAAAATTATTTAAAAGCAAGGGCAGAAGTATGAAAATGTGTAAAAATGATTAATAAGTAGGTTAATTGTATGAAAAAATGGGTAAAAATTATTAGAAAAGTAGTATAGTTGTCTCGAAAAGTGTGTGGAAGAGTTTGTGAGTTTTTTTTTTAAATTAAAAAAAGGCTATCAAACGCACCGTTAGTTGCTTATCACCTTCAATCACTTATTAGTCCAACAGGATCAAACAAGGCTTCATTCCTCTGTATGTTAGAATTTTCCTAAAGGTGGGTACTATTTAATTTTAGATACTATTGAGGGATAGAAAGAACTCGAGATTGCTACCTTCCTATGGCTGCAGTGCAATTTGTCTTCTGCGAGTTTGGGAAGAGGAATTGAGATTTTTGTTTGCGGGTGGGCAAAATGGAGCCCGATCCTATGCACCCGGGTGCACTGCACCTTTTTTTTTTGAAATTTTTTTCATCCAATGGTTAATCTAGGTTTATTAAAATTACGGAAAATGCCACTGATTTTAAAAAATCTAAACAAAATATCTAAAAGTCTCAAAAAATAGTAAAAATTGATACATATGTTAAATA
>JAXCLR010000001.1:78930672-78941953 GCA_035584095.1 Annona squamosa
TCTCCAAAAATAGTAAAAATTGATACATATGTTAAATAAACCTATATTAACAGCTTCATAAAAAAATTTAAAAAAAAATAAAAAAAATAGGTGCAGTGCACCCGGGTGCATTGAGGTTGAATGCACCCGGGTGCATAGGATCGGGTTCCGGGCAAAATAGTCCTTCCGAGGGGGCAACATTACAACTTTATTAATATTGCAAGACGAACTCTGGTATAGTGGTATCTACATTTGTGAGACATTGCAATAAAATAGAAAATGTGTCGACTTTTTAAAGTTTTGAAATACGTTCCAAGCCAAATAGCCCCACTAACATCACCATGACTATTGATTTACCAATACTTTAGAAATTAAGAGGGGCATGTTTTACAAATACCGAAACCACCGCATTTTCTAATTTTCAATCGGGTAAATTTTTATAGGTCTCGCAAAGAAGCCTTGCAACTGCTTTGTGAACTCAACGAGAGATGTTCCATCCCAAAAGAGAGAGCTGTTTGCTAATCTTCCAAATTATTATTTTAACGATCTTCCAACGGCGTATGAGAAGGAAATACAATCGATGGACTTGACCATGACGGGCGCGCGGGCACGTGTTAGGTCAGGGACTGATGGTGGATCATTGTTAGTCGCAAGTGATACTAAAATTTAAAGGGAGGGATATTCAATCCAACCTGAGCCGCTTCGATTAGGGTTTATGAGTGTGAACTGATTTGAGTCCATCCCCAACTCACCTAACCCAAACTGTTTGGGGTGGGTTGGGTTGGCAATCATTCAACCCAAGTTGGCAGCATTCTAATTCACTCCCTGCATGCGACTTGTTAGTGTTGAGATATTAATAATATTTCTTATGTTGTAGTTTAAAAAAATTATGTGAAATGGAATAAAACTTTGTTACAACTGGAACTATTCGACCAGATAGATTTGCTAAAGTTACAAAACAAATTTAGAACTAAAGCAGAGTTATTTAGTTATTTCAATTCAATGCCCTAGTCTCGATGCTTTAAAAAGTGCTCTGTAATAATCCGATGAGTTTCTGGTCGTTACAATTTACATGGACTGAATTTTTTTCCCTGATTGGTACTCAAACTGATTTTTTATGGTTATTTTATAATGATCTTAACTGTATATTACAATCAGACGCTGAGACATTTTTTACAATTTTCATATAGTATTCTATTAGGGGGCTGTTTGGCATTAAAGAAAACTCTAGGACGTTTTTTTACAGCCAAAAACTTTTCACACATTAATTGTGCCTTGGACCATTCAACCACTAACTATTGATGCATTAACTGCAGAGCAATCTAAAATCTACAACTTGTCAGCATTGTCAGCAACAGTGTGATGCATTGCATTATCGAGGTGGCGGTGGTAAAAACTCTTAGGTGCATCGCAACCATAGAAAATGGATGGGTATGGAGGTTATAGATCGTGGGATCATGTGAAATTTGAAACACATTGCTGGAAGTTCTGATTAGTTAGGTAAGGCCACATGCAAGCTCAGCGACGGAGAGAATAAACAGTCCTGATGATTTCAAAATGGTAGTGGTTGAAATGACAAACTTCGCACATTCTCTCCCCAACTTTGAAAGGTTTTACATGTGGATACAAGTTTTCTTAAATGCCAAACAGAGCCTAGACATCTAATAATAATCTTAAATTTCCTACTCAGTAGACAAGGTATTTTATAATTATCTCAATGTGTATTACAATCAGAGGCTATAAGACATTCTTATAATTTTTATATAACATTTTGTTAGACATATAACAATAATTATAAATTTCCTACTCAGTGGACACTTCTACTAAAATTCAAGACGACGTGATGCCACCACCATTCAAACTCACCACCAGCACTTGTTTGCCCAAGTGAGTTACCACGATGCCTATGGCGTCGTGGCTACTCAAGCTGATTTTCGATATCACAAAAATATGTACAAAAGCATGTAATGCTAGGATATGGGAGAAGAAAAACGGTGCCATGGAGTCACTTCTCCAATCAAATCTGTTTATTTCACAGAGTGGTGATTGTCGAAGTAAATGGGAATGGAAACGAAGCTTGAATCATATTCATTGAATGAAAAGCAGTCCATCCTCATCTTGTGAAAGGGACAACAAGCAAGTGTATCGTGTTATGTCATACGTGTGTGAACATTCGATTTGGTGGGCTAGTGATATTTATGGTTCGGCTACCGACTTCTATTGCACATGTGCTTTGTATAAAACGAGATTAGTACTTCATGAAAAATTGGATTGATTCGTTTTGGACAATAACAGTAGGTGAGACCAAAAAGCTAAGGTATAAGATTCTTGAATTAAATCCGTATCTTCATTCTCAATATAATTTTTTAAATTTTCAAGACAACTTTTTATATTTCTAATAGAATTTTTTTTTTTCCATTCCAAATATACTTCGTTACATTCTTCTCCTAAATACAAAATTCATCTAAAAATCTTATATCATTTGAAACAAGCCCTTACCCAATATCATTAGCGTGTACAGGTGATCGTATTGCAGACATGAAGAGAGGCTTTGAACCTGGGCTTGCAGTAAATAATTCAGAGCGTTCCATTCAAGTTAGCATGGCACAGTATAACAATAAATTCCTAGCTAGTTGTGTTCTGATCATGACTAGAAGATATCTCATATGATGGCAATCTGTTGGGTTGCCTAATTGAGGCACCCGACACCCACATGCAGTTCTCCGTCCTCCTGTAGTAAAATAACAAATAAATAAAATAATATAAAATAAAATTTTGCAAGGCATTTCTGGCCTACAATTGGATCAAATTCAAAAGGATAAAACAGTGTAGGTTCTGTGTGCCAAAAGAATCTGATAAGCCTAATAGAAAAGAAAATGTTTTCAATGGATGGGAACATTACACATCTAATAGCAAATTAAGTTAACAAGAATGCATAATGCATTTTTTTTTATATTATCATCTCTCTTTTTCTCCAAAATTCCAGAATTTTCTATTTCTTCCTCTCTTCTCCCTCTTTTCCTTCTTACCAAGCTTAAGGTTCGGGAATGGATTTTTTTGGGTGCGTGTACAGGAAAAGCTCAAACCATACACTTGAAAATATGCTTAAAAATGTCATTTAAACCCATGACGGTGTTAAGTAGTGAGAAAATTACACATTGTTAAGAGGCTTAGAGAGTTCCTGATTTATATGTACAGGAATAGGCTTCCTAACTTAGCTAATCATTTTTGGATAAAACATGTCCATTTTCAATATGATATCAGAGTGGTACCCAAGCCTGTTTGTGCTTATCATAAATCCAAGACTGATTTATATGTATAAAAATAAGCTTTTAACTTGACTAGTTATATTGGTATAGAACCAGCTCATTTTCAACACAGGGCGGATGAGGGCAGCTGAACTACGTCCCAGATGGGCTAACCCATTATTACTCGAATTTTTGTTTGTTCCAGAATTTCAAAAAAGTTTTGTTACTAGGGGTGTGTTTGGTTGGAAATAAAACTTTTGGGGTGTGTTTGTTTGAGGTCAAAACTTATCAATTAAAACTTTTCAACCCAAAACTTTTCACTCTTTGTAACTACTCTATTTTTTAATTATTTTTCACATTTTTCTATACAAACTATCCTACTTTTTCAATCATTTCTACACAATTACCCATACAACTAACCTATCTATTTTAACTTTATTCTCTTTACTCCTCATTATTACCCATATTATATCACATCATTTTCTATCAATTTGACAACTTCTATCTCTAAAACTTTTCATAAAAAGTTTTACCTCCAACCAAACACACCCTTGATGAAAAGTTTTTAAAGTAGAAGTTGTTAAATCAATAGAAAGTGATGTGATATAATAAGAGTAATAATGAGGAGTAAAGAGAATAAAGTTAAAATAGATAAGTTAGTTGTATGGGTAGTTGTGTAGAAATGATTAAAAAGTAAGGTAGTTTGTATAAAAAAATATAAAAAAATAATTAAAAAATAGAATAATTATAAAGAATGAAAAGTTTTAGATTGAAAAGTTTTAATTGACACTTTTTTACCCTAAACAAACACACACTAGAATACAGTTTCCAAATTGACAACACTCCACGATTCAAATACCAACACAACACGAAACAGATACAAAATCAAACTGCAAACTTTCAAATGTAAACTACAAAATGTATTTAGAATTTTTTAAAATAAAAACTCTGCAAACGAAGAAGAAATTTGCCACAGCTGTATGTTTATAGATGAGCCTGCACAGAATCTTCGAAGAAGGATTTAAAAAATAAACAAACAAACAAACGCATGTGCTGCTACAGCTTCTGATTCGTCGATGCTTCAAGCTACGAAAGACTGAAAATTTTTCAAGAATAGTAGTTAAAAGGAGATAATGTCAACATATATCTACTCCGGTCAACCTTGGAATTAGTGAACCCTCTTCTCTGTCCCTGGTGCATGGACCAGCGATGCATTAGCGGGAGCTTTTATGTCTGTAACATCCCAAACAGCTGAGGGATTGCCAGAGGCAACGCCATTAGCATTGTGGTAAGGGGCGCAGCCGTATGCACCAGTGTGCGTTGAGACTCCACCCAACGGAGTGTATAAAGTATAAACTCATTTTTTTAAGCTTATTTTCTTATTTTTAAATTTTTTTACACGACCACTAATCTAAATGAATTTAATATATGTATCATTTTTTATCATTTCTAGATATTTTTAAAATCAGTCTACTATCTTAAAAAATAAAAAAAATATATCTAAAAATTTTCGAAAATAATAAAAATTGATACATGTGTTAAATATACTTAGATTAATAGTTTAATGAAAATTTTGAAACAAAAATTTTAAAAATGGTTGAAATACGCCAAAGTGCATACAATAGGCTTTCAGTAATGGATGGTATATTTTAGATCCTGAAAGGTTGTGTATTTCATTTTTACTTAATTTAAAATTGCTTTCTCTTCTGAACTACTAAATACAAAATTTTATTAATTCCTTCTAAAATTCTAATTTATTTCTTAAGAATCATCTAACATCAAATTTTATTCTGTTAACTGTACCTTTCTGAATGATTCCACCCATGGCTGTTGTTTTGTTGGGAAGTCATGGTTGCCTCTCAATTTAGGAAGATTTATTATCAACTGTCAATTCTGGGATTACCCAACTTGGCCCGAAATCCTCGTATCCTTCGTTATGTTTAAAAGAAAGATGTTAATTTTCTTTTGTTATCACTAGGGTCCAAAAACGTGGCATTTTTCTGGCAGCAGATCGAAGACAGTTGTCCATGCCAAATTGCCGATACACAAAACAAGTCTTATTAGCCAATTTACAAATGTGAAGATGTCACTGTCATAATCCGCGGCAGCAGTTGGGATGTTTGGGAATATGAAAGTCATAATCCGCGGCAGCAGTTGGGATGTTTGGGAATACGTAAGTGGTGAGAAATGTGAGATTAGGTGGAATAGAAAATGGACTAATGTGAAAATTGAAGTCGAAATAAATAAGTTCGTGGGAAGATAGTTAAAAGAAAAAATGATTAGAATATTAAAGTAAAAGTAGAAAAATATAATGATCTAATAGATCTTAAAATCGGAGCCACAGCATTTTTCCTCACACGTTTCCCACGAGCAATTCCCAAACGTCCCTTATCCACCGTCAATTCCCAAACGTCTCCTTGTCCTGCCCCTCTGCTCTCCCATTTAGTACTGGCCGGCATCATTCATTTCAAGACGCATCTCATTATCTAGCTTCTTGTCCTTGATCTTATTCACCACGCCCAAGACGAGGGGCAGTTCCAGACACCCCAACCTTCTCGTTGACAGCTCCCGGCGGCTTGTCGTTTGCTTCCATATCCATTCAGAGAGATGGGAGAGGAGGCCAAGGGGGTGAGAACAGAGGCCCTGGAAGTTGAAGCCGGTGTTGAATCCTTCAACCTGTCAACCCAACGACAACAGCAGCATCTGCCCACCTCTGCTCACACCATCGATCACGGTCAGGTCCAATCGCCACCCACCCGAACACTGATCTTCCCACCAATCCACTGAACTGCTGTATCGACTGTTGTGGTGTTGCAAGTAAGAAAGAAAGGGCAGTGAAATGCAGATGGTGATCCAAACCATGCATCCTAGGCTCATAAAAACCAGTAAAAACTAAACTGAGCCTGCCGATCTGTTGGAATCCTTGCATTGATTTTGGTGGGGTGGCGGCGCCAAGCGTTTGTTTTTATTCTTGTGTTCATGTGTTTGTGATGTGTGAAAGAAACAAAGGCTGGTGGAAATTAATGCAGATTCATGGAAGCAAGTGGGTCTTCTGCTGGTGACGAGTTTCAACTGCGGCTACATACTGACGTTCTCCAACCTGATGCTGGCGCCGTTGGGATGGACATGGGGACTGCTTTGCCTGGCCTTTGTTGGTGCTTTTTCCTGGTATGCCAATTGGCTGCTGGCAGGATTTCATGTGATCGATGGCCGGAGATTCATCAGATACAGAGACCTCATGGGCTTCGTATTCGGTGAGTGCCTGCTTGCCAGAGAAATTAAAATTTTCTTTTCTGAATTTTCTGTGGATTTGCCAATCATTGCGTGGATGATGGTAGCTGGGTAGGGTTTGGGTCAGACTCTTTGACTGAAAAAGCTGATTTCGCGATCTAATTATTGGGGATAACGTGGAGTTCAATAATTGTGAGGTCCGTTCAGATTTTGAGTTCAAGGCGAATCCTTTCTCCTGCCATGTCCATCCTTGGACTATAGACCTTGTAGAGTCAGTCACCAAGTTTTCTCGGGAAAGGTCTTTTTTATCCAGACATTTGGCTGGTATTTTCTTTTTGACAAACTCGCTCCACCCATTTATGGCCACAAGATTAGGATTCGTTTGGCGCACTTCTCCTTACTTACACTCCTTTTCTCTTCTGATTTGATATTTTAATTATTTAATTATTTTACTTTTTTATTATTATCCTTATATTCAAATTATTTCTCATATAAGTATCTTATATATTCTCACTTCACTTTCTATTATATCTCATTTTCAGTTTTATCCATTTCCAAATGCATCCAATTATATTAAAAAACATCAATCTTAATCAGATTACATCTTATTTAAAAAACCTTAGCCTTGTTATTAAAAAAAAAACCTTAGTCTAACTCTTAACCTATTTAATATAATCATATCGGTTGTGGGTTGCTAATCAATAATTATGCATAATTTGTAAAATAAACATTAATAAAAATGTTTCAAAAAATTTTCTAGGATTACACGGGCTTATGGATTAATTGAGTTGGATAATTGAGTTAACGAATAATATAAGCTTAATCGGAAACCGACACATTGAAATCAATACGCCCCCATTTCCCTCGATTCTGCACCGATGAATAGACCCCGAGTTGGGCCAAGGTTGGCAAATTATAGAGATGATCAATAAAAGGCATCTAGAAGTCATATCTTCATAAAATAATACATTGGTCTTATCTAAAAAGATATAAATCAAGATACAGTCGGGTAATGAATGATATTAAAACAATTGCGTGATTAATTTGGCAGCCGGCATGATTGACTTGAGAAAGCTGGCTCTTTTCAAGTGGAGGACTTGGATCTTGGGAGTGGAGAGTTGAGGACAAAACATGCAACAGCTCATTCCATCAAATTGACAAGATTATGCAATCATCTGTGTCTAATAGCACTCTCTTCACCAGTTGTGTGAAAAAAAAACAAAACAAAACAAAACAAAAAAACGCTCTCTTCAAACTTCAAAGTCTCACAGGGTCAATGCTTGCATGATTTCGCGAGTCATGGGGACTGGAATCCTGGAGACGTTTGGTGACGTCTGTACGTGGGAAATGGTGGGGAATCGTATGTTGATTTTCGTTAGCTCTGATTTAACAATCTAACAATTTTATTTTTTTAACTTTATTGTTATACTCCAAATATTTTTCTTTCTATTTATCCTATTTATTTCAACTATACTTTTATTTTATATTAATCACATAATTTTTAAAATATTCTCTTTTTTATTTTTTATCTCATTCCAAAATTCCACTGAAAATCACATTACCAAATGTCCCCCGTCCTCTCGTAAGAAGTTGAGGCAGTTTCATGTGCCTTCATCAATCGATCGGCGCGATTGACTTTTTTTAAAAAAATAAAAATAAAAAAATCAGCGCGATTGTCTTTATATGAATTTTTTAAAAATATCGTGGATGCCAGAAAATGAGCACATGCAGCATGGACCGAAAACGTTATACAGTGACATTTGAGAAATCCAAGAACCTGTGTGTGTGTTTTAGGATTTGACCATGTCCAACCGGTATAAAAACTGCAACAAGTCACTTTTTATGTTTTAGAAATATTTTATTAAATTCTAAACTATTTAGAACATAAATTAATTTATATTATGGCATAAAATTACTTTAATTAAAATTTTATATATTTGTGAGTTAATATATATTTTAACTCAAAAATATATGTAGAGTTAATATATTCCTAGCGTTTTTCTGGGGAATATTACGCTAGAAATATTCCTAGCGTAATGCTGGGCAGTTGGGGTGTGGAATATCAAGACGTTTTCCTAAAAAAAAAATTATATATTTTAAATATTTAATACATTGGAGAGTTAATACGTAGCTCTTTAAAATTTAAAAATAAATATATTGCATAAAGCATAAAGTTTCAGAATGCGTAATTTTTGAAATAATAAGTAATACATGCTAATTTATATCCTAAATAGTTAGATAAAAAAAATTTGTAAAGAAAAAACAAGAAGTATCTGGTTGTTGTCTGAATGGAAACTACAACCTGTTGTATAAGATCTTAACTTTTAGATTTACGTTCTGATTAATACATGTGTATGTCCAGAGTCTCGATACACATACATGTTTTGAGACTTTTTATTTTATTTTTTATTTTTCTATTCATTTTTATGATTCAATATTTATTACAAGTACGAAGGCTCAATGCTTACTTTTTTAATTTAAAAATATTTTTTAAAACCTATCCATGTTTGACATATCTTATTATATTATGCTACCAAAGATATTTTCATCAGAAGTTTATATCTTATAAAAAAATATTTTTCGAAAGTGAATATATAACTATTAAAATTGTTGAAAAATATATTGCAACTATTGTACATAAAAGTTTATAATATTTTTAATTTCTGGAGCCATAAATAAATACACATAGATAAACATGATAAATGGTTTAAAAAATTAAAAATTTTAAAAAAAGATATGCGAGGAGCCTTTATACTTACAGTAAATATCGAACCGCTTTTCCCTCTCTCTATGTACAACATACATTTTTGAAAAAAATCAATAGCCAGATGAATTTTTTGCAATTGGCTTTTAGTAGCAAGGCAAGGGTCATGCTTTTTTAACTAGATATATCTTAACCTTTCCAGTTAAATTCTAACCTGAAATAACTAGCAGTGATGATGTGGTTGACATTAATTCACAATAATTATTTGTTTTGCAGGAAAGGAAATGTATTACGTAACGTGGTTCTTACAGTTCTTGACTCTACTCTTAGGAAACATGGGATTTATCCTTCTAGGAGGTAGAGCTCTCAAGGTAATTAATTATTGTATTTCCCCAATTTTCTATCCAACGCAATTTTCTGTTCCTTAAATATTCTGAATCCCCCAAAATTAAATATACCCAATTCAGGAAAAGAAGGATTAGCAAGGAAATTTTAATTAATGAAGCATTTTCTTTATTATCAAATGCCTATATCCATTTAATAAATCACGAATTCTCAATTGTATATATAAACATACATATAGAGAACAAATCTTCATTTTTGTTAGTTCAGTGGTGGCATGGGATCACTTAATTTCTTAATTAACATTTTTGGCATTTCTATATATCTTAATCAGGAGATTAATTCGGAGCTGAACGATTCTCCTTTGAGGCTACAAGTTTTCATTGGTGTAACTGGAGTGGTCTACTTCGTTTTTGCTTTTGTGGTTCCAAACATGTCTTCCATGGGACGTTGGTTAGGGGCCTCAACAGTACTTACCTTCACATACATTGCCGTCCTCATCGGCCTTTTAATCAAAGATGGTACAGACTTGCCTCCCTCCATCTCTATATGCATGTGCGTTTGATTCAAAGCTCTTTCTACTTAATTAATTTAGGCTGTGTTCTTAGATTGTTATCATGGCGTTTTGTTAATCAAAGCACACAAACGGTCATACCCTCACAAATAAAAAGAGTCATAAAAGTTTAAAAGAGAAAATAGAATGAGTTATATAATGTGATAGAAAGCAATGATTAAAAATAAAATAAATACAGTGAAGTATGTTATTTTTCATATGAAAAAGTTGAAAGAAAAATATTGATTGGAATATCTGTAGTGATGTTGGAAATAAAAAACTAAGAGTTCGGTAGTCAGAGATGTCAAATGGTCTTGAAAATCATCAAAAGAGAGGGTGAAAATGCTGGGAAAAGGTTTTCATCCTCTTTCCTTGTTTCCAAACAGATGGGGAAAAAAATGGTTGCAGTCTGTCGCTTAATTTCAGTTACAATATTGATGAATGTGTTGCACGTTACGATCAGGGATGGACATGCCAAGCAAGAACTACAGGATACGTGGAAAGAAAGTAGATAAGGTTTTTAATTCTTTTGGTGCAATTGCAGCAATTCTCGTTTGCAATACATCTGGTCTGCTCCCAGAGATACAGGTATGCACATATATATACAAGCAATTAAGTCAGTTATAAATTCAAGTAACCAAAGACAAGAAATGAGAAATATATATATATGTATGTCCAGCTTAATATGATTTTTTTTGCTTTTCTTAGAAAAAAAATAAAAAACTCGAATCCGATAACAACAAAGGAGAACTGATTACAAAATCCAAGTGTAGCACCCGCCGGGAGCGCTACGATGGGCTCGGAATAGGTTTCCCGGGCCTTGGAAATGTGGATCGTGGTGGGTAGCAACTTGGGCTTAGATTTTCTGCATTCACATGGGGTAAAACGCATTAAGATTCACGGTTTTAGATAAATCTTGCGTATGAGCGTTTTCTCGTGATTTCAGCAGCATAACGGCTAAGACGGGGCTTTTCGTACACGGGTCAAGTCACAAATCCGGCAACATAACGGCAGCGTACTATGCTGGAATCTGCGGACCCACGTGCACCCGCCTTGCCGGGGCGTTAGCTCAAACACGCACACACAAAAATAAAGAAAAACGGAATCGCCACTGATCTTTAAAGGGAGATCAGCCCCTGTTTAGTGAAATAAAGCACTAGTTGTACAGAGCTCGGGTTCCGGCCTTCGGGTTGAAGCAAATATGGAGAAATCTGCCAACCCGAG
>JAXCLR010000001.1:78942053-78994155 GCA_035584095.1 Annona squamosa
CCGGTGTTTTGGGTGAGCCGTTGTAGAGGCCCAAAGTTGTAGAGAAGCCTACTTCTGAGGCTTGGTGGGCTGCATTGTGGAGCCCGTTAAAGCGGCCTGTAGGAGTTTCGCTCTTGTGGGCCGGACCTGGTTTGTTGAAAAGCCTGCTTCGAGGCTTGGTGGAGTTTCACTCCCGTAGGCTGAGTTTGGAAGGGCCTGCTTAGCTTTCTTGAACCTCCTTTTGCCTTGAATTTGTTTGGGCTTGGACCTTTTCTACATATTGTTCATTTTGTGCTCGAGGGAAGGGTGTCAACACCAAGCAAATCATCTTCAACAATTATCTGAACTGAGAAAAGGACATGAATTTATTGAATCTAGTAGTGGTTGATTTTTGCAGTCGACTCTTCGATCACCGCCTACAAAGAACATGAGGAAAGCTCTCCATGCACAATATTCGATTGGTCTTGCTTTTTATTATGGGGTGAGCATTCTCGGATATTGGGCTTACGGTTCATCAGTTTCGGAATATCTCCCCAAAGAGCTAAGTGGGCCTAGGTGGGCTAAGATCTTTATCAATGCGGCAGCCTTTCTCCAATCCATCATATCACAGCATGTAAGTATTTCAAGGGTTATGATCTTGTTAGCTCAGCTAACATAAGCCAGGCTAATTTTTGTATTTCTATCTTTAAAAATATTTTCCCAAATTATTTAATTCATATGTCAAAATTTGTAATTTTTGCCAACATTTTTTGGGGTGAAAATGACTTAAATATCCCAATATATTGACTTTTGAAAATAAACATGTTTCAAGTACCCGAATTTAATTTCATACATGCATGTACTTAAGATGATGATCTGATCTAACCAAGACCTAATCCTTCAATTGAAATTTTCCTGATGCATCGTGGATTGATGATGTATTTAGATGTTTTGTGCACCAATACATGAGGCTCTTGATACCAAATTCTTGGAAGTCGATGAAAGATTGAATCCTAAAGAAAGCCTCAAGCGTAGGCTTTTCCTGCGAGGTCTTCTCTTTGGGGCTAATACGCTCGTCACAGCTATGTTCCCTTTCATGGGAGATTTCGTCAACTTATTTGGCTCCTTCACACTCTTTCCACTTACATTTGTATTTCCAAGTATGATTTTTCTCAAGGTAAGTAAATCTCTTTTTTTTCATTTCTAGCAACAAATATTTATTAATTAATCATAGGAATATTTGCATTTGTCTCCGAATCTTTTTAGGATTTTGCATAATTATTTACTCATAATTATTGCTTTTTGCAAAGATACCTCTGTCATTATATTTGATTGGAAATGGGCCAAATTTGACCCGTCGAATTTTTACTTTCGTCAGGAATCCTGATAACTGTTAATAGCAGCGGTGCATTTTGAGGACAAAGTTTATAAATAGGGAAATTTTTGCAAATTTAAATATCATGTAAAGTTGAAAGTTTGCAAAATGATGGGGAGAAAGCTGCAAATAGGCCATATAATACGAGGCCAGATCTTATAGGGCTGTTGTCTGTTTAAAGCGGTAAAAAATATTTTTAAATTTTTTGTAAAATTTTTCATAGATGTATGAGCCTTACCTATATCTATCACCATTTGAATTTTTTTTGTATTTTTTTAAAAAAAATTACACCTTTTTTTATTTCCAAAAATAAAAAACCATGGACCAATCTAACATCAAGCGGTAAAAAAAAAAATTAATGAAAAATTTCACCGGTTGATGTGCATGTATTCACGAATTTTTTTTTTTAAAAAAAATACAACTACTTTACAAGCGGCCATGCAGGAAAAGTGGGATATAAAATTAGGAATATTGGGCATGTTTATTTAACACAAAAAATTTTTAAATGAAAAATTTTTAATCTAAAATTTTTCACTTTCTAAAACTACATTACTTCTTAATATTTTTTACGATAGTTTTCTTATTCGTGCAACTATCATACCTTTCAATCATTACTATGCAATTATTTCAACTTTATTTTTTTATTTCTTATTATTACTTTCGTCATATTATATTATTTTTCTAGTTTAAAAACTTTTATACAAAAATTTGATTATTTTCCAAACACACTCTTTATGTTTATGTTTAAAACAAGATCACATTCGTTGGCGCAGGTGAATAAGAAAACAGCAGGAAAAGAGGAGAAGCTTTGGCACTGGGCTAATGTTGTGCTGTTCTCACTTCTGGCCGTGGCCACCACAATAGCTGCCATTCGCTTGATTGTGAAGAATGCCGTGGCTTATCATTTCTTCGCGGATACATGAGCACTGCATACACAGCTGCTGTTGCACTTCCCTTGCTTTTCTACATGGAATTAATAACATTCCACTCATTCCTAGACAACTGGCCTTTCAATGTGCTTGCAAAGCCAAGCTCAAACGATTCTTTACATGTGTGTAACTAATCATGCCAATTAACTAATAGTAAATTATATATATTTTTAAAATTATCTGTTGTTATCGTTAATGACAATTGATTATTGTGAATAACGAAAATAAGTAATATCAATGGGTCGGATGCTTTTAGGTTAAGTGCATTGATTAAAAGGTAATTAGGCTATAAAATAATCTTACTAAAATTATTCTAGTGACATAAAAGGGAAGGATCCTATACAGTCGACTGCCTTTAATCTTAACCCAACATTTATGATCTGCATATCACGAATATTAAAATAATAATCCGTGAGGATTAGAATAGACACGATTGAAAAAATACCTTTTCTTGGATCAATCCCAAACCAACTTCTTTTTTCTTTTCTTTTCTTTTTATGCTAATCCTAAACCAACCGTTGGGAGAGTCATAAGAAAGGGGAGCAAAAAAAAAACGAGTTGAAACCAAAATCTAAAGAGGTAAACATAATTTCCGAACACATGAATGCCATATGTTCGTCATCAAAAAAGGCAAGTCCTTATGGATTGATTTATATTTAATTTACATAATCTTGTAATCTTGTTACTGGGTTACTTAGCCTAGGCAAAAATCTATTTTAAATTTTTTATAAACTTGTTAATATAAATGTATTTATTATATAAGTCATAGTATAAAAAATATATAAGTCTAAGTTTTATCATTTTTAAAGATATATTTTAAAAATTTTAAAAATAAGGTTATTTTAACAATGTCTAACTCTTGAAACTTGCTAAATATCCTCTATGTTTAACAATCTAAACATATATATATATATATATCTCAAAAAATAGTAAAACTTGATTTGCATAGCAAACACATTTATATTAACAAGTTTATGAAAAAGGATGTGTTTAGGAAATTGTAAAACTTTTAATGAAAAGTTTTTGTACGTAAAAGTTGTCAACCTAATAGAAAATGATGTGATATTATGGGGTAATGATGATGAGTAAGGAGAATAAATTTAAAATAAATAGGTTAATTGCATTGGTAGTCGTGTAAAAATAATTTAAAAGTAGGATTGTCGTATAAAAAGATGTGTAAAAAATAATTAAAAAAGAAGTAGTTATGGAGAGTGAAAAATTTTAGATTGAAAATTTTAACTTGACAACTTTTTCAAATTGCCAAACACACCCAAAGTAAAAAAAAAAAAATGTTTATTAGCGTAAGCTAAACCATTACTTAGCTTGAATTAATAAGATGATACCTCCATTAAAAATAGTCCTCTAAAAATGGCATTCGATGAAATCTTATTTAAAATAATAAATGTTCGGAACTTTCCATTCCGCCCTTAATCCATGATTTTCTTCCACTTCCTTGATACTACGTATATAAGCTACATTTCCTTCTCCTTAACCTCGAAACCCCTCGAATTTTAAAAAACGAAAAATCTAACAATAGAATAACTAGACTACAAACAGAAAACAATGAGACACAAAATAACAAGAGCAAGTTATAGGTATATATAGCTAAGCATCAACAAATCTCAGCCAGATTGCTTTGCTAGGAATCCCTCCATTGACAATGGTGAGCAAGTAGTAACCAGGAGGTGCAGCAATTGAAGACGGAGGAGCTTCAAGAAGAGCAATGACCTCACCTACACCTACCCTCTTCTTCCGCTTGCACCTCAGCCTCAACATCCTCTGATTCATGGACACCGAATGCGTCGCGAAAGGCGGCGCATAAACATGAAACGCCATCAACTCGCTGGGCCTTCTCCCCAGCCAAAACCGAACGCTGAATTCCTCCCCATACCTGATAGCCTTCCCTCCATCCTCACGGAGAATCGAGATGAGACTGGGCCTCTTGTCATCAAAATACTTCCCCATGTAGTAAGGAACAAACACCTGCAACCTCAGCTCCGTAGCGAATTCCACCCCTCTGAAGGTGTAGTGCTTATGTGGATTGCTTCCAGCCACCAAAATCCTACCATC
Organism: Annona squamosa; assembly: GCA_035584095.1. Classification (NCBI taxonomy): domain Eukaryota; kingdom Viridiplantae; phylum Streptophyta; class Magnoliopsida; order Magnoliales; family Annonaceae; genus Annona; species Annona squamosa. The sequence continues at coordinate 78,946,386 of JAXCLR010000001.1, forward strand.
TGGAAGAACAGCTGCCGAGGAATGATACATTCTGGGTATGTCTGTGCCGTTCAATACGGAAAATCTGCTGCCCCAGCTCTTCATGGGCTTGTATAGGTAAGGGTTAAGAGAAGGTGTTCTGGCCTTGTTCCAACCGGCACACCCGCGTTTTGCTCCGTTGATTATCAGTACTTCTCCATTGGGGAGCATCAGCATGTCGTTCATAAGGCGAGGCGCCGGCATTTCCTCCATCGCCCACGCCGGCGATGCCGCGGTGATCACCATCCTCCCACAAGAACTTAGCCCCATTTTGTACCTGTGTCTCTTGGCAGCCCTGTAAGCGCCGAAAGCCGCACCTCCACATATCATGATTTCCACCTTCTGGAAATCATTCTCGTGGTTGAGAGGCAGCATCACAGAGGAACCAGTGCTGGGGTAGCTCCGAGCTCCACGTCCAGGCATCCTCGGGAACGTCTTGAGTACCGTCCCCTTCTTGTAATCGAAGAGTATCGAGTCACGGTTGGCGAAAATGAACAGGTTCCCATCAGAGGAGAGATGGAGGAAAGGGTAGAGATTGTTCCCACCTCCCCTCCTGTTCTCAGTCTCTTGCAAGAATGGAAGATAATATGATCCTTCCCCATAAGAAGTTTTCGGTACAAACTCATAGGTGTATGTTCTCCGGCCGCCAACAACGATGACGCGGTTGTCCGGCAGCAGCTGGTTGGAAGCGTACCAGCGCTTTTTGGCGAGGAGGGAGTTGGATTCAACCCAATCACACTCTTCATGGGCGCATGGGTAGAAGCGTCTGATGGCTCTGGCGCCGTTCCGGGAGCCGCCAGTCTGGAGGAGGGTACCGTTGCTGAGGAAGGAGCCCGAGGAGCACCATGTGTCCGTCTTGAGAGTGAGGGGGCGGATGGTGTTTGTCGAGATATGGTACTCCAAGGAGTGAGCCCAACAAGAAGGATTAACGGAATTGGAGCTACATGTTTGATGTGGGTCTGGTAGTGGGTAGGCAGAAGGACCGGCTCCAGTCTGGTCGAACATGATCACTGTGTTTCTGTGCGTGACTGCCATGTGCATGGCGACGACGCCAACGTTGCGCAGGAGGAGTTCCCATGTTCCTCCTTTACCACCTCCTGAAGCAAGACCAACCCACTTGCCTAGTAGCATCGCTAAGAACATTGCTAGGTGTTTGAGATTAATGGAGGAGGAGAATAAGCTGTTCCTACCCATAATCCCTGAAAAATATGAATGCACGTGTATGTGTCTGTGAGTGAGATGGATGGACGGACGAAGAAAGCGAGATGGGTATGGTTTCTGTGTGGATTTTATGATCAGATGAGAGATGGTTGAAATTGCATGGGTGAGAAAGAGCGGCGAGGAGGGGCAGGAATTGGCGTAAACGCGTCTTTGGTGAAAGGTTCACACAGATGTTTTTGAGGAAAGTGGGAGGAGAGATCAAAGATTAGTGGGATTTATGTCTGTGTTTCATATGGAAAACTCTAAATTTTATTGCATTGGTTCCGATATTACGGCCTGAAATTTTGAAATCTGTTTCCCAAGAAGATGGTAATGTTTAGGAGTTTTAAAAGCAATGCCGTGGGATCCAAAAGGGTGCGTTTCTAACTTCACATGTGCAAGATGTATGGAAATTTGGTGGGCCATGGGAACGAATGATTTTTGCACCCCTTGATTGCATGCAAGGAAAATCCTCACCTCGCCAGACCCTTCAAAATCAATCCGGAGATCGATTTAAACTAGTATTCATCTAGCCGGTCTATCACTAGATTTTCAGGCCAGCATGTCGAATTAATTGTTACTCGTTAGATAATGCCGGTTACGTTTGATTGATTTGAAAAATGAACTTTCAAATGCATAAGCAACCCAACGAACAAATGGCTGTTACAATGGAAGATCAGAAATGCTCCCTTGTTAGTTAGGAAGTAATTAAAGCTCCGGAACGGGGATGCGGAGCAGCGGAAACAAATGGAAAAACATTTTTTAGGAATGATTATGTACTTACTTAAGCATAGAACCCTCTGTGCTAAGGACCCTTTGTTTTTTCACTTTTAAAATATTTTTCGAATAATTTAAACCATTTATCATGTTTATCCATATGTATTTATTTATGATTTCGAAAAGTACATAAGTTGAGATTTTTAAATACTATATTTCTACTGCTGTACATTTTTCAAATTTTTAGTGATCATGTATTCACTCTTAAAAGATACTATTTTAAAACAAGATATTAAACATTATCAATGGTTTCATGATAAAAGATATGAGCTTTCAATAAAAATAAAAATGATTTTTGGTTTCATGATAAAACAAGATATATTAAACATTATCAATGGTTTAGATTTTAAAATTTTAAAAATAAAAAATAAGTATGGAGGGCTTCATGCTTACATAAGTTCTGAATCATTCTTATTTTTTACAAAAAAGACTTTTCATTTTCTTTCTTTTTATACATTTTGTTAACAATCTAGTTCTTCACATTTTATCCCTCGATTTTAGTATTTTGCCTATTACACTAAACGGACGGATGCCAACAGCGTTTCCAAAGTTTGATTGGACGTATACTCTCCACAATTTTATTTTATTTTTTTTTTCTGATGCAAACACCCCACGAATTTTTAACCGGCCTTTTGTTACATGCAACCGGTCACAAGTTGTATTTTCTGGGTTTTGCATTTAAAAAAAAAAAACAAAAAAAAGATCAGCGACATGGATTATGTTCTTTTCCTAAAGATTTCTATAATAGAAAAAATCACTTAAATTGGATATGAAATGAACATGGCTTTCACTTTCACACTGTTTACTAACTAAATTGTTTTAGGGAAGCACTTCAATTAATCCCTTTTGAGCTAGCTATAGATTTTTAACAATTGGAATAACTAACAAGCAAGGTACAAGCTTTTTGGTTTAAAAATAAATTAGGACGTGGATGTTCTATTTTTAAAGGCCAAATTATATTTTCCTAATTTTGTTTATTGAATGGTGTAATTAGTTTGTCCCTGAAAATTTCCCCCAGATGTAAGCCGGGGTTTCCAAACTTTTTCACAAAAATCAAGTTTTCTGAATTTGAAAATATTTTCCCAAAAACGTTAAGTTTCGCTTTAAAATTTTCAATTTCATGCACCAAAGTGAACAGGTACATCTATAATATTTCAACCCCATCTTGGTGATTATATAAACTCAATCCATTTATTACATTCAATATTATCCATTCAATCAAGATACTAAAGTTCCTTTTGATCAGAATCTTATGGGCCAGATTTCTAAAATATGTATAAAATTTGAAATTCACTTAAGAATCTATTGAAAAAAAAAAATTGGAATGTTATAAAGTCATATATAAACATTATTCTAGGTGGGATGCATACTTTACTAGATTTAGACATTTAGTTTATAATTCGTGGGTTTAACAATAAATACACGGGATGAGATTCATTCCAGATTATTTTTTTTTATTTTTTGACCACCACGAATCTTTGGGTGATGATTTCTTGGTTCCAAGCTATAGACATAATGATGAAATGAATGATTGGATTGGATTTCTTATGATCACTTAAAAAGGGTCCAAAGTGCTTACCTTTAGCTAAAGGTGTTAATGGTCATGTCAACCCATCAACCAGCTCGTTTAACATGTTTATAAATAAATTTCAAATGAAAATTTTTAATAAATGAGTTATAATCTGTCAACCCGTTCAATCGTTTAATTAAATAAACAGATTATTGTTAAAATTTTATAACCTGTCAACCCATTTAATCAATTTAGCTCGTTTAACTCATATAAATTTAATTCATTAAAGATATATATATATAGGGATTTATTCCAGTGCATGCGGCTGCACCGTGCAGTCCATGCACTGTGGGCCCCACCTGATCATAGATGAAAAATCCACCCCACCCATTGTATTTAGAATTGTTCACTTTAATAGTATACCAATTTTCATCCAAATCCAACATGTGTGCAGTCCTCATCTTAAAATGGTGCAAAATCAACATAATAAAATAGTTTAATGTAAAAGTCAAGTTTAAAGTGGTTTTTTCAACATCTAAACCATCTAAAGTATAATTTATATATGGATAAATGAGTGTGTAAAGTTTCATTACAATCTAACATGTGTGGGGTCCATTTTACAGCAGACTGCACCGTAACTTTATACACTCATTTATCCATATATAAATCATACTTTAGACCGTTTAGATGTTGAAAAAACTACTTTAAACTTGATTTTTACATTAAACTATTTTATTACGTTGATTTTGCATCATTTTAAGATGGGGACTGCACACATGTTGGATTTGGATGAAAATTGATATGCTATTAAAGTGAACAATTCTAAATACAATGGGTGAGGTAAATTTTTCATTTATGATCAGGTGGGGCCCACAGTGCATGGACTGCACAGTGCAGTCGCATGCACTGGATTATTTCCCATATATATATATAAACCCCTTCATTTTTCTGCTAAATTTTCCTTTCGCTACCTGATTTTCATTTTCCCGTTAATGCCTTATTTTTGTTTCTCCTATATTGAAAACATTCTTTCATTTATTTTTGTGAGATCATTATCTATTAAAATCTAAGCCTTTACGTTGTTTGTTATACAATCAATTAACAACCTGTCAACCTGTTTATTAATTGAGTTGTAAACGAGTTAAGGTTGATACTTTTTAAATGGGTTAATAAATGGATTAAGGTTGAAATATTTAAATGGATTAGGATTAAACTCTTAACCTGCCCAACCCGAACCGCCAACACCCCTCCCTTTAGTTATTAATATTTTTATAAAAACCTTTTCTTATTACTTTTATTTACTTTAAATTTATTTAGTTTCTGGTTTATCTAAGAAGGTGTTTGTTTCCCTAAAACAATTTTGAACCGAAACTTTTAAGTTAAAATTTTTCATTTTTCATAACTACTCTATTTTTTAATTATTTCTTCACTCTTTCATATATATTTTACTTTTCAATCATTTTTACACAGCTGCTCATATGCCTAACATATCACAGTTTTGAGGCATATCCTAAATTTCTTTAGGATATCAAGCAGATTCATTCTGCCAATCATGCTAAAAAGAGAACCGCAAAAGCCGCAAAGCATTTTCACTGCCATATTCTTATGAATGTTATGCAAAACAGAACATATGCCCATCATCGCATATTTAATTAGCCCTAGCCCAGCCCCAACTTTGCTGTTTACGAATAGGTTGTGTTCGAAATCAAGGGAAAACGATCTATTTAGAAAATTCTAAATTATTGCTATCCAAATTATTAGTGCGTCATGAATGAGGTAGGGATCATTAAATTTTTGCAAAGATGGACAGTTCTAATCTCAATTGGGATGAAACGGGTATCATACAAAAGCATGAAATTGATCATGTTTTAATAGATAGATATATACGATATATCTATCTAGATTTGCAAACTAATCAGTTCCTACTTACGCAGTTACACCGATTTAGGAAGCTTCAGAAATTGTTACGGATCTAACACAGCATTTTTTAAATTTTTTATAACCTTTTCAACCTGGATTTATTTAATTTATAATTTAAATCTAACATTTTTGAAAATGTATATGTATTTTTTTTAATTTTAAATACTATAAAAAATGAAAAAAAATAATAATAAATTTTGCAGCTGCCACATGCGATCGCTGCACTAGCATAAAAATATCCAAAATTTAAGCGCGGAAGAAGTAAAAACCAACCATAGGCTCCAACCGACCCATATTTAGTGAATTTCAAGTTAAAAAGGAACCCAATCTATGCACACTGGTTTGAATCTTTAAGCCACCTCCAAGTTGACCATTTAAAATTGCAACCATAGTTCCCACTTGAATTATGTGCTAAGACGGTACGTCACATTATTTTAAATTTATATTATCATGCCCGCCACATTAGCTTAGGACAAGGATCACAAGATATTGATAAAACATCATCTCCACGTAGAATAGACTTATCTAAATATTATTCAAATTGCTTTGAATTTGGAAGTACCGAGGACAGAGACAATAATGACAACAGATCGTATCACTGACAATGGAATTGCATTCGGCAAAATTCGAATGTGTTCCTATTGGCAACTAACAAGTTCCCCGCAATCCTCTAAAAGATCCATGAGTAAAACAAAAGAATTTCAAGATGTTCCAAGGATGTACAGAAGTGACTCCTCACCCCAATCAAATCATTTAGCAATAGCATCCCTCTTTCTTCCACAAGAAATTACAAAGAATTTCAAACTACAGAAGCAAATTTGGACAAGATGAAGTAGTTGTACAATACCAACAAACCATCAATCACCCTGGAATTCAGTAAAGCTTTATTCTGGTGACTATTTGGCTCCGACATATAGGGCATGATTCAAGAGTCTCCCCGCACTCGCAGCATGTCTGCAGAACCAAGTTTTCTGCAACAGTTAGATGTCTCCACAAATATGAATATAATTAGAGACTATTGGAGATCCAAGGCATCCCCATCCAATAAGCAAGACAAAAATAGACTAATGAAAACAAGCTTGTCAGAGAAGCAATATTTTCTTGCTTCCACAAAAAAATGCCGAAGAAATAAGCAAAATCCCAACACAGCCAAATGAGGATTTGAAAATTTTTTTGGTAACTTGAATAAAAAGTGAAAAGCCATATTAAATGCATAGCCAGACAAAGCTTTTGCCTTAATTGCGAGAAGGAGAGAGCAGTAAAAAAGAAACACGGAAACAGGATATGAGCCTACCAAAAGGATAGAATAATTCACCTGATGGCCACAGCCAAAAGCCATGTCTTTGGGGTTAGTAAGGCAAATTGGGCAGATCTGTTCAACAAAGGTAACAAAAATTACTGACAGATTACAGTGGTAAAAGCACTGGCATTGCACACCAACAAAAGACAGTATCAACCTACTCAATTTTGTTGTGGATATTAACAAGAAAATGGCATAGATTATATATAATTACAACAAAATCAATATTTAACTGGAGGCTGAAAGGGATATTTGACTACCTGGTGGTCATATGCAGCACTTGCAGGAGGAGCTGTGCTTGGGGCAGTCTCATAAGTAGATGAATGCTTGGGTGAACTAAAATCATAGTAAGGAGGAGAGCTTGGCTGGTAAGCACTGGACTGAGAGGGCTTTGTGTAATTGCTGGACTGAGAAGACTTAGTGAAACTGCTGGAATGAGAAGGCTTTGTGCTGTATGAAGTCCCGCCACGACTTCCAATAGGTGGAGGGAGAGCGACCCAATCTCCACCCCTACCCTTCCTCCGACTGGTTAATGAAAGGTTGACAGAAAACAAACAGGTCAATATATTCCTTGGATGTGAATATGCAACACAATAAAACTAGAAGGAGGAGATTTCTACCCCAAGATGTTGAGCTCTATTGTTGCCTTATATTGTGATGGTATCTCCATCAGTGCTGAAAGTGCAAACTCGGTCTCCTTTCTTGATACAGGAACGTTCTTTGACATGATCTCTGTGAAGTTCACAAACTGAAATCCAACACAAGCACACACTTCCAATCAATTTTGTTAAAACCAAGCCATGAGCTTAACTTTAAAAGGATAAAAACAAACGAACGAAATCTCTGGTGTAGGTCAGACTAGTCCAACCGTTGGGTGATGATAATGTAATACAATTATTTTAAAATATTTCGAATAAATTAAATTTATATGATTACATGAAATATTTAAGTGAAATATACATTCCCATAAAAAACAAATAACATAACGATGACAAAAAATTCTAAAAATAAATATAATAGAATAATCAAATATATGATAAAATTTTATTATCAGCAGATTTACCTTGAAATTTCATTGTTGGCAATGCCACTTTGTCAATGATTCATACTGGTATACAACTTAATTACTTCAGTGCCTCTAAAGTGCCTCTGAAGTAATTAAGTCCTTGGTAGTCAGAACTTGTAAAATGTGGACTGCAAGGTGCTGCCACTCATGCCTTTTTCATTTTTTAAATATTTTTTTTTTTTTGAAAAAAAAAAAAAAGAGGTTTAAGGACTCGACCATGGTTGGACGACTGGACAATTCTTAAGGCCTTCTTGTTCTTAGAAAAATAAGTTAACTGGACTGCTTCATCAGTGGTCGACAATCAAACTGGTTGAGGCACACAATCTGGTCCATTAAAAGACAGCTTCCAATTTGACAGAACAGAACAAGGTACTACACAAAGAGAAGAAAAGAAAAAAGAAAAAAAAAAAGACTCATAAAAGCGCTTCTGCATTTCACAGATCATACCTGGAAGTTGTCAAAAGCCCGAGATGGTATGTTATCGTCGAATTCACGCATCATATCCCATGGGCCATCTCCAACTCCAACCAAAATTATTGAAAGGGGATAGTCACTGAAAGAAGATGAATGGTGCAAATCAAGCAAAAATGATACTTGTTAACACAAGAACCAGTATTTTTAAAGAACTAAAAAAGATGAATGGTACACATCAAGCAAAAAAGATACCTGCTACCACAGGAACCAATTTTTTTTTTTTAAATAAAGAAATACAAAATGAACGCTACCTTGCTTTCACAATGGCATCAATTGTTTTTTTCTCCTGTGGGCTTAAACAACCAGTTTCGGTATCCACACTTCTAGTGACCTACATCAAATATCAGGCCATCAAAAAAAAAAAAAAATTTGACGTAAACATATTCTGAACTTCATCTTTGGATGAATTTTTTTTATTATTCCATTACACAACATGACACTTTGTTGATGTTACAATCAAGCTCCTGTGCATAAGACAATAAGCTCCTCATCTATTCTCACAGAGACCAAGCTCCCACCTAACAGCAGACCCTTACACTATGGAGAGAATTTTTGTAACTTCCCCACACCAAGGGGATTCAAACACCCGTTTGGTGGCAATACGCCACTGGGCGTTACCACCACAGCACCATCTGGTTGCATCTTTGGATGAATTTTATGTATGAAGAAAGTTTAAAAGCTAGAAGTTGAGCCACAAATTATACCTGGCCATCAGCAATTATCAACAACACATGATACAGCCCGCCGCTTTGTTCCACAATGGTTATAGCCATTTCAATAATTGGGGCAAATGAAGTTGGACCTGTCAAGAAGTAACATTGCACATCTCTTACCAAGTCCCAGAAGGTCAAAACAAAATATAATACAACTGAGATGGGACACCAACCTGCAAGCCGGAGATGTGGAACTATTTCTCTGTACCGCATCAATGCTTCCTCAAAACCATTACAAAGTTGCTCATCTGCGTAGAAGCTGAAGACATCCTGGTCATGGGTTGATGCTGCAAAAGATACATAAGGCATTCTTCAGCCTCCAAAATTAAGACAGTAACTTCCAATTAGTGATGCATAAAATTATTCAAAATAAAAGTACCATCTCCAAATCCAAAACAGGGAATCATGTTATCCTCATCAAAAGCAGATAGAGTTCTTCCAATGATTGAAATTGCTTGTTCATAGGGATTTTGAATATCACTGATGTGATGCAAGCAGCGGCGGTTGAATGACCTACTACCTGGAATTCAGAAAATTTCAGCACGAAGTGTCTGCCGGAGCAACGATTTAAAACACACAGATTAGAGGAAACCTGTCCACTCATTGCTCTTGGTGAAGTCAATGCCTACAATGAGATTGGAAGACTCAAGGCCAGCTTGTGCAAGAGCCTCAGTGACCTGAGGATGAAAAACAAATAAAAAGAAATTACACATTCAGAAAGGTCAAATGGACAGGTGTGAAGAAAAAGAATCCTATAAACAACGTCAAGTTTTGCTGCATAGTCATATAATTCACAATGAACATTGAATATTAACCATAAAAGGGAACTCAATAATGCTTAACACACCACTAAATCTGCCTGCAGACTACAGGGCTCACAGACGTTTTTGACGACTTTTGGTGGTTTTTGTTCTGTAAAATAAAAATCAGGTTTTGCAATCAAACCTTTCCCATGGACACAGCACTTACGCAATTTGACTAAAGCCACTAACTGATAAGCAGTATCTTAAAACTGATTGCTGATGCAGCAATGACAAAGTACTCATGCCTAGGTTTCTTAGAGCTCAAACAAATAATTCTGAAAATGGCAGAACTTGATGTCTTGGAACAATTAGAAGACCATGATTGTCAAGTCATTCCCAGATAAAAGTGTACGAAGGTATCTCCAAGATCATTTGTGACTGAAATAAGTCAAATGGTCACCCCATATGCAGATGCCAAAATAACTAGGAAACCTTGGAACATGTAATAAAATCCCAGAGCCCTGAGGATTGCCACACAAAAATGATTCACAACCCAAACAAGCCAGTATCATCAGCTGTACAGCAATGCTGGACACCTAATTAGGCCCCAAACCTAACATCATCATATTATTCCATGAAGAAAATGCAGATCAGATCACCTCCAGTCAATAGGAACACTTTCCTTCACTTTTCTCTAGAAATCAGAAAAAAAAAAAAAAAAAAAAAAAAAAATCTAGCAGACTATTGTTTTGTAAAACATCCAGGCAAGAAATTAAGGACAAGAGGACTTTCTAGCCCAGTATAGAAACCTGCAAGCAGATAATTGCCACTCACCTAGGAAATAATGAGATTGAATTTCGACAAGGGAAAAACCAATTAACATAGCTGAGGCAGTGAAAAATATTGACTAAAATTTGAGAATATGCTTAATGCAAAGAGTCCTTTTGGTTTCAGTCTTTTCCAGATGGCATGATGAACACCATAAGCAACTCATGGCCAGCAAAGACTTACAAGAGATCATGACAAATAAGCTAGAGCACAGTAAGATGCCAACAATGTCAGATAACATTATAAATATCCATTAAATTGATATAAAAAATTAATTGGATACAGATACACCATAATATTCATGATGACGCTTGGTACTGTTTAAACAATGTATTAAAACTTCTGCTCTGAACTCTGTCATTTGAAAAGAGAACCAATCACCAGCAATGACATGAAGCTAATTTTGAAAGGCTTGCATCGCTTTGGCCTGTTTAGGATGACCTCATTCAATGGGATGGGATGGGAATTGAATGGGAGTTGCTATTCCTAAAAACACTTTCCTAATTTCTAATCTTAACCCCGAGATTTAGTCATTTAATACCTTTCAACTTCGCAGTTGACACCCACGATTAAGAAATCAGATCCCATATAATCAGTTCTGCTGGGATTCCCATTTGCTGAATCACCCATGAATAAAAAATATGCATCAAAGGACAATCCCGGCGGCGAATCTTGGATTTTTGTTTCATGTAAAAAGTAAGCATTGATGTGTTTTTCTGAAAGCCACAACTTGAAATTCTACTATGTCCCTCTTGATGAGATTCCAGGGACAATGACATCTATGCGGGCCCTCCATGCCGATTGTTCATGGGACCCACAGTTAAGGGTCCCAAAATTCCACCCGTACAAGTGAATAATCCAAGACGAGAGCAGTCCAGGGCTCAAAATTCCAACCATGAGAAAACGGAGCTCAGCAAACAGAGAGAAAGAGATTTTTCAATACCTCGTCCAGGGACCTGTAGTTATCAGCTATCCTTGAATACCTCCTCTGCAACTTGGGACGCGGTCCCGCTGTGTAATCGTGGTTCTCAAGCGGTCTTCCAGAAACGGCCTGCGGAGGCTGTGTTGGTGGCTCAGATGGGTAATACGGCTGTTGAGGTGGATAGTTCGGATATTCGTACCGGGGAAGATAATGAGGTTGTTGAGGATATGCATTCCATGCAGGAGGAGTAGAACCAACGGAAGAAGATTGAGATCTGAGCGACCGACTCCCTCCTCCTTTAGAACTGCTGGAACCCATCAATCCAAAAATCTACGCAACCGGCAAAAGCAACAAAACTTCGCAGCTACAGAACCCTACAGAAGCAGAGCCAAAAAGAAAAATCGCAACTTTCAACCAAATAAATCTATGGAGGAAAAATTCAATCCCAAAAATCTTCAAAATAACAAAAGAATGAAAGCGCGACCGACCTAAATAAGGATAGCGACTGCCAACTACGACGGTTTCCAACCCAAATCTGAAAAGGAGACCGACGGATTTCAACAAACCCAAAAAGAAACTTCCAATGTGTTGGACCGCCGACTCAATTATTGTTTTTTTTCGTAAACGAGAAAGCAGCCGCACGTCCCCAAAACCACGCAACTCCGGAAAATTGAATTTCAAAAATCGTTTTTTTCCCTTGGCCCTTTAATCTCCTTAGTGATGAAGGATTGTAGGAGACAAACAAGAAGAGGAAGAAAGAAGAAGAGTCAGAGTAGAACTCCTCCATCGTTCTACATAGCTTCCTTCAAAAACTAAAACACTAGGGAAAAAAAAAAAATCCGTCTGCGACACGAAACCCACAGCTTCCCCACATAAATCGGGGGGCAGCGATGAAGAAGCCTTAATGGCTAAATCCGTGCCGAGATTTGAGATTTACTGCATTTTCGCTCTGCGGATTACCTGCGGAAGAGGAGTGAAGTTCCAGCGGCGGATCCTTCATGGAGGGAGTGAATCGGAGGAGATGCTGACGATCCGGGAAAAGGATGGAAAAGAAGAAGTGGAAATGTCGAATCCGCAATGGAAAGTGGCGCCGCTTTTTCTGCTACCGCTGCAAGCTCCAAGAAGTTTCCTTCCACCAAAGCCAAGATGATAATTGTGATCCTTTTTCGGACTTGTTTTCCTTCTCTCATCCCAGAGGAAGAGGATTTTTTACATGGGCGGTAGTGGGGAAACCGGGCACGTGACTCCCGCCCCTGATGGGCCGGGTCGGGCCAAGTGGAGCCTAGAATTGCGAATCGGACACCGGATTAACCGTTCATTTCGGGCAGGATTAGCTGCGAAAGAAAATAGGACTGACAGAAGTTCCCCGAAATTTCCATTTTTCAAGTCATTACTGCTCTCTAAGAAGTCTTGTTTTTGGTTTATTAAATTTTATCACTTACATATTTTCCATTTTATTTTAATCATAATTTTATTACTTTTATGATTTGCATCGTTATTACTGATTTTATGCTATTTGCAAGTTTTACTCCATAGTTATTGATTTACGACATATATGGAGAGAGAGAATTATTTGTGTGCGGCATGCTTCCGGTACAGCATCGCTGAAATGGGCTCAACATGATCATCAAATCATAATCTACTCCACCCATTATATTTAGAATAATGTATTCTATTATCATACCAATTTTCATCCTAATCAGATATGTATATGAGTCTCGTCTGAGAATAGTACAAATTCAACGTAATAAAATAGCTTGATGAAGTAACAATTTTAAAGTGATTTTTTCAACATGTAAACCATTTGCTATAAAATTTATATATAGATAAATGATTGTATAAAGTTTCATTTCTAATATGTGTGAGGCTCACTTTTGATCAAACATACCGCTGTTCCGATGCAGTTGCGCTGCACCAGAACAGCTATATATATATATATATTTTATTAGCAAAACACACCTATCATACAAAATTTATAAGGGCTAATACCAAATCATATAAAGATTTCGTACCGAATCATATAAAGATTCTTGAATTAAATTTGTATCACTGTTTTAAGGGAATTTCTCAATTCCCAAAACAACTTTTTCAATTTCCAAAACAACTTTACTTTTTTTCAATACAATTTTACTCATTTCAAAACACATAATTACATTTTTATCCCAAATACAAATTTGATCTAAAGGAATGTTTGGTAATTAGTATTTTTATGGGATTATGGGATAAAGTAGAAAGTGAATAATGGAATATTTTGAAAATTGTGTGGTCGGTAGAAAATAATATAGATAAAATTGAAATAATTAGGATTATTGTAAGGAAAAATAATTAAAAATATGGGTAAAAGTAAAAAAATATAATAATTGATGGAATAAATAACAACTTCGAGAAACATACTCTCACACTTTGACACCAATTCTCACTCTTTGTACTCACCAAATATGCTCCAAAAATCTCATATGGTTTAAAATATGCTCAAAATAGGTCTTATTCTCGAAATTGTGGAAAAATAAGGAGACAATTATGAATATCCTTATGGCAGTACCACCCTCTCATATATAATATAGGATTATGCTCCAATAAAATCTCTATTTTATGTAACTCGTTTCATTTTAATATCTTAATGGTCGATGAAAAATTTGTTTCATCTATTTTTAATATTATTTATATCATTTCATTTGTTTAGTTTTATTGTATATAGGTCTCATGTGCAAAATGTATAAAGTTAAAGTAATAAAATAATTTAATACTAAATATCAATTTTAAAGTAATATTTTCATCTTCTAAACCATCTATAATATTACTGTTATGTAGATAAAAAATTTTATAAAGTATTATTACATTCCAATATATATGTAATAGATCTCATAATTTTTCTTAATTTACACATAATTATATTTATTTGTAAGCAAACCATGTATATACTTGATTTGTATGAAATTTGGACATCTAGCTGAACAAGTAATATTAGACAAAATAAATATATTGAATTTTGCATCAATCATCAATAGTAAAAAAAAAAATTGTTACATCGAATCACTTCATTGTAATCCAAGTAGAGCCCACAAGGGGCAAATTTGAAAATAATTATATGGGATAATTTTATTAGCTTAAATGAGGACTTGTGAGTTTAATTAAGTATTTTTTATGTACCTAATTAAGTACTTAATGTAGATAAAAATGAAGAGATTAATTTTTGAAATTTTATAAATATACCTATAAAGGTTAACTAATATTGCATCTGTCATGAAATTTGCCGAAATTGTAAATATGTCGACAAAGTTTACGTAAAATCATAAGTGTGTTCCTTCCTTTAAAATGTCATTAGAATTTTTTATAAAATAATAATAATAATGTTATTTAAGTCAAGTATACACTTATAATTTTTCTAAATATCATCGACATATCTACTACTTCATTATTGTAGACATCTTTACGTATATTATTTTTTTAGATTTTTTGAAAATTTGCTTATAATATTGATAAAAAATTGCAAGTGAATCATCTGAATTAAAGATATTATTATTATTTTAGAGAACATTTTAACGATGTCCTGACAGAAACGACACATTTGCAATTTCATGTAAACTTTATGAACATATAAATTTCAGTGGACTTAAAGACATAAATGTAATATTGATTAAGCTATGTAGGTCTATTTGCAGAAATTTTTTAATTTTTAGTAATTGTTAGAAAAATATAATTTTTGAAAGTAAGAGGAAGGTAAGGGGAGGGCTGTACTTCGAACCTTGAATATGAAGCCCGCCAACTGGTGATGTTTTTGCTCATCTCGGGTCGATTTGTATAAAGGCGTTTTTTCTACTATGGAAGTGTTGACTGGGTCAGATGAGATGATAGAGCATGTATCCATTCATCTTATTGGGTAATGGGTCACATCACATGGTGATTGAGAATAAATGCTGCCCACAAGTGGCAGGATGGATGGCGATGAGAGGGGAGAAGGGTAGCTCAGAAAGTTCGCAGAAATATTCAGAAAGGATAAAGTGCCAGTTGTTGACGGGGATGAGACAGAAATTTTACAAATTTTCAAAAATATTTTTTAAAATTTAAGAAACAATAACTTATTTTTCATTTTAAATATAAGTTTTCTTAATTTTAATGCACATTTTTACATTCTTAACATATAATAATGCTTATTTAATTTTCATTTCTCATCTCATCTCAACTGTGAATAGATGATGCAATGATGTGTATTTGAAAATAAAAAATAAGTATTGAAAATATAAAAGTTTATATCGAAAAATAATAAATCATGTTAGAAATTTTCAAAAGTTGTTTTGTGGATGAAAAGTCTTATTCTATTTAAGTCTTTTGAATACATTGTAATCGTTGTCAATTTCTTAGATGGGCTCCTTTGTTTTTCTTTTTCCAATATATTTATGGAGCCTAGATTTAAGATGCCTAAATAGGATGAGAATCTAAATGGGAAAAATAGTATAATAATGTAAAAAGTAATATTAATAGCTGAAAAAAATTATCCGGTGAATGGTGAATTCCATCTCATTGAATCACCCCAAGGATGCTTTGGAACAAGCTGAATCTTGAGAGATGAATTAAAAATGACAATTATTATTTTTATTTCCAATAAAACACATTATTACATTTTTCGTCTCATTTTTCTATCTCATTTAAGACTTAACAGTTCAGTGGAATGAGAATAGAGTATTGTGCAATGGAAAATAAGGAATTACAAAAGCGATGAAAAAGTAATATTGTAAATAAAAAAATTTAAGGTTGTTATATATATTTTTAAAGTGAAAGATTATACTTAAATGAGAAAAAAAGTTTGAAACTAAAAAAATTCAAATCTCATTTCATCTCTTTGCAGACTCCCGAATGGACAGGTTATCATATATTCCTGAAAACGTGCGATTGTATATAGAAATAAAAGACTGCGTGAAAAATGGAAAAAAGAAAAAAGAAAAAAATAGATTGACCAGGCTCCGGAGTTTTTTAATCAAGTTGATTAGTCATGCTTTTCGGCGGAACAAGTATTGGAAAATGCAACAATTATTGAATATTTTATAAATTTTTTATGTTCCATGATTGATTAGAGGAGTGTGATGTAAGATATCATACATCATTATGGCGTGTACAGGAAGTCAAGGAGGCGATGAGTAATGGGGAATACGCTTTCTTTGGACATGTTTTACTTTTTTCTTTTTTTCTTTTTTGCAGATTTGCCACCGAAAATTTAGAAATTAATCTACTGTACTTCCGACATAATTGTTTTTGCCAAAATATTTTTCCGTACGCAATTAATACTGTTTTTCGTTAAGTGTCTTGAATAAAAAATACATTCTAAGAGATGATACATCGGAGAGAAAGGTGGATTAACTAAACGGTGTCGACAAAGCTCTTCAATTAGGGGAAAAAGCACGCTTCAAGCGACTTTTATTTATTTATTTATTTTTGGTTCTTGACCTTTCCAAAAGCAAAGGATCGCGTTCGCATAAAGCATAGGTGTTTTAAATGATATAAGATTCATGCAACGAATCTGTCTCTGAACGAGAATATAATAATATATATTGAAGATGAGTAAACTTATATTGGGAATAGGTAACATTACTTTAGAAATTGAAAAAGATATCTTGAAAATTGAAAAATTATCTTAATTCAATTTAAGAAATTTATATGGTTTGGAATAATATACATATTGAAAAGTCTTCATGTTCAAGGACATGCTAGGAAGGGCTCAAGCCTCAAGGGAAGATGACTAAAAAATGAGATGAAAATGATATCTTGGGTTAATGAAAAATGGGATGAGAATGATGTCTTTGATTAATGAGAAAGTTGTGTTAAATGTTGAAAGGTATATTGAAATTTTTAAAATTGCCTTAAAAATGGAAAAACTCACTCTATATTCATCTATTTAGAAATTTTTGATCCTTTGGAATATCCCTTATAATGTTTATTTAATTTAACGACTTCATAATTTTTAGATGTGTCCCATATATTAATTATTTCATGATGGATATGACTCTCTTTTTATCAACTTTATCATTTCCTATTATCTTTCTATACTTTATTTTTTTTATGGGGTATACTTTATTTTTATTTGGCTAGATTTTTTACAATTATTCAAGACCTTGGCCAACATGTAGGTACCCAGGTTAGAATTTTCATGGCTTATTTTATGAGTTAAAATGAAATATTTATATAGGTTCAATACATATATATCTATTAGTACAAATAGGTGTTTTGAGCTTTTTATTTAAAAACTTTTTCTTATACTGTTATGTGTTATTTGTATATAGGAAAATTTATCTTTTTTATTTTTTGCATATATTTTTTATAATTTCAAAACTAACAATATTTTACAAAACTTAAAAATGAAAATTTTGATATATGGACAAAATATGCATGAAGTCACATAAAAATAAAAATAAAAAATCTTTATATATTAAGGCAGATTACATTCATACATATATATATATATATACGATGGCGTATTCACCAAGGTATATTTCACTTTTTTATTTTTTTTAAATTTTTTTTATAGAACTATTAATATGAGTATATTTAACAAGTGTATCAATTTTTACCCTTTTTGAATATTTTTAGATTTTTAAAAATCATTGGTAGTTTTAGTAATTTAAAATGATTGAAAATTTGATATACTTGTTAAATATACTTATATTAACAGTTATGTAAAAAAATTTCGAAAAAATTAAAAAATGTGCTCCGAACGTATGTGGCTTGCAACTGCATTTAACATGTTTTTATGTTTTTATTTTTTTTTATAAACATGTTAATTTATGTATATTTAATGTATAATTTCAGTTTTATTTTTTAGATATGTTTATATATATTTTTTATTTTTAAATACACGAGTACTGTGGTCGTTTCCGTAGGTGAAAAAGGACCATAATATCCTTGCATTTAAAAATAAAAATATGAAAATTTTGAATTATAAAATAAATTCATCTAAATTAATATTTTACAAAAATAAAAAAATATATGATTTGTGTCCGGCCTAAGTGTCTGGTCACGTGTGATCTTCTATATGTATGTGTGTGTATATACATACATATATATATATATATTTTTTTTTTTGATAAAAGTATATACATATATATTAATCAATAGACGTTCTATTGTTTTCATGATTTTCATTAGACTAGAGATTTCATTGTTATATGAAAACATACAAGTATCTATTTTTTTTTTTTTCACAGAATTAATATATGACCGTCAATTTTGGGCATCCAACCGTAGTAATTAATAAGGTCGAGGCAGCAGCACAAGTCGGGCAGCTGCCTGCCTCGTCCCAATCAAAGACGTTTTAGATGTTGCAGGATGACTGTCAAGTTATTGGCCAAGTGGTGGTATCTTCCACCTTCCTTCGGCACCTACCATGCAGAAAACTCCCTTCCTCTCGCCTCTTCCAACGCTGAGTTGGACTGGCATCGGATGGGAACAAGGATAGGCTCTGTCTGGTCAAGGTTTGCTTAATATTTTATTTTAAAATTTTTTTTGTTTTACAAATATGTTAAAAAAGTTTGACTAATATTATATCTATGTTCCTAAGTTTGTTGAATTTGCAAATATATTAACAAAGTTTGCATAAAATTGTAACTATATCCCTTCCGTTAGGATGGTGTTAAATTTTTATGTAAAATAACGATAACGCTCTTTAACACAAATGATAAACTTGCAATTTTTTCAAATATTGTAGATGCATTTGCTATTCCATTATTTTATATTTTTTTGTTTGTATTATTATTTTTGATTTTTTTGCAAAATTGCTTACAATATTTTTTAAAGATTATAAGTGTATAATTTAGCTTAAGGGCATTATTGTTATTTTACATAACAATCTAACAGCATCATAACGGAATGGACGCAGTTGCAATTTTATAAAAACTTTGTGGGCATATTTGCAAATTTGGTAAACTTAGGGATATGATATAATATTGGTCAAACTTTGTAGGTATATTTACAAAGTTGGCAAACTTAGGGACACAATATAATATTAGTCAAACTTTATAGACATATTTGCAAAAATTTCTTTTTAAAAATTATTATTATATGTTATTTTTAATATCAAATTGGAATAAGGTTGATTTGATCTCTTACTTCAAAAAAAAAACTTTGAGTTTGTTTCAAGACTGCGTGCTAGGTAATATATATAGGTCAAGTGGAATAGTTTTAAAAATTTATAAACATATCAAATAGAAAAACAAATTTATGCTAATTTTAAATATTGTACACTTCAATATTTACTAATTAATAGGAATAGATAACATTATTAAAACAAAATATGAGTAAATATAATATAACTTTTATTAAAATAGGTTTACCCATTCAAAATGAATTGTGTCAATAATATTTTTCTAAAAATAATAATATTTGTCTTCAAGTGTTTTCCAAAATTTGACAAAACCCTAATTATGCATAAGATTTATATATATGCAAATGTTTATCATTAATTCTTGTATTATTGATATAGTTAATCATAAATAATGAGTGGATGTTCAAAAAAATTAGAATAAGATTTAAAAATATGCTTATAATAAATGAATATATGCCAAACAGGACAAGATTCTTCGATTTGGAACATGATCAGCCCATCATGATCCCAGTTTTAAATTCGCATCAAAATTTTTAACTTATCCCCATACGAGTCAAAAAATTAATAGTTTTACTCAGTCAAAAAAGGTTGGCGACAGGTCAACTTGTCTCAATTCACACACCTAAAGGGATAGACCTCCAAGCTAAACCTCATGTTATATTTCTAATAAATGTTTAGGTGGATAAATTATTTAGTTTTTGATAATTCAGTTTTGTTGACCAAAATCTTTCTCCAAGTAAATAATTTATTAGTCATATCTCCAGCTACAGCTAAACTAATAATTTAAAGAATGATCATGTAGTATATTATACGGCCTAACCTCCCCCCCCCCTCATTTTTAATATCTTAATAATTAATAAAAAAAATTTATTTCATTTATTATATTTAGTATTATTTATATTTTCATAGAAATCATTTCATTTATTTAGTATCACTATATGAACTATAAATATATAAAATTAATATAATAAAATAATTTAATACTAAAGATCAATACTTGATTAGAATAAACTTGGTTCATAGCTAAACAAATGATGTTTGATACAATGAATAAATTGAATTTTGCATTAATTATTAACATCTTAAAAATGGAAAGGATTATACAAAATCACTTTTATGTAACTTGGTTAGATAAAAGTGAAACCCTATATTATATGTCATTAATTAAAGCAGTAAAACATTTAAACAAAGAGCTTTAAGAAATCAACAATTTCTTTGGAATTATTGATAATATATAGTTTATAGAATTTTGGTTATATATATTTCATATGATCATATTCATTTTTTATACCTTTAATAGTTGTGGAGAAATTTAATTCGTTTATTACATTTATTATTATTCATGTAGTTAAGAGACAATGTTAATCTAAATTATAGATAAATGCTAGTCACATTTATTTTAAACAATATATATTCATATTAAATAATGAAATATGTATTATAAATATAACAATATTTTATATAATCATTTATTCACATAGTAAAATTATTTTAGATAGTTTAGATATTGAAAATACAACTAAAAATTAATATTTTTATTATATTGATTTTACACATTTTTAAATGAGATCATGTAAGCAATACTAAATAAATTATGTAGTTTCCTTGTTGTTACAAATAAGGGTAAATATAACAGATGGAGCAAATTTTCCATCAATTATTATGTGAGAAAAGCAAATGAAGAGAAGTTTCCTAGAAGTATAGCTATAGTTTGTATAAAGGGTGATTTACAAGTACATCAACTTAGTGTAAATGTAATTGTAAATTTGCTGACTTGATTTTAAAAATTGCAAATAACATCTGCATAGTTTGACCATAATTGTAAATATATTCATGCCGTTATAATACCCTTACTACACAATTATAGTATGAGTATATTCGTAAAGAGATATATATATACACACACTACATGAGTATATTTGCAATTTCGAAAATTAAATAAACATATTTAATTTTTGCAAATGTATGCAGATAGTTTACATATTTATATAAATATACTCATATCTTGACAATGCAATGATAAAGGAGTACAATTTGGTACCAGGTTGTTCCGAACCTGCTCACACGACTCAATTTTAAAACCAAGTGTAAGTTTTATTTTTTGAAATTTTTTCAAATTGAACCCAGTTTCAATCTGATTCGAGAGAATCTGAAACTAATATTGAGTTTACATGAACCCACTACCAAAACTCAACCCGTCGAACTCAACATTCTCCTAATTTATTAAAATAATTATATTAGTTTATGCATTAAGTATTTTAACTATAATTATAATAAAAGTTCTTTAATATAATTATAATCTAATTAAATTGTAAAATTTTTATTCTAAAACATAAATGTTGCCCATAAAAGTTGTATTTATTGCATTTATGTAACTTTATTTTCAAATAATTACAAATATACTAACTCTTTAAAATCATTACATGCATAACAATTAACTATGAGATATATAAGTTTCATTTTTACCTTTAGGTAGTAATTTCATGTAACCCCATTTTTTTTACCTTGATTATTAATGATAAATTAATTATATTCATTATACTTAAAATTATCTTTTGATTAGAAGATTAACTTCATCAAAACCAAAGATAACATAGATCATAAAAATATATTCACAATAAGTTATCATAATTAAAAGATATTTTTAAAATTGGTGTGAGTGCAATAATGTTCGAAAGAATCATTATATCTATTGGTAAATTTCAACTTCTATTGGTTTAAAAGTAATTTGAATTTTAACTCAAAACCATGACCGAAACCAATGTCAACTTAGTCTAAACTTGGCTTAAACTCGGATTCCAATATTAAGATTTGAATTCACCTAAACCTAATACAACTTGACTCGAGTTGCACTCCTAAGTAATGACATGTGTATATTTACCATTTAAGGTCAAACTACATACTGGTTATTTGTAATTTTTGAAACCACACGTGAATATTTGCAATTATGGTGAAACTAAGTGAGTGAATTTACAAATTACCCTTGTATAAATGAGCCTTGCTAAATTCACTTTGGTACTCCCGTTTAGTTAGAGACCCATCTTAATGATTTTATTAATTCAATTTATCCATTACATGTAACATTGTTATTTTATTTAGATACAAAAAAATATCTCAATCCATAGCTTGCATCGTTTTTAAAATTAACAATCACTTACGAGTACCAATTCATTTTGGTATTCTTATCTAGTTTAGGCCATACACTGATAATTTTATTAAATTCAATTCATCAATTATATTTAAAATTATTTGATTTGCTTAAATATAAAAAATTGCATCAATTGGAATTATGTGTAAGTGACATCTTCTAAAGATGTCTAAAAATATGTACAAATTTTAAAAATCACTTAGATCCATATATCAAAATTTTAAAATATTATAAAATCTCATAGAATCATTAATCTAGGTAAGTGTACCAATTAAATTGAGACCTTATGGGTCATTATAACAAAACAAATCATTTCTAATGAATTTAAAGTAACTCCTAAGTGATTTTTAATTTTGAGAATAATGTAAGTTATAGAGTGAGATAATTTTTAGTATTTAAGTAAAATAAATAGTGCTAAATATAACTGATAAATTGGATTTAGGGTGTGTTTAAGGAGTGATAAAACTTGATAAAAAAATTTTGGTATAAAAGTTTTTGAAATTGAAGAAAATAATGTGATATCATGGGGGTAATGATAAATAATAAAAAAATAAAGTTAAAATAGATAAGTTAAATATAAGGGTAGTTGCATAGAAATAATTGAAAAGTATGGTAATTATATAGGAAGAAGTGAAAAAATAATTAAAAAATAGATAAATATGGAGAGTGAAAAATTTTAGATTGAAATTTTTTTTTGATAAATAAGCGCCCCCTTAATAAAATCATCAAGATGAGTTCCAAATTAGATTGAAATACCAAAATAAATTGATACATCTGCAAGTATAGAAATTGGAATCTATATAAATGGTTAGTTTTGAATACACAAATTTCTAGGATGTATTTACGAGCTGAAAATGGACCCACATTCATGATAAAAAAATAATCTAATGCACTGTTAAATCTAAAATAATTTATTGTAGTAATACACAAATTTTATCCAAATTAAATGTGTATGACCTTTTCTAAAAATAATTCAAAATCAACGTAATAAATAATTTGATTTAAATATTAATTTAAAGCTATATTTTTAATATCTAAGTTGTGTAAATCAACACTTATATATGGATAAATAATTATATAAAGTATTATTATGTTTTAATTGATTTAAGCATTTTTTGTCATTTATATATAAATATTATATTTTAAACAAATGCGGCCCCATCTAAAACTTCGATTGAGATGATTTTTGATAATATGTTAAAACAAATAATATTAAGTCATAAGATCAATGGAATTTTAATTTTATTATCAACGCAAACTTCATTGTTAGCCGACAACATCCTAATTAAGGTCAAATAGGTAACATAATAGCATTTCGTCTTAAGTACAATAAGCAATTTAGATAGGCACTACAAGGTTGCTAGCTACAACCAGCTTGACTGGAGAAATTTCATTTTTACAATTAGACCATTTCATATGTAATAATTTATATCACAATTCTTATGCAGGTTGTAACTTTAAAAAGATGTAAAATTATGTACAAATGTAAGAATCATTAAATTCATTTCCATAAGCTTTGCAGCAGTGTAATAATTCATGGACTTGTAATCACAACCTCTAAAATTCATATCGTAATATAAATATTTAATACATTTATATTAACTATTAATTAATGGTATGTACTACTTTAACCTTGTTCCCCTCATCTGTTATATACTTATATTTCCCTTGAATAGTTGCCATAGTTGTGTACTTGTGTTGTAGCTTGGGAGGCGATGAGATTAAGGGTGTGTTTGGTAATGGGTATAAAATGTAAAATTAAAATTTTTTAATTTAAAACTTTTCACTCTCTATAACTATCATATTTTTTAATCATTTTTCATATTTTTCTATATTATTACCCTACTTTTCAATTTTTTTACACAACTAACCTATTTATTTTAACTTTATTATCTTTATTCTTAATTATTATTTCTATTATATTACATCACCTAACAACTTTTCTCCTTCAAAAATTTCATCAAAGGTACGTTTGTTTGAAGCAAAAAAAAATGTCAAAAAAGACTTTTTAATCCAAAACTTTTACTCTCGATAGCTACTTTATTTTTTTAATTATTTTTTTATATTTTTCTATACAAACTACCATATTTTTTAATCATTTCTACACAACTAACTTATCTATTTTAACTTTATTCTTTTTACTCTTGGTCATTACGTCTATTATATCTAATCATTTTCTATCAATTTGACAAATCCTACCTCAAAAACTTTTCATTAAAAATTTCACCCCCAACAAAACACACCATAAATGTATTATATCACATAATTTTCTATCAATTGATCAAAAATTTCACCCCAAAAACTTTTCATCAAAAATTTCACCACAACTAAACACACCCTGCCTGTTTTATCCATTCCAAACATATCCTTGAGCACGGAGTGTTTGATTGAATTGTCGTCCTGCGACGCACGTGATTAATATTCCACGAAAGCGTTCCACCTCAGCTTATGCTTGGAAGCTAGCAATTCTATTTTATCGACAAGTACTCCAATGGGAGTCGGAGAAGTCGGAGATATGTCACGGGACAGGCAATCACGTGCAGCACAGCAGCAGCAGTAGCCGGGGGAGTAGGGACTAGGGAGTGGGAGGCACGTCGGGTCTGCCGACTGCCGAGGGTAATTTGCATAGGACCCTTCAAATTTTCATTAAAGTGCTCGTGTTACCCTCTCAAGTCTCAACTTTTCTCTTTGTAAGCATATCAGCTTCTACTATTTTCCACAAATACTCCTAAGTCCTAACTTGCACTCTGTCAAGAAATAACTATTAATTTAGTAAGCTGGGCTAAAATCAATATGAATGTTAAAAAATATATGCCTAAAAGATTATATATTTAGAAATCCGTGTGATCGACCCTTTAAGCAGAAAGCGGCTTTCGATGAATACATCTACGATAGTAAGTAGCTTAATTATCAAATTTGAACACCATTAATTTAAAGTATGTTTGTGATGAAGTAAAAGTTAAGAAAAAAGTTAACGTAGAAAAAACTTAAAAGAAGAGCAGAGTAATATAATAGGGATAATGATTGGAATGAAGGATGATTAAGTTTAGAAAGATTAAAAAGATGATTAAAATAGAAAGATAATGATTTAAAAGTACAATAATTAAGTAGTTAAACCATAAATTCATATGAAAAGATATATAAGAAGTGGGTAAGTCTTTTCCTCCACTTTTGCAGCATAACAAGTGCGTCCTAATAATTTGGAGATTTTAATATATTATTCTAAGTTTTTCAAGGTTTGAGAGTTGACAGTAACTAGTGCACGTGTATTTATTTATTTATTTTTTCTAGGGTTGAATGTTGAGACTAATTAATAACGTGTATTCATTATTTAATTAATACATGTTCAGAGGAGTGCAAACCTATGCACCCGGGTGCATTGAGCCTCAATGCACCCGGGTGTACTACACCTATTTTTTTTTTAATTTTTTCATTAAGCTATTAATATAGGTTTATTTAACATATGTATCGATTTTTACTATTTTTGAAAATTTTAAATTACTCAAAATGCTATTGATTTTTAAAAATCTAAAAAAAAAATCTAAAAATCTTCAAAAATAGTAAAAATCGATATATATGTTAAATAAACCTAGATTAACCGTTGTGTAAAAAAAAATTTTTTTTTTTTTTTTAAAAAGTATAATACACCTGGGTGCACTGAGGCATAGGATTGCACTCCATATACAGATGTACTGACATTATTTGCATAATATCATGGGATGCACCACGCCATAATGTTCGAGTTCGGGTTCCGTTGCTGACTGAACTGCCTGGTAAGACAATCCGTCTTTTATTAAGAACATCAAGGTGTGTTTTTTTCCTTTTTTATCAGTAAAATCATTCACGGGCACCGTTCGATATTATCTATGGGGCCTAAAATTTAATATTAATTACAGGGTACGAGATTATTAAAGCATCGCAATAATGTATATACAGATACTTCCAGCCGACCGGGGACGTCTTGTCCTGAGGTCGATGTATTCCATGAATTTTGGCAGTGGAGTTTGAGCTGGAAAGCGACTTAGAAAGGGAGGTGGGACCTAGGGCTGGCTTTTCCTGGTTATGATAAATAGAGGGAAGCTTAGCGACCGATGCGTGGTGGGGGGTTTTTGCAAAATGGATCCCAACAATCTATGCTGGGAATTACACATGTTACTGACAAATGGAGAATTATAACAGGGACAAGATATATTACGTTTGTATTAAACTTGAAAGGATATTGAAAGGTAGACATATACACCAATGGACCAAAATTTTGTGATCCAGAATTTTAGTAATAGACCTTTTGGCTTGCAAAAATGAAACGAAATGCAAGAAACCAAGGGCATAATAAAAGAGGACAATAAGGCTTTCTTTAGGCTAACCTAACTGCCGGAATAATAGATGGAGCCAAGTTGCTAGCAATCCACCAGGCCCTCGAAGATAAGAAAACTGCTTGTTTTAATCCAAATTTCATGTGAGTGGTGTGGCAATCAGAATCATGAACTCCAACTAACTGCTGAAGATCCATTTGCACAGATAGCCATATTTTAAAACAATCTCCTTTGCACAAGCCCAGCTATATGAGGCTTCTCAATGGCTTTCAAAAAACACTGGGGAACCATACACTCTGTGTGCCAGAAGCACGAAATGAATTGCGTAGTCAGCCATCGCATGGACTTGCAGCTGCCTCACGACAAGGTAAGTCCATATCCAGGCCACAGTCAACCAGCCTCGCAAGACTAGAGACAACCATGATGATTCGGACCTTCTGTAATGACTATTTAACTATTTGAAGGTCCTGAAATGCCACTGATTGAGATCTTAATGAGCCCAATCTATGATACATGGGCTGGACTATTTTGATATGAAACAGAAAAAGAGGGTGTCTCCACTAGCATTTAGCTTTTTCTAAAAGCATCTTTGCTTGGTGGAGATAACTTGTTTGTTGGGTCCCATAGCTGTGGAGATCTTTTGCGCCTCAAGTGCTGACTGAATTCTTCATTTCAAGACTGCAAGCACGAGCGGCCTAACTGTTGAATAATACGTTAAAGAGCACTCTGACTAATCTGGAACACACCAAAAGCAAACGAGGATCTTCTTACACTCGCTTCTATTAGTAAGCTTTGGCAGAAGCATTTCCAGAAAAGTTATTTCTACGTCATCCTACTGTGATATTGATAAACTATTCAACAGGTTCAGCTTCGTATTCTTTTTTCTTTACATCTGCTTGCTTCATCGTGCTTCTCCATGTCATGGCTTCTTACATCTTTCTCAGGGTCCTGTGCGTATATCGCTACATCCTTGTCAGCCTGTAGACCCACGACGGTACCTTTGCGTCAACATGGACTTCCTGGGTCCAATTGTGGGCAGATCACTCTCTTCTTCTGGTGTCCTATTTCCCACCAATTTAGCTATCCCAAAAATCTCAATGACAACATAGCAACTATCACACGCCAGGGTCCCTTTCAGGTGTATAAGAGCTTCTAACCACTTGAGTCAAGTCATGGCATTCCCCATCGCTAGACTTTTTTGCTCACTTCAATCCTTAGCCAGGCATCCCTAGTTCAGCCCTTAATGAGTCTCTGCTTCACTACCGAGCCTGACCTACTACTTGGGTATTGTCCCCTTTATATGTAACGCTTGGAGCAACTATAGACACATTAAGGGGTGTATTGGTCTAGCATTGACCCATTAAGGGCTGGATTGCAAACGCTTAGCCAGTATCGAAGAGGAAGAAGAAACATAGCTTGGATGATGTTGTAGCTTGGCCCAAGTAGTTAAAAACTTTCGCATGCCTGAAGAAGAGAGAGGTTTGATAGCAACTCTGAGAGTGAAACAAAATGATATTTGATTAAATACACCTAAGGGCACTTAGCCTTGGTTATTCCATGACAAAGCTGGAGAAGCGGTTCTTCTATCAGAGATTTGGCTGCTGGAAGAGGAAGTTGTCAAAGCAGTGCAGCGGATTTTCACTTGCAGTGAATCTGCACGCGCTCATTGTTGATGGATGCAAGTTTTTAGGAGAGATGTCACCGTCGGGAGATCTAAAAGAAACTCCTCTCTCTCTCTCTCTCTCTCTCTCTCTCTCTCTCACACACACACACACACACAGAGCATCTGGCATCCAAAACTTGACCAAAGGGATTGCAGCCTTGATAAATCTAAGGTTGTTGGATCTGCGTTACATGCGCTGCCTTACAACATTCCCCTGCAATTTAATTCCCAGGCTAACCCCTCTGGAGGATTTAAGGTTGTCAGGATGTTTTCAGCCCATAGCTACTCTGAGGGAGGCAGCAAAGTTACCAAGTCTAAATTTTTTCGCAATCTGTGTAAAGGATCCTCATGACTTCACTGCAGATGATGCGCTCCTCCAGTTTTGGTCGGGTTTGAGAAGATATAATGGTTCCTGTTGGGGCTTCGATCATCATAATCATAATTATAATTTGATAAATAATAATAATAATTCTATTGGCGCAAAGAAATTTTCAAGCGGCAGGCGTGATGAGAACAGCTTAAGATGGATTCGTGCCTGTTTCTTATGAAGGACTGGAATGCATTCCAGACCGTTGGCAGGTTGGAGATGATGCACCGGAATATTTGGAGTCTCTAGAGCTCGAGTTACCAGATCTATAGGTGTTTGACGTTGGAGAGCCATTGCCTCCGACTCACTTGCAGCAACTGAGACTCTCGTGCAGTCACGATTGTCTCCGGTTGAAGTTTTGTCCTCTCCTCCAGCATGGTCGAACGTCTGCAACAGCTAGAAAAAATTTCGACAATTTGTTGTGATGAAGTGGAGGAGATGGTGCAAGACTGCAAGGTGCTGTTCTAGACTGCTAGTGTTCTACTGCCGGACAATGCGCTACAGAAACTGAGTTTTCTGATTCTCAAGAAGTACACGAAATTGGAAAGCATACGCAGCGGGCAACTGGCATGGAAGTCTCTGTAAACAATAGGTCTAGAAATTTGCCCAGAATTGAGGAAGCTCCCAGCCTCATGCTTTTCCACACAAACAATAAGAGGAAAGGTTCAAAGGACAGAGGAATGGTTGGAAGAAGTAGAATGGGAAGATAATCAGTCAAAAGTCCCTTTAGTCCACTACCTACGAAAAAGTCTAGAACGTCTGACTTAGGAACAAAGAATCTATCATGTATGTATTGGATGGCGTATTTAGGTAATGTAATGACTATGTTAGCTAGAGGGATACCTACAACATACTTTCCCAAATTGATGCAATATATACATGAAACATTTCAGCGTCTCAACTGCTGCATATAATGTTCTTGATGGAGTGAGTAGGTGATGAGCGGGAGATAAAGAAGTATGAGAGCACCCAAGAACTCAGTAGGGACTCCTATACTTTGGATTGTTTAATGCATCGTTAGTCTACATAACGCAAACCATAACAAATAAACCCTATATGAGCCTTCTTCGTCCTCCACAATTCCTGACAACACCGCTTCATGCTTCAACCCAAATGGTTATCTACCTATCCACCGCTCGTCCCAACAAGGTGACCACGAGCGGGGCAGGCTGGGCTGAAACAAAAAATCAAGTAGGTTCTTCGCCAAGCCAGTTGTTACTGGGAAAAAAAAAAATCGGAACAGAAATCAATTGATTTCTCCAAGCGTTTTTCCCTGCTTACCTCTTTATTGTGCATTACATGCTATTGTCCACACCGGTGGACCGCATCATGATCTTATTTTGAGCAATTTTCATAGGAAAAGCATTTTCATTCTCTTCGCAGTTAACAGTGATTACAGGACAAGAAAGAAAGTGAACTGAAGAAGAGGAATAATAAAAGAACAGAGAAGAACGAAAGAATCAGTATAATAGCTAAAGGAAACCTAAGACAATCCACCAACGCAGTCATCATAACCCATCCTCCAGAAATTATAAATAAAAAAAGAAATTTGGAAGATAACTCCCGTAACTCCCATTAACAATAAGATGAAAGTAAAAATACCCAAAAAAATCCTATCATCTGCACAGCTTCGCTGTGTTTACACGGAAAGGTTGGTTCGAGTTTTATATGAACGTAAATTCCTACAATATTGTACTACGACAATGGACTGCATGAAGACAAACGAATTAAAGAAAAGCCATCTCAATCATTTTCTCTGCACAAATTGGAAAAGAAGATTACAGGACGCAGTATAAATCAAACTAAAGAAAGGGTTCTGAGAGCTCCATTTCATTGGAGTTCTGATGGTCTTGTGCCAGCTGACCTACATAATTCAAACCCAACCACTGCCAAGGCCAACACATGTATCTATGGCTATTCTGGTTCCCTCTATCTTCCCGGTTGTCCGATTCTTCTATTTGGCGAGTTAGCTCTTCCACTCTTTCCCTCAGCCTTGATGCCCTCAAGTCTGCCAACTTCAATGACTTCTCTGCTGCATCTCTAGCTGCAATGGCTGCTGCTGCTGTCTCTTCTTTGAACTTGATCTTGTTATCCGACTCTACCATGGCTTGTTTCACCTCCTCCAGTTCCTGCTTGAGAGCTGCCAACTGCATAACACAACTGAAAACAGTTAAACCTTCTCAAAATTCAAACCAGAAGGGTAAAAAACCACAAATTCTGGAAAAGCTGACTGGATGTTCAGGGTCCATTCATGCTCTTGCAAAAAATGCTCCCACATTCAATTTGGTAAACTTGATCTCAAACAAAATCATATGATCTACAAATTAAAATCCACGAACTTAGGACAAACATGGCTAAATTTCTCATGATCAGGATTGGCCACTGATTATGGACTTCCATCCAGAAATAACCCAAAAAATGATCGTGACCAAAACGCCCAGTGCACTACTAAGGGTGGGAACACCTGCCCTGACCATATTAAGCCTTCATATAAGAGCCTCTCAAATGAAAAACACATCAGGAACTAAGCACTTCTGACTCCAGTGCATCTAGACCTACAATTAACAATCATTTAGTGCAAAATTTGAGACACGCCCAGACCTCTCATTCTGTGCTATCAGATTACAACAGGTTGCTAAGCTCTGCATTATTCACAATAGCTTCTCAGTGTTTTTAATACATGAAATGTCATCAATTTGGGTCCAACACCATCTACTGCTAACAACTTGAAGGCCTGGAAGGCTGGAATGTAGTTGCTTCAAGATACTTCTGATTGAAATTTTAATTGACTTCACTATGACAAAATGCTAGAACCTTTAGATTTTAAGGCACGCTTCTGTCTCCCTAGTTCTGAATTTATGACTTCCTTTATGCCATCTAATTAAAAACTGCAATTTATGATCAGCATACTTCATCGCACATATTTCATGAAGAACACAACTTCTGCATATATAGGATAGATGTGAATTAGAGTTACCCCCAGCATAATCATGTTCCCAAACACAATGTGCAAAGGGAGTAGAAGTAAACAACAGTGGATACTTCTAATAAGAACATCCTATTTCTGAACTGAGAAATTACAGGCAATGGGAAGAGCAATGTTTCAACAATTTGAGAATGTAAAAAACAGTGCATACTTCTAATGAGAACATCCTTTTGTCACAGTAGTGGTAGAACTCATCACAATGGATGCAATATCATCAGGAGAAGATAACCAAGCAACAAGGGCCTTAGAAATATTTACGTTGCATGCTTCGTTTTAGATTTAATTGCAATTTATGTTTTGGGAATCTCATATTTCTGATAATTTCCACTGGCTTATTTAAGATCAGTAAATAAGGAGTTAAGAATATACTAAAGCCAAACCAACTAAATCAGCCATTGTAAATGCACACCTGAGCCACAAACTCCTCTTCAACAGCTCTGCCTGCTGCAGCTTCCTGTTCTGCAGCTGCTTTCCATCTTGCAATTTCTTCTTCTGCAGCTGCAATGTCTGTCATAAGGCCTTCAACCTAGAAATATAAACACCTTGATTAATCCTCAATCCACAAAAGTAAATGCAATAACTAATAGTCATGATAAAGTAGCAGTTAGTTTCTGATGCTGCTAGATTTTTTTCTCCATGGAGTAAATATTGGTAAGGTTTTTAAAAACTCAAAAAGTGAGTGAAGAATATAAATACACTTTCGTTCGCCAATTTCTCCTTCTCTTCAAGTTCTTTCATCTGATTTGTTTTTTGGCTGAGCTCTTTTGCTTGAGCCTCCACATGCCTCTTAAGGAGACTTGACTCTGCCCTTAAGACAGCAAAGCAAGACAAAAACAAATTGTAACCACTCTGGAAAAGGAAAAAAAAAATAATTTTTAAGCTTGATTAATCATCTGATGCACTGAAACACGATAAAACCGGAAGACTAGCCGGCGGAGTTGAACAATTAAAATGAAGCGCCCAGCATAGTTTTATTTTTTAAGCTCATACATCTTTCTCTTTCTTTCCAACATGTGGTGAATTGCATATCCTGATTCTCTGAGGGAATTTTCAATGCAACCACTGTCTGAGTGGAAATCCTCTTAGATTTTTTTGCATGAGCATAACACAAGCTGTTTTTCATGTCTTATGGCCATAACGAGTAGACATTTAGAGAGGAAGCAACCTGTGTTTTGGGTATCCATAAACTAAGAAATTAAAACTTCTTCTTGCATTACCTACTTTCAAGGTAGATGAGGAAGTTCAACAGTTAAATTGTTATATATCATGTTGTGTCTAATACGAAATCAGTGGTTAGGTCAATAGTTAAGAGGACCAAATCAATCCAATGGATAACAGTCCATATGCAACATTCTGCATGTTGCATCCAGTGGGTTCACAAGAATGTTCCACATTGAAGAGGAAATCCTATTTACAACTCTTTCACATGAACAAGTAATTCTGCCACAACAAAGGCAATGTAGCACAGAATAATGCAGTCACCAATGTACAAAACATTCATCAGATCAAAAAGTAAAGACTATGGAATGCAGATCAATGACTCAACGGTGCAACAAACTCATGTATATGGTTCCGTAAATGATCAATTACTCATGCGTTTCGAAATCAGTATTCAGCACACCTCACCCTCTATAGACCTTGCATTTGTCACGCTCCTCTTAGGGTTCGAACCCTAGATTATACCAATATGTAAAACCACTGGGTTATGCCTACAAGAACCTCTTGTATTAGATACACCCATTTTTAGCATAGACAAACACATCCATCCCAACGTATCTGTACTGGCCCAGTTATGGTACAAAGTGAATGATTTTCAATTTTTTTGCAAATCCAAAGGAAAAGACAAAAGATAAGGGGTGTCCGATGCAGGACTTTGCACTTGTTCTGGATATCTATATCACGCTCTCAGATATGGGTTCTTGAAGATAGCTTACTTCAAATTCCCAACCAGAACAAGTCACAGGCATTTGCAAACCTTATCAAGGCCTACCCTAAGATGCATCTCCAGTATGGAAGTGCAGATTGTACTAAAGTTCAAACTCACAAGCATCAGAATAAGCCATCTCCCACAAAGCAAGGTCAGTTGCATGCATCTTGTTACATCATCCTTGTGTGTTATAACTCACATCCTCAGATGGGTCACACATTTTTATTACATGGCTAACAATACGTATCTGTACTATTTTCGGCTTTTCTCTTACTTGTATCCTTCCCCTGAGCAAATTCGCTCCCAATTAATGCAACTCTCAGTCTCCATTGCACTTTGCCAAACACCTACTTAGGTCTAAGGACTCTAATCCAACCATTCAAAATTTCTGTTTGTATTCTAATGCTGGCATTTCTGCTACTGGACTTGACATGTATTAACAAGAAGATGTTAGTGCAATTGTGCCTCACATCTATTGTGTACTAGTGCTACACTCCAAACCTGGAAAATTGGACTCATTAAATAATTTCAAATTGGCATCTGATTAATATTTTTTACTTTTTCATATGTTTTAATAAAATTTCTTGATGCATTATATGTAGTGTCGTTGATTGTAACTGTTAATAAATATTGCACCCACCCTCCTCCCAGCAAGACAAAAGCTTGCATTCAGATGCACAAATATGAGCAGATTCAAGATGAAATGCTAACTTAGATCAGAAAAAAAAAAGAAAAAAAAACCAAACAAAACAAAAAAAACATTTGTTCAGCATTGCAGTGGTGGGTCTTTCTAAATAAGTTAATGTATCAGCATGAAAAAAAAAATTAAAAAGTGATGAGACAGGAGATTAATCAGAACTCTTTTACAGGGAAAACATACTCAAGAAGTTCAATGGAGTGCTGTAGCTCAATGATCTTCAGTTGAGATGCCCGTACAATCTTCTCTAATGCACCAGCCTACAAGACAGAGTATACATTTGTAAACATTCAAGCTCTATAATAATCTCAAGGTTCAGAAAAATAGATCGAAGTTTAAACCTAAGTATCTTCAAATAGACAAGGATAGACATAAATTGAAACACCTACCAGTGTATAAACTTCATCCTTGTCACTCTCAAACCCACCCCTTTTATCATTAACCTCCTGATCATCCCCATCCCCAATGATATCATTGAATTTCACATCTATCCCAGCTTCTCTTAGGCCACTTTCTACAGCATGTAGAACTTCACTTGCATTAGAAGATGGGTCTGACCCGGTCTTACTAGATAAGGCACTTCTAAGCAAGGAGCCAATATGTCTTTTTTCTGTCATCAACCTAGAGATTGTCTCATCCAGGCATTTTACTTCATTGATCTTTCTTTCCATTCCATCCTTCACCTTCTCGACAGCCAACCTGGCCAGCTCATGGATGGAAGTCATTCCAGCCAAAGATGCACGCAAATTCTCCTCCATGTCCATTTCATTTGATAAGAACACGGAATCAGATAAGCCCAGCTGATCTACCTTGTCAACCCCAACAACAGTCCTAATAATTTCACAGACTTGTTCATGGGTCTCCGATATATAATGCAACTGATCAACAATCAAAGGCCGAAGTGAATCCACCTTCACTTCCAAGCTCCTCAGCTTACCCACGCACTCCTCCTCGGCCTGTCTCGTCTCTGCCAATTCTGTCTGCATCTCCAAAATTTTTGTGTCCCTCTCCGTAACCAATTTCTGCAAATTCTCAATTTCCGCGGTCCTCTTCACAACATCTTCTCTCAACCCATTAATTGTAGCTTCAAGCTGTGAAACTTCAATGGCAATCTCATAATTCCGCTGCTCCATCTGCTCTCGGGCATCATTTCTCGACTTGGTCGCTGCATCGACCTGCTTGAGAAGTTCCTCCACAATCTCATTCATTCTCTTGATGACCCCATAAGCAATGGCCGGCAGCCCAGAGTACTTCTGAGACCTAGGGAGGCCACCCGCCGCGAAATTCTTGATGCTACTGGCCTTACCAGAGATCTTATCGATGCCCGTGAAAAGCATCTGCCCAGCCGATTCGATCTCCGCCCGTGACGAGTCCTTGGCCTTGGTTGCCTCCTCCAGCTGCCGGCCAATCTCATCCCTCTGCCTCAAAACCTCATCTTTGACCCGGGCCGCTTCCTCCAATTCCGATGACAGCTTATCATTGGAACGGAGCGACTCCTCCTTATCCCGCATCGCCTCATCGCGCTTCTTAATGGCCTCGTGGGCTAGGACCTTGAGGCGGTTGAAGGAGACCTGGAGATCGGACTTGGACGATTCGGCGGCTTCCCTGGCTTTACGCTCGCGTTCGAGGTCGGTAGCGAGCTGGCGGAGGCGGTCGGAGGAGAGGTCTTCATCGTCGAGAGATAAAGGAGAGGAATCTTCTGCTTCGACGTCGCTGAGGACGGCATCGGCGTCGTCGTCGACGGCAGAAGAAGCCATGAGAAGGATGAATTGAGGTTGGTTGAAATACTGAGGTAGGTATTATGCGCGGGAACGGAAGAATTCCAATCCAAGAAAGTGGGTTTTTTTTTTTTTTTTTTTGGAAAACAAAAACAATGTTAATTCTACTTATGCTTTATGTAGAAAAGAGCTAGGAATTGAATCTTGGAGGTGGCTGATAGAGAAGAAAGGAGAAGAGGGAGCGAGGGAGGGACAGAAAATGGAGTACGCACCTAACAGTCTCCTCTCCTCCCCGGTCTCGTCTATGTACGGAACTGTAGAGGATTTTGGGTTTTTGGAAACGGAAGGAACGTACTAGCAAGCAAATCCACGCTGGGAGATGTAAAAAGCTTCCCGTCAATCATCAGACTTCATGATCAGTGGCCCACCGGAAGCCAGTTCTCCTTTACTCACCGGCCTATGCAGCGGATAATCTTTGCCATAGCAGCATGTTCGGTAAAACCAACAACTTTTCTCGCAGTAAAATTTTTCACTCTCCGTTATTTTTTTATTTTTTAATTATCATACTTTTCAATTAGTTTTACCTCACTATTTATAAAACTAACTTATCACTCTCCACGGCCCATGTGCACCCGGAATATATCTGCCTTTAACTTTTTACTTAACAGAAAAGTCTAAAAGATGGCGTCCACTTATTACCCGTTCACATTGTATATAAATCATTGTATCCTCCACATTTAATTAATATATATTGGTTTGGTAAGAAATACATATAATTGGGTTAAATAATAAGTATTTTTTGAGAAGATATATATAATAAGTATTTTTAGAGGAGATATATAAATTCTCGTCTCATGTGTGGATCACGCAAGTTCTTAATTAAAGTAAGTTTCAGTGATTCTATTAAACAACTCATCTTTATCATTATTATAAGTCCTTTTTCTACCGAAAAGATTCCATAAAACGAGTTAATGTAACCCTAAAATTGGTGCTTTTTAAAAATAAAATATAAAAATATAAAAATATTGTAAAATGACCAACCGGCCACTTGTGCGGTTGATAACACCATTGTCCGCCACAATGCGGACCAGTGTTCGAATTAAACATGAGATGTTGTCTCCCTTAATTAATTGGAGTGTCCCCTGTATGCGAGGTTTGTTTATTTGAGAGTATGTGAAATCATTATTGATATTTGAGAATTTATAACCTCCTACTTGAAAGTTGAATGAATTGTCTCAGAGCTAAATTGTAAAATAAGTTTAAAAAATGATATAAGTATACTAATAAAAAAAATTGTAAAATGGAAAAAATTAGTATATGAGTTAAATACACCTAAAATAGTTTCATGAAATAATAAAAAAAAGAAAAATAATTTGTCACATGTTGCTAAAATGCTATGCTATCATAAAAGATCATTTTTTTTTATTACATGTGACATGATTACGAATGATGACATAGGTCTCATGGGACTGGAGCATAAAACAACCACTCACACACCCATTATGTTACCATCGCATCAAGTGTTGGTACACAGAAATCATGGTACTTTACATATTTATTTTTTTATTTCTAAAAATAAGGTTGTTAAGAAGTAGGAAATGACTTAAATGCCTCCAAAATTAGTATCTTGAAAAATCAAAATAAATATATAAAAGTATTATAAAATAGAAAAACATAATGCAGAGGTTGAATATATTTAGGAAAATATACTGATGAAAATAATAAAAATATGATGAACGATCTTATTAGCCCGAGCTAAAAAACGTGAAGCTTATCTTATCTTAAAAAATTCGTTTACAACATTTTTTGTTTTTTCTTTATATATTTATTTATCTAAGTATATTTAACGTATAAACTAAGTTTTAATATTTTTAGATATGCGTATATGTTATTTGAGAATTTTAAATATCTATGTGTATGTCTATATTTAAAATACTCATATATTTATAAATTAAAAAAAATATACATATATTCAAAAATCGTAAAATTTAGTTTACATGTTACATATATATAGATAAATAAGTATATAAAAAAAATAAAATATTATTATAAATAATTTTTTTAAGATAAACTAAGTGTTACATTTGCTTCGCTAACAAGAACACTCTTCTGGAAATAATACACGAAAAGCTATCGCACAATTTCATGGTCAAGCAACATAGCCTTTTTAACGTGCTAACCGGGACAGGCCGATTCGACTCGCACCAGATTCGAGACCGATCCAGCTCTGGTTCGTTGGGAACATCACATTGGTAAACTGCACGGACGTTTCGTTTCGTCAGGAGCGGACGGTAAGGGCAGCAGCGAGAGGACAAAGCAAACGGGGAGAGGGAGATATGGATGTAGCAGTCGAGAAGGGGAGGAGGAGGATGAGAAGAGGAAGTAAGAAGCGAAGAAAAAGGACGGATGGCTGTGGTGGCTACTCACCAGCCTCGCCATCACCACTTGTCCCCGGCAAGACAATATGTCGAACAGAAGAGCTGCAGCAACCGCCAACTCCATCAAAGCGCAGAAAATGCGACGGAAGACCTCCTTTCAGCTCTCCTCTCACGTCTACTTCAAATTCGACTACTTTTCTCGACAAGGCAAGTGACACCCTTCCCAGCCCTCTCAGTTCTGCCATACACATTACCCGGCTGATGGATTATCTCGCGACGCCTATGAAACCAAATTTTTGTGTGACAGAAATTAAGAAGCTGGAGACTAAGCATAATGGTTGAATTCCACGTCGAGTCCTGCCGTTGGTTGCTTTTATTATCAGAAAGGTTGAATTTTGAAGCAGTCGACTCTGGGAAAGCAGCCATTTTGAGATTGGTGTTTTGAATAGGGGCATCGTAGAATTCTAATCTTGTATTCGTAAGTTAAATATTGGTATTTGAACATTGTATATGGCCACCGAAACGATTTCCAAAGGAATTTTTTTTTTTCAAAGGATAACGAAGGGCTTGGAAGCATCGAAATCGGGATTTAACTGTTCAAGTGGGATGAATGGTTTTTTTTTTGTTGGCAACGTCGTTGTTCCATGAGGAACAGTGTCAGAATGATGATATGTGCAACTGGCCCAAAAGCATGCTTGCTTTTCGATCAAGATTGAACTTATAAACCATGTTAATACATTACTACAAATGCAGAAACAATTTCCCAGAAGCAGCTTGAGGCAAAGTCAGATACAGGGAAAAAGGGGGCTTGTTGGGTTAGTATACTGAATTAGTGTGGGTTGAAACCATCTCTCTTTAAATTCAAGACAATAAGCATTAGTTCCCGCTCAAAGTCATTTATGCAAAGAGATAATTATATAAAAAAAAGAAACAGCGAAAAGAGAGGAGAGGCCCTTATTAGTGTGTTGGGGACCTTATGCTACTGAGACTGCCTGCAAAATGTGTGCTAGGCTGACCGTTGATATTGGTTGTTGTCGGTCAATGTGATGGGGCTGCTACAGATCAAAATTTTCTTCAATTGATTGGTTTGATTGTGCTATGCCTCTCAAATTCATCTGTGCTTAATTTTAGTGGACTTTCGTTTGTATAGTTCATTGAGTTTTCCTCTTTTATGAATGATGTTGAAATCACAATTTTATATCTGTGAACGTGCAGATGAAGGCAAGGTTAAAGGGAGGCCACTTTAGAATGATAAATGAGAAATTGTACACTTGTAGGTATAAGGATTTTTCTTCAGTGTTTTCTTTTTTAATGTCTGTTACTCTTGTATTTAAAAAATATCATTATAAGTTGCATTTGTTATACTTTAGCCAGCTAACTTGTGATCATTTGCATTGCCTTTTCTGTTTGATCATTTTTTTATTTCAGTGGAAACGAGGCACTCAACTATTTTAAGAAGGATCCAGCACTATTTAAAGTGGTACTAATTTTTCAAGACTTCATCTTCCATAGACATTTTTCTTCAAAACTTTGGAATTTAGATTTGGAATTTGTTGAATTTCTCCTCTCCCAATGTATAACAACCTACTTCACATCTCCCAATACATAAAAATGCTTTTTTATCTATTACATATTTTCGTATCCCAATGTATGATGTGATGTATTCCTTCCACAACAATTCTAATTTTCCAGTCTCAAATTCCATTCAAATCCCACCCAACAGATCTTTCATTCAAATTTCTAGTTTGTGTGGTATGCGCTCAGTATATTTGTTTTCAACCAGGGGTGCCCAACCTTCTTTCTGGGCACGTAAATTAACCATAGCACAACCCCACTGAACTGAATTGAGAATTCTGATTCACTGTTTCTCAGTGATTCTACTCATGAATGGGTCCACACAGCATTGGGCACTTCATGGTGTTGCTGTTGCAACTTTATATCTTTGACTGTATTGCAGCATTACAAGTCATGCTGTTTCCATGGCTGTAGTATCATTCAGGATATCAAGAACAAATGTCACACTGGCCAGAACAACCAATCAACATCATCACCAAGTGGCTCAGGGATCACAGTCCGTCCTTCACTGTCGTGGATTTTGGCTGTGGTGAGAACTTTGAACCACACTTTTCATCATGAGTGTATACATCATTGTTGTTATGCGAGATTAAAATAATTCCTGAGGTTCTGTGCTTTTATACTTGGTGTTTTTTGTTGACGGTTAATTGAATTTCAGGTGATGCGCATCTTTCAAGAAGTGTAAAGAATAAAGTTTTCTCTATCGATCTTGTTGCAAGCGACCCATCTGTAATTGCTTGTGACATGTCAAGTGTAAGTGTTTTTTTTTTTTAACCTGAAATATTCAATTGAAATTTTCATCGATGGAGAGTGTGGCTTCAAGAGAGCTTATGTAGTCTAAGGTGTAGGTCCCATCATAGTGCTCCCATGGCATGCATTTTGCTCAATGTTGCCTGTTTCTTCTTGTTTGTTTCTTAGCTGAAGATAATAATGATATATGATTCAAAATGGGCTTTGTAAAATATGTCGTGGTACATCAGTTGAGAGTTATTCTCCAGTTCTTCTAACTAGTTGACTTGTGTCTAATGACTCAAATCATACTGCAGACACTTCTTGTCTTGTATGCACTGTTGCAGCAACTTTACATAAATTTCCATTCCTACTACCATATCTGAGTTGGGTGCCTTTTCAGTGTGGGAATCCTCTAACTAGAGATCAAATTGGATGGTATTGAACCACCACGATTCGGTAAATAAACAAAGAACAGAGTGTTTCCCCTTGGTCGATATCATTATTCACAATTCGATTAGACGTGGGCAGCCTATATTTATTTGGTTGACCTATCCCCGTTGCTCTTTTGGCTTCTGCAGCTTTTAGCTCCTCTTCATCATGGACAGCCAAAATTTCTGAAATTCATTGGCTGTTCTTTACCATGTGAGTCATGTTGGATGACCAGGCACACGTCGGAGGTGTACTCCAGTTGGCAGTAGTTTTTATATATAAACTCATTTACCTTGTATTGAATTTTTTTAGTTCCTATCTATGTGCAATCTGCCTTACATATGTAGTTTTAGGGAAACTTTGAAATCTAAATAAAGCTTTGTAGAAGGATTATGTAAGTTCGTTTTCTGTATCAGTATCGCTGGGTTGTATTGCAAGTGTTGATTTTTCATAAAGCTATTGATTCATCGTGTATGCTGTTAATGCTATATGATGGTGAGGTTGGCAATGCCTAATTCCTACATACTTAACCTGTTTCTCTCATTATAGAAGCTCTGACAATCTCAAGATTAGCAGAGTTGCAAGTGATAAAAGGCTTCTAATATCTCTGTGATTCATTAATGTCT
This sequence comes from Annona squamosa, assembly GCA_035584095.1. Taxonomy (NCBI): domain Eukaryota; kingdom Viridiplantae; phylum Streptophyta; class Magnoliopsida; order Magnoliales; family Annonaceae; genus Annona; species Annona squamosa. The sequence continues at coordinate 78,988,508 of JAXCLR010000001.1, forward strand.
TGATTGCAGACACCGCTGGACTCTTTATCAGTGGATGTTGCAATCTTCTGTCTGTCGCTAATGGGAGTTAACTACCCAAGTTACTTGCAAGAAGCAAACAGAGTTCTAAAGCCCCGGTGAGTGCATTTCATATTGATTCAAACAAATGCAAGGTTGAGTTGTCTGTATCTGCAACCCAGACATCCCTCTCAAATATGATAATTCTGAGGATTCTATTTACATCTATAGGTTGAGGATTATATACTTCTTGAGTGTTAACTTCTTCTTTTTTTTTTTTCTTTTTTTTTTTTTAATCTACGACTGGAATATTGCAGCGGCTGGCTTTTGATAGCTGAAGTAAGGAGCAGATTTGATCCCAATAATGGAGGTGCCGACCCTGAGATGTTTGTCAAAGCTGTCCAGGGGCTAGGGTTTGTTTCCATTACTAAGGTTTGTGTTCTGTTGCCAATCTCTGTCAGGCATTGAGGAGTTTTTTTTTTTTTTTAAAGAAAAATGTCAGGCATTGAGATTTAAAAAGCTAATCAGTGGTTCTTGCTATCATCGTGCAGGACTTCTCTAACAAAATGTTTGTTCTCTTTTATTTCAAGAAAAAGGTCAGATTTTGTATTTTTGCTTCCACTGTTTGTTTTTTCCTGACGAAGGGACAAGAGGAACCTGGATTTTTTATTTATTTATTTTTTAATGTAAAGAGGAACATGGATTTGTCTGTTCATATTGTCATAAATTGCTAGTATTGTTATTTGCAGGAGGGTCAAAATCGAATCAAGAGCATCGAGTGGCCACAGTTGAAGCCTTGTCTTTATAAGCGGCGTTGAGGATGTCAGGGTAAAGCGTGCAGCATGGACCTGGCCATGATAAAAGGGAATTCTTCATATGCAAACCCTCACTTTTTGGGCATTGTAGTTTTTTTTTTTTTAATTTTTATAGTAAGATTCAAACCATGTATCATATTCTTCTCCACATTTTCTTTTTGATGTTAAAAATCGTTTTAATTGGATTTTTAAATAAACAGGATTCCTTGAAATCATTTTGTTAACATTGTGAATTATATCCAGACTAAATAAGTAGTATTAAAAACTATAAATGAAATTGATTTGATTAAAAACATCACCGATTTACGAGAACTCCACTAGGTTTGGCACTGATTCGATTAGAAAATCTGGGTAATAATTCTACATTTATTACTAGTGCTGGTGCTGTTAAGGATTGCGTGGGCCTTTTAATTTCATTGCACGATATCTCGTGTAATCTTTGAGATAACGATTTTAATTTTCATGTAATATTATTTTTGATCTTTTTATTTTGAGCAAGCTGTTTGGAAAGGTTAATCTTACATTAACATTATGCAGAGTCGTCAGGTTATTTAGATCTATCGAATCCAACTAATTCTCGCTTTAAATATTTGGGTGCTACTTTTATTTTTAGGATTAGTCCAAGTTATTACAATGTATATTTTAAATTCATATATTTTTTGACCGTTGAAGTTACACATAAAAAACATGAAAATAGGGCATTCGATTTACAAGAAATAGAAATGTTAATGATTCGATCGTAAATTTGATCTTGCGACCATTTTTATGATAAAAACCTAGCTAGGATGCCCACTAGTTCCAATCATGAACATGGGAGGCTCATACCTGCTTAAAAATGCATTATGTGTAAACTGTGAAAAATATATACTTAGACCCATTAGCAAATACATTAGATTGTAATGATACTTTATAGGATTATTTATTTATGTAAGAATGATGTTTTAGACGGCCTATATATCAAATATATAATTTAAAATTTATATATGTTAAAGAATTTTATTGAGCTGATTGAAGAGCACAAATCAACAGCTAAATCGTGGTCTTCCACAAAACTAGCATATAAAATTATGCTTTCTTGGCAGTCATTAACATAAGACTAACTTTGACAATCTACGTTTCAAATGAACGAAAGACGTGCTGATTGGAATATATAAGCTTTAGATAGTTTTTTTTCTTCGAACAAATAACCTTCCAATGATTGAATTTCAAGTTACCTTCTTGGTCTTCCACTAATCTCAAGATTTCGTGGTCTTATCCAAGAGGACCCAAAAATTCTGTAAGAAGTCAATTGTGCATCGGCAGGAGGCGCAATCCTCGTTACAAGCAACAAACAATATGTATGCTCTTTCTATCCTTCTTTAAAATTTTATATCCCTTGGTCTCTTAGCAAATCTAATTACACTGGTGCGGTTTGGGCTTTTCTAGAAGCGAGGCTTACATAAGTTGTATCTCAGGGTCTTATCTACTCGATGGTTGAACAAATTCAAACTCACCAAATTACCATTGCATCGTTGGAGTTATTATTGCAGAGGACTAATAACAGTGGAGGAGATGCTCGAAATTTTTTCGCTAGATCTCTCCTCTCCATCTGCATCGGAAATAATGATTACATCAATAGTGTGTTTGGTAATAAATAAAACTTTTAGTGAAAAGTTTTGGAAAATAAAAGTTGTCAAATGATGTGATATGATAGGGGTAATGATGAGTAGTAAAGAGGATAAATTTAAAATAAATAGGTTAGTTGTGTGGATAGTTGTATACAAATGATTGAAAAGTAGGGTAGTTGTATAGAAAAATGTGAAAAAATGATTAAAAAATATGATAGTTGTAGAGAATGAAAAGTTTTAGATTGAAAAGTTTTAACGTGACATGTTTTATTAATTGACAAACGCACCCCAAGACTACTTGTTTCCACTCTCTCCTACTTCCAAGATATACACCCCATCTGCATTCAATAAATTGCTAGTTCAACATCTGAGGATGCAGCTCAAGGTAATTGTGTCATCATTGTATTAGGGATTATCAGAATTTAATATAATTGCTATTTAGGACCATGCATGATGCATTCCACCAATGTTGGCAGCAAACATATAAAGCCTCATGGGTCCTACAGACTTCCATTGTCGAAAATTTTAAAAATCTTTATGAATGCATTGAATCATAGGCTAACAGTTCAAAACACATTTGTAATTCATATTCTATTGCTTTTTTACAGAAATCAAAGATTAATGTTCTTTTTGCCTTCGACTTTGGAGCAGAGACACTACGATTTAGGAGGGAGGGAGTTTTGTGGCGGGCCTGGGTCCTCTTGGATGTCTTCCTAACCAAATAGGCTATTTCAGTAGTGATACAAACAGGTGTTGAGAAGACAAACCAGAAGGTATTACAGTAACGTCACGCCCAAACACATGATTGAAAAAATCAATGTTTACCTCCCTGGATCTTAGTTTCTTTTTTGTGATGTATACTCTCCCGAGAAACAAATAATCGACAATCCTACTGGTTATGATACGATTCTCTCTCTCTCTCCCCTTTCACATACTTCTAGATAACTTCAAAATAAGGGTGCAACTTGGTACTACATCAGTCCAAATCCACCCGATCCGACACAATTTCAAAACCAAATTTAATTTTATTTTTAAAAAATTTTCAAAATAGATCTAGAAATACCTGAAACCAATATTAGATTTACCTCAACTCGGAGCTACAACCCGACCCCAACCTGATATTCCCTTTTTTGATTTGTAGATATGTTATAATCATTTCAATTTTTATTATATTTAAGCACATAGATATTCTTACAATTTTGTATGGAAAATACACTGCTCTCGTCTAAATTGAGAGGCACATTACTTCTGAAACAATATTCAAGAAGACTCAATCCTTCTCCTACATAGTGGCGGGCGAATGTTATTACTAGCATGCCACAGGCACGTTGGCAATATCTCTTAGTGGTTGAAAGAATTATATTGGTTTATATATTAAATATTTCAACTATTATTATAATAAAAATTCTTTCATGTAATTATACGTTTATTCTAGAACCCAAATGCTATTTACATTTATTCATAAAAGGATGAATCTACTGCATCTACGTCAACTTAATTTATAAATAATTACAAAAATACTAACTCTTTAAAATTATTTGCATACATAACAATTTTAACTATGAGATATATAAATCTCACTTTCATTAAACTTGTTTAGATAGAGATCTCATGTAATTTTAATTATTTTTTATCTTGATTATTAATGATAAATTCATTATTTCACTGTACTTAGTATTATTTTTTAATTAGAAGATCAACTTTCATCAAACCTAAAGATATCATAAGTTATATAAATATATTCACATGTAAATTATAAATAAAGAAGTATTATAATAAAAAATAAAAAATCTATATTAGAATTAGTTAGTACAAATCCAATAATATTCAAAGAGTTTGTATATTCAAAGAGCTCATTATTTTTATTTATAAATTTCAACTTCTATTAGTTTCAAAGTAACTTGAATTTCAACCCCCGAAACCAACGTCAACCTAGTTCGAACCCTACTCAAACTCGAATTCTAATTGTAGGGTTAGGGTTTGGTTTACCTACGTCCGATAGACTTTGGATCAAAGTTCACTTAAATGCAATACAATCCAACCCAAGTTATACCCCTACTTCAAACCAGTGCCTCCAAGTGCAAATTCTACATTTTAGTCGTGATTCTATTTATACTTATGAACTTTTAAAATTTTCAAATAAGCCTGCATATTTTGCTAAAAATTTCATTTATAATAAGTCATTAAAGGTTTGTTAAATGGACTATGAACCCCCTTACGAAATGATAAATATGCTCAAGCCCTAATATATTTTAAAATTAGTTTACTCAAATATTCTTATTCAAATAATATATGATTTTATGTTCATAGAATTATTAAACATTCATTAGAATATTATTTTTAATTACAAAGTCATAAGTAGGGAAAGGCGCATTCATCATTTCATAAGAAACCAACTTCTTTAATAGATTCATAACTGGATGAGTATAAGTAAAACTTTAGACAAAATACATGTGTATTTTAAAATTTTAAAAGTTCACAGGTACGGATAAAATTTATTGGTATATATGAAATTTACTCTTATATTTATATGCAAGAATCAAAAAAAAATTTTCGTGACTCATTAATACTTTTGTATTCAGTTTTCAAATACTCATGTAAGGCATGTTGTGGCGTGGGACGAAATCATTTGCCTGCCATTAATTTCGGTCTCTTTCAAGATCGGTCGGTATCTGTCGTTTGGAAGCATTTCATACCACTGATGCTTTTAATACCATACTCGAAAAACAAGCATATAAAGGACAGCTGCAAAGCAAATATCCAATGAACGTGAAAGATCTAATTCAGTTATAGACAATCCATATTACTATAAGAGTAAATGCGAAGTTTGTAATATTTGTTAGTTTATTTTACATGATATAAATATTTGAAACTGGTGGTTGCGCAAACCCTGGAGCAATATGCTCCAAATTCATTCTTTCAAAAAATGTATATATATTCCAATAAATTTTTTTTAATAAACCATTGCTGCTATTTATCAATTATACATTGACAAACATAAGATCATATGTGTGTGAGAAATTTACGTTCTAAACTCTCTATCTATGCGTATCCTCTGTGTGGAAAAAGATCTAGTCAACTTCAGGTCGGAAGACGGCGAGCTTAGCTTTGGAAGTAGATAAGCCAAGGCTTCAATCATAGGGAGACAACTAAGGGTGTGTTTGGGAATGAATAAAACTTTTGGTGAAAAGTTTTGAAAAATAAAAGTTGTCAAATGATGTGATATGAT
>JAXCLR010000001.1:78994484-79044826 GCA_035584095.1 Annona squamosa
AGGATAAAGTTAAAATAGATAGGTTAGTTGTATAGGTAATTGTGTAGAAATAATTGAAAAGTAGGGTAGTTTGTATTAGAAGATGTAAAAAAATAATTAAAAAATAGAAGAGCTGTAGAGATTGAAAAATTTTAGATTGAAAAATTTTAGGTAAAAAGTTACTGTGATTACCAAACACCCCTAAGTTTGGTTGAAGAAAAGAATCTCCCGGATAGAAAATGTCAGCCGAAGCGTGAACCTGTCATTTCTCGGGATCACCGCATCCCAGCACGACTCGTACGCCGTTAACGTCATCGGCTGTCCGTCACCGCCACCACCGCCTTTGTCCACGTCCACATCATCCTTCCTTTCCTAGTGCATCCCTCAAAAGAAATGAAAATGAAAATTGTCCGTTGACAAAGAAAATCTCAGAGACAGTTTTTATTAATATATTTTTACAATTAATTAATCCCTGCGGCATTCTTATGACTTAACTGCGAAGACTAAATATAGAGACAAAACTCCACTGCACCACAATAGACAAACAAATGTTTCTTACCCGGATCAAACTGGGAACACACGGCGCCACAGGCGCGCTGGGCTCCTCAGGCAGTTACGCAGCAAAACAAGAAAAAGTAGGGCACTACTTGCTGTTTTCAACAAGAGTACCGCGCAACCACCTACGCCTGTGGACCCAAGCCTATGCGCCTTGAATCTGTGCGACAGGGATAAAAAGCACATGACGATGACATTGGAGAGGGGAAGCCGGGTATGCAGCACCAGAGCTTTAGATGTCATTCCCAGTCAGCTACGGGATGCTGGCGTTTGAGAAGAGGGAGATCGGTGTGGTCGACAGGGAGAAGGTTGGCACATGATTAAAAGTGCAACTTAAATCAAGTTCGGTTCAAAGTCGCACATAACCTTAGTTTTCAAAAACTTCTTACCCTATTTTAGGTCAGATCTATTCTAAACATGCCCTGCCCTATTTTTTAAGATATGTTGGTTCTTGTTCCTGCTCAAAATCGATTTTTTATATTAATCTTCATATCATATTTAAAAAATCATAATTTTACACAAAAACTTATAATCAATATAATAATAATATAATTTTAAAATGCATTTATTAGATATACTAAACAATACATAAACAAGTTTTTATATTTTAAAATAATTCAGGTCAATTCCAAGTACCCAAATCTTAAAATCTGTCTTACCCTAATTATACTAGGTAATTTTTTATTTGGAACCTAACCTATCTCATCGGCAAAAAAATAAAAACTTACTCTACTCATTTTAAAATACCAGATGGATCAACCTACCAGTACCCTACGCAATTTGCACACATAGCCAAGATTGCCTCCTGGTGTGAGTAGTGCAGGTCGCGAAGGCTAGAATCAATGCAGTGTTGAAGATGTTGCAAGGGGGATTTGAGATTTAGAAGCTGTTGAACCGATTCGAGCACAAAGTCAACAAGATTTTTGTCCTCACAAGGGTATTTTCGACATCAAGAGTGAGTTGATGGTGCTTGTTCAATGCCATAAGGGATGGGGGTTAAAAATGCAAAGAACTAAAGTTCAAAAGGTTTAAAACGTCAATATGCATAGTCAGAGGGTTTAAACCACAAGTTCCCCCATATTTGCAAATATGGTAACCAATTAAATAGGGAAAAAGGAAGAATTGTTGATTAAGTATTGTGCATGCATAGTGTGTTGTTCACCTTCTTAAGAAAATGGAACAAGAACGGAGGAGAAGGCTGTATCAGCAAAATAGCGCCTCAAGATTATCCTTCACCAACTTCATTCCTGGAAACTGAAGAATTACAAGGGGAAAGAAGAAGGCAAGCATCCCCACTAGGGCGGCTAGCAACAGTGAAATCAGCTCTGACAGCCTACAAAAGCTGCAAACATAACCGCAGCCTGCATCATCAGATAATGTGGCTGAAACTGGTGCTTTGAAGATGGATGCATCAAATTAACCTACCTTAAGATGATGACTGTCGACAGCAAAGAAGAGAAAACCTTATGAGCAATTGATGAAGTGAGTCCTGAGATCAAGCAGCAAGCAAGTAGCAGCACTAGAGGGACAGTAAATGTGGTCAAATCAACCAATCCTGGACATAGTTTAGGACTATATTAATACACACACTACTCTCAAAACTGTAATCTGCTAACACCTAACAACCAAAACACAAACCAATTAATTTTCTTGAGAGAAGACAAATCAACATCGTTGCTGAAGTAGCAGTGACAAATGATGTTGCAAGTACCTGTGCAACACATACCAGCATCATTCCGGCAGATAAAAGACACATGAAAGAGAAGTTGCTACAGCATCCAGCCTTGCAACAGCCATTAAGAGAAACGTGAAAAGGCCATATGCTAAGGCTAAATAGAATCTCACATACCAGTCCTTGTGCACCAAGTCTGAACTGAGAAAGGAATATCCAATCCAGGAAAGCATTCAAGAGAATAGCAGCTACAGTAACCAGGAATGGTTGTTTCCCATCCCCGAGTGCATAAAATACAACAACTAACAATTCTCGGATGACATAGAAAGGTGAGCCAATGGAATCTGTCCATACAGAGAAATTTGTAATCAAATTCCTTATCAAATCATAAGTCCTGGTCTGCTAATCATGATGTAATGCACTGAAATTCAGTTACTTTCATGATAGAAAATGTGAATCATGCTTACGAAATTTAAAAGCAACATCTTTTTCTAAAAAGTTGGAATATATATAACCTATATGCAGTCCTAAATTTCATGGAATGCCCTACTATTTTTTAAACCAACATTAGGAAATACCCAAAGTTCTGATCATGTAATACACCATTCATCATGGTTGTTAAAAATAGTAAATAGGAGTAATTGTAGTCAGCTGCATAAATCTTGTTATATTACTGCATAAATTACACTCATGTGCTAAAATTCACTCAAACAATATCAATTTCCATGAACAAAAAACAATATTAATTTCAGCAATCCTCACTGCAGAAACAAATACATATGGTGCAACCGTTGCACTTTTAATCTCAATTCTGAGCTAAGAGGGGTCATTATAAAAAAAATAATAATAACAATAATAATAACAGCAGGTTTGCATCTTCAACCAATAAAGATCAACGACTTAGTTTTCCATATCCATATATTTTTAATTTATATTAAAACAGAAAGACAGGCTATGCTGAATGGTTAAACAAATCAAGCCAAGAACTAACTGCAGATTGGTTCAACCATCCACTCCTGTTTCAAAAGCATATGCAGCAATAATGAAAGAACACAAAAATTTTAACTGTTCTATCAGTCCAGAAGTAATATCAGATTTTCTGCAAATCCTCCATTCTTACTGCTCTTAATCTTGGTTTGCTTCACTGCGTCGACATGAAATTAATTGTAAAATCATCAGTTCAAGTTGCATAACACCAATTAAAATATCTTCTCTTAAGCTATTTTATTATTACAGTTCACTATGGTCAACATATCCTTTCATAGCTCCTTACTATCCTACATAGCCATTTTATCTTCTCATATAATAACTTCTACCCCTTTGACCTTCTTTGAGTTATTAAATCCACAAGAAAAGCAATTTGTCTTAATTCCTGAGTACAGGCATATAACCTTCCATGTATCTGTTCTATTTTATGTTGAGAGAGAGAGAGAGAGCATCACAAGCATGATACATACAGCAAAGAAGTAATGAGGAAACAAGTGTGCATGCTTCTGAATCAAATGCAAGGCGCTTGAACAAGATAACGATTATTGGCTCTGCTAGTGCACAAATTGATGACACAACCGGCAAGACTATCACCTGTTGCAATATAAATTAGTTAACTAGTTGTTTTAGATATACTTGAAAAATATCTATGATTAGAAATGATTATCCACATGATAGCAGCAAAACTTATATGACAAACATAACAAATTTTGAATTCCGTGACTAAAAGAGAAACACAATACAAATGCTAAATCAACCATTTTGTTCTACGGTCTTCTTTCCCATCTGTTCATTTTAATTCCTAAATAAAATGAGAATTGGGGCTCAAATGGTAGAAGAACAAAGCATAAAACTATTCTTTTCCTAGGAGCCCGTTGGTGGTTACTCAGTGATGGTATCTTTCCAGTGCATATCAAGTAGTCCAGTCGGGAAATAGGGAAAATGGATATGGAAAAGCAAGGGAAAATAAAGTGAATAATGACAAAATGCACAGGCTATGGAAAGATGGGAAGTAAAAATTGACATATTGTCAATAATGGAGTTAGGATTCTTGGGAAGATAAGGGTGTGTTTGGTAAGTTCCGGGAAAAAAAAATATTTTAAGTTGTTGTAGAAAAGTGGGGCAGTTGTATAGAAATATGTTGAAATGATTGAAAAGAAAGGTTCTGGGAAAATGTGTTTTTTTCAGGGGGAAAAAAAATTCCGAATATTACCAAACACATCCAAAATGTCAAATCACATTAAGAATGTATGGAAAAAAGGAGGGAAGGAAAAGGTTAAAACTATTCCACCCGTTTCCCTTATTCTGAACAGAGAAAAATTTACAAATACGGCACATTAATTGCAAAATACACTATCCAAATCTTATAGCCAAAATCAAAGATTAAAAATAAGCTACGTTGAATCATAGACAAAGATTCAACTAATAAAATTAGATGGCTAGCAGCACAAATCCAGTTAGGATCATTTGTTTGACTAGCGAATCAAGTTTCATTTAAATCAAAGATGTGCATGAGTATCCAAAAAAATGTATAAAATCAACATAATAAAATCGTTTTATTCATATATCAAGAGTCGTATATAAACAACATCTAAACTGTTTAAGACATCATTTTTTTAGTTAGACAAATAATTCCATAAAATATTACTACATTCTAATGCATTTACAATTGAATCTTAGCATTTTTCATAGTTTACGCACGATTATGCATATTTTTAAGCAAGTATGGCCCAACCAAGAATTTGATTGAAATCATTTTCACTACAATGCTAAAAAATGATGCATTGACAAAACAAATGGATAAGATTCTGGTTTAATAGCCATGGTGGACCTAAAATGAGGTAGCATATTTAAATCTTTAGTGGTACTCGGTACCACAATTTCTCAATAACACAATGCAAAATCTAAAATAGATCCTTTGTCATTTTAAGATATAGCCTTTCCTAGGGATGCAACATTTCCGTGACATTAATCTTTCAAAAACCAGTTTCCAAAAACACTTGCAATGGAAGTACTATAAATTCACACATTAGACTTGTAAAATGCACAGGACAGAGAAGAATACCCCAAGTATGTCAAAGCTTGCTTTGAAATTTTGAAATACATAAAACATACCATGGATAGTAAGATTGCTTGTTGAACAGAATGTTTTAGCCTTGGCCACGATGATGGCTGTAAGAAGAAAACATTAATTTTCAAGCATTGTCCAGTCAGGAAATTAAGCATTTTTAGGCAAACATATCATTGATAACGTAATAAGGGAAGAACTTAGGCACCTTTTCAAGTGTTGACAAATCAGGTATGAGAGGGAGTATGATTGCGCTTAAAGTGATGCCCAAAGGAGCCATAGCCAAGAGATGTGCATCTACAAATGTAGGGAAGGGGCTATCAATCAAAAAAAGAAGTGAAGAGGCCAATATATTAAACATACTATTGATTACAAAACAGAATAAAGTTAAAATTTTGCTACTGTTTATCATAAATAATAAGAAAATGTCTGTCCCCCAAATTGTATTTAGTTAGATTACTTACATGAGAGACTAGCAGTAGCTCTGGGAATAAAGGACGCGAAATAAAGGTCTGTGAGAGATGCCACTTGAGACAAGCCTGAACTCAGTATTGCAGGAAGCATCAAGAGAAACAACTGCTGAGAATAAAGATAAAGTCAAACACTTAACAGCATTCCTGTTAATTTTTACATTTAGTATGTGACTAAAATGGTATGATCCTCAGTAATAAAAATCCACCTGCATCCATGACTTTTTCCAAAAATGTAAGTCCATTCATGGCTAACGATGATTTATATTATAGCCAAAAGCAAGATGTCCAAATGGCATGATTAATCATTCATATATATAAAGAAGGCACTAATACAATCTCCTATATGGACAAGGTCCCAGGAGGAAGCCAATGTCAGTCATAACATTTGGCACTTAGCAGAAAGTTATCTTGGTATGAGTATCTTGTTTTTACAAATGCACCAAAGTACAGCCCTTACCCATCCACATGTTATGCAACCAAAAATTTTTTGAAGGGGGTTGTGACATGCTCATAACATCAGAAAACACAATATCTAATATTTTAATTGTCTACCCTCGTTTTGCACTTCCCATCAGTTTCAGCCATCAAATCAGTCATATGACTCATATCCATGCTCAAGGTGATAATAGAACAAATAACCTTAATTAGTTATTCGTTGCTTAAACACTATTTGCAAGAACCAAGAAAATCAACCTTACAAAGATCCTTGTTCCCCAAAATGCCTTGCCATGTTGCAGAAGTCAACTCATATCCAGATTTGTAAAGCATAATAACCTGAAAAAGGTTTCCAAATTGAATGATATGAGCCACTTCAAGAAATTATCACCAAAACATGCATCTGATAATCAATTCAAAAGCTTCAGAACCTGTACAAACCACTGTAAGAGAGATCCTAGTGAAGCTCCAAAAGAAAGTAGTAATCCTCCTAAAAGAAATATAAAGCAGAGATAATAAAAGGAATAGAAATTCACCAATGACTGTGCAATAGAGCTGTATCCATGAGAGCAAACAAGTAAAGTCATGGCAAACGGCATTGTGAATTTTATATCAAACAAAATATTACACATCCACTTCATGCATGCATATGGGGCTGTGACCTGTGAGCTTACAAGGGGATAAACACTGCCCAACCCACATGAAAATGAGATTTTTGAGTACAAAGAGTAGTTTCTGCTGTAAAAAGCCAAAGTTTGCGGATGGACACATCCTATGTCCAAGATGCTGCATGTGCAGGAAATGCACCTACCAGCATCATGAGTACAGAGTTGCACACTTACCATACAAAGTATTGATTCCATGTGTACTATGTGGACCAATCCCTGTTGCATAAATAAGACACTGTAATAATGAACGACAGTCTATGTTAGTGCGCAATATCAACAAGAAGAAACTATATTGATGCATTTTACTGTATGATCAAAGAAAATAAAAACAACTCTTCAAAAAATAAAACCAAAAACAGGCTTACTGATAAAATTATAGTGAAACTGGACAAGGCAGGGCTTAATGACGAAGTAATGTTATTTCCTTCTGCACTACACACCACACACTGGTCATAAATGCCCGAGAGAGAGAGAGAGAGAGAGAGCAGTGAAAACTGATCAATTTCTATTATGAGTTAAAGAAAGCATTAGTAACACCCACTTGAGAAGCCCAAAGCCAACTCCAATGGAGCCCGAAAGAAGTATGCAAGGGGCCATTGCTTTTAGCTGGAAAAGAACCAATAGATTGCTTTAGCAAGTTATAAAAATCATTGGAATTTGTCAATGTTGTTGAAATCACGATGAACACAAGAATGTAAAGTCAGAGCTCACTGCATCAAGAGCATGGCTTGGTGTGTTTAAGAAATTTGATACTGAAAGAGGTGGCACATATTTCTATGCAGCAGCAGTTGGTATCAACCTAAACTACATGTCAAAGAAATTTTGAAGTTGGGAAGAAAGCAATGAGAAGACCAGCAAGATTTATGGTACATAATGGGTACATAACAAACATGTAAATATTTTTTTCCATTTGCTTTTCAAGTTGTTCTTTGTCACCATGGGGAATTGACCTATAGGGAGTTCTTTCCTACCATAAGTTGAATCTTGGAGGATGGTACATGAAGAAGATGTAATAATCAATAATTATTCTCTTTTCTTCCTCTAGAAGTGTATAGTTTGTTTCAGGCTTCCTAGAGTTTCACATAAAACTCCATTTTTTTTCCACGTCTCATAATATGTCTAAAATTGATTTCTCGCCAATGTATTTAAAAACATCAGATCAAGATATATCTGTGTCACTTGCAACAATGAGATATCTTTCTGTGAAGGGCATTTGATATGGCAATGTTGTTCAGTGATCTAGATATCTGCACCTATGGAAGAAAAAAGAAGATTGTTCAGAGATTGAGATATCTGCATCACATGCAATATTGCGAAGATAACATATGAACCGATAGCCAAGAAATTGAGAAAGAAACAACAGAAAAAAAATTAAATGAAAGATGTTGTTACTTATAATTCTAAAGCATAATAGTGTACCTGAGCCACAGCTATTTCTTGGGTCACGTGGTTGTCAGCCAAAGACCACAAACTGGTAGATCATCAACAACAAAAGAAAAAAACAAAAAACAAAAAAACAAAAACAAAAACACACACCAGAGCTTACTAAATAGTAAGAACATAGCTCAAAGCCAACAAGAAATGCATAGCAAGATCTATGCATCTGACATCATCTAGGTCATATGGTGATCACGAATCCTCAGCAAGTAATACATATTGAGTCTTAAGCCTTCCACATGTCACTCAGTGTCTACCATCGTCAGCGGTGCATCCCTATGTATCAACAACACTGACAATGTAGACAAATGCTTCTATATAAACACTTTGCTGTGATTGGACTAGTAAAGCTCGTAATAGCAATAAGTGCACAATTTGGACAAATAATAATAATAAGACATTTAAGTGCTAGAAAGAAATGTGACAAGATAATTATGGAATATCATAGGTTCTGTCACTTGCCAGAACCCCTTATTAATAGAATCAAGAACTCATAGACAAAATACTTGATAAGAATGCTTACCCAGGAGCAAAAACATAAATAACGAATTCGGAAAATGTGTACACAAGACTACTGAGAACAGCTCCTCCCTAAAAAAGAATGCATCAGCAGAATGCAATTACAGAATGATAGGTGATGAGCAATGTCAAGTTAATGATCATACGAGAAGCATAATAACATGTGCATGTTGAATGAGATTCCTTTGGCTTTCCTTTGGAAGTTTACTGCTCAAGAAAGAGTGCACAAAAACAGAAACAGCAAACAACAAAAATTCGTTAGCAGAACAGCATCACCCAGAGATAAACGAATAGAACTTTTTAAGCAACATAATCAACATAAATTTCATCTGGTTCATATTCAAGAAAATGGAGTTGATGATGAAAAATATTGTATTTCAATTAAGAAGTACTTTAAGGGATTCTTATCTAATGCAACCATTGCTTTTTAATTTTAAAATTTTTTTAAAAAAATAAACCAGTTATTATCGTTATTAATAGTAATTATTTAAGATGTCAAAAATCTCTTTAATTAGAAAATTATACATTTTAAAAATTTAACATCATTTGCAAGTGAAAATATATTAAAACTAAAAATTAAACATACAATATACAACAGTTTTTAATATATGTATCTTAAACAAATATGTGGATGAATGTTATAAATGGTTTATATCTATAAAGAAAATTTAAATTAAAAAAAACCGAAGTGATGCATGGACACATGGCTTACATTGGATCTCTACCATACTTTAAGACACTCGTTTCAGACAGTAGACATCAAATCAAAGTGGGTGGCAATGGGCACTCGCAAGCGTGCTTATGCAACACGTTGCTGTACATCAACGTTATCCATAGCAAAGGTAAAGTAATTTATGACCAATGTAATTCACATAAAGAACATATCATCAGAAGTATACGACATCGACAGGATTGGTGGTTCTGAAACTTCAGTCAATCTTTCTTTTACTTATTTGATCAGTCTGCTCCAATCTCCAAAAAACATTTTTTCCTTTTAAAACAATAGTCTCTCTTTTTTCTCTTTTTTTTTTGCTAAGAATTCTTTCTTATCAACTTCTATTCCTTTTCTTAATGGGGAAAAAAAGAGTAAAATGTTTCTTACCTGGAAAAATAAAATCTGATACAAAAGCGAGTTGCAAAACAGAAATAGAAAATCAGAACATGCTCCTAGGTACCTTATAGTGGCAGAGACAGTGATATGAATGGGACCATTCACACCTGCAAAATGTACCCTTTTAAATGCCTATGAGAGAAATTGAGAATATCAGCAGCAGATGCAAAAGCAAACTGTAAGTATTCGACCATTAAATTAAGGTGTTTTTTTACATAGACATCATTTGCATCAATAACAGCAGTATGCTCAATTATGTGTTCCAAAAAATCAGAAACAACATCAAGGATATGCGTGAAGTAAGGAAGTATGCTAAACAAAATGTGTTCCAAACATTAGAAATAATATCAAATATCAACAGAACTAAAGAGTGAGGGATCCAAAACTTATGAACCTTGTTGAATGCATTCATTTAGATATATCGAAAATATATATATATATATATATATGTGCATTTTTTTTTTGTCCCTAAAAAATTTCTTTGTGGTATGTAAAACTTAATGCCCGTGGAGAGAAAAATTATCTTAAAGGAAATAATATCAAGGAAAGCAAAGATGGTATCAGCAAAGTTGTTGATAAACACAAAATAGATGTGCTCTACTTTCTTTTTTTCCGTAAAAAATAAAGTGTTGATAGTGGAAAAGATATGATTACTTATAGACAAAGTCAACTGAAGATTGGATATATTTTGTCAATTGAAAACCTGTATTGTTTTGTGAAGGAGGGCTTCATTTATTCATTCAACAAATTAAATAATATAAATCAGAAGTTCACAATAATTCTTACATCTCAAACTGCTGCACGATTCTTAATTGCATCCTATGTAGGAAATTCTTAGCTAAAAGGAAAGAACATAATAAGCAACAAAAATACATAATGAAAACAAATAAGGCTGATCTCAGTACCAGTGAAATGGTCTCGGTACAAATGTATGCTGCCAGGTGCATTATTGTGATGTTTTTTTCCTTTTTTATGTGAGATTTCACTGTTACGCAATACAGAAGAAAGACTAGTAATGCTCAAGATATGTGCACATTGTTATTGTCCCATCTGAAATGAAAACGACTGATGGTTTTCAATGGTTCCTGCCTAAAACATACATACATTGGTGGAATGCACTTTCTCGAGTGTCCTGAGCAAAATCAGAAATTTTTATGCATCACTACTAGAAGGACAGGCAATGTTGATCATCAAGAATGATTGTTCCACTATAATTCTATCTAAAGACAACAAGGCACTGTTGTCAGCATAAAACATGTTGCATTATTACGATGTTTGAAAGTAAAAAAGACAATGCTGACAATGAAGACAATTTTCTTAATATCTTGGTATACTTGGACATATAAAAAGGTAAGTACATGCATTTATGCATATGACACCATATTACGATGACTGAAACATTCAGAAGCAGATTGCTGGTTGGGAAATCTCATCCAGTACCAAATTGTAAATCATAAAATTCTCCATATACATCATGTGGTAAGGCATATGTGCATCCCAAGAGATGAAGTGCCAATAATGAACCAAAAATTCCAAAGGAAAACTATGATACAAAAGCCTCTCCCTTAAAACCCAAGAAAGATGGCAAGCTAGGTCTGCCCAGGGCAACAGCCCTCAAATCTGGATCATCCATCCAAAAACCACAAAATAAAGCAATTTTTCATAACAAAATTTTGCAATTTGTTCATTCATTTGAAGTGTTTTTGGATTATAATTACCAGAATCCAAATAGTTCTTAACATATTCACAGATTTGAAGAGTTTTTCAATTATAATTATCAAAATCAAAACAAGTTAAATTGAGACATGAACAAGGAGTTTAAAGGTTACTAACCTCCCAAGAATGATGCAAAAAAACCAGGAACGATGAAGGCATGGCTGAAACATACGAGAAGGCGTAAACAACAGAAGCATTATAAGTGAAGTTCAGATATGAAATTCAGAACTCAGTCAATGAAAAATTTGCCGGCACAAAAAAGAAAAGAAAATAGAAAAGTAACTTCTTAGATCATGCCTTTTACAGTTCACTTTCAGACATCATACAACCAAATTGTATGGAAATAATTATAGAAGACAGGCAAATAGAGTTGCTAATTGAAATTCCTTTTATGAAAACTCAAGGAAAATTACATGTTTTTACCACTCTGAGGAATGATTACCAATTACCTACCACGCTGTCATCACCTCTCACCTTCCAAGCAACTAAAAGGTAACTACAAAACTAATACCTCCCTTTGTACGAAATTAGGAATGAACTTACAAGTTATCACAAATACTTAACATAAATTCTATTAAAAGCGGTGCTTGGCTGGAAGGCAATAAAAAGAGAGAAGATGAAAATATAGGACGACGTCAATAAAGTTAAAAGATAGGAGGGAATCATTGGAATTTGAGAATTTTGGTAGAAGTACAGAACTAGTTGTTTGACAGATAAATTTTGGTAGAAAACTGTGTGAAAAAGGCATTTGTCCCTAGGTTTTAGGCATTACACCCTTAAGGGATTATATCTCTTAATCAATTTGTGCAAGACCTCAAAATCCTAGTGGTCCTCATTCATTAATATCAGTCCATAAGACAAACAAATAAACCTAATCACTAAAAAAACCAAATATACCTAAAAATTCTTATCACCCTTACAGGTGTAACATAAATAGTTCGTAAAGTAGTCAAAGAGATAAGGAAACCTGTACAGACACATTCCTCGCTCTGTCAACATCAACCCAGAAACAAAATAACAAATTTTTTACTCACTTGAATGCAGTCGCAACAGGACCTACACCAAAAACTGCAGCCATAACAATCGCCCTAAGCAATCCCTATATAGTATAAAAGTCAATAAAAACCAGACTCCTTTCAAAACAACCAAAAATAAAAGCAAGAAACGAAGGGGATTCAGCGCATTCACCATTATCTTACTTGTGAGTGTTGCTAAGCCAATCAACCCAGCAGTTCTAAACACTTCTGCCACACAGTTCCATATAAACATCATATCAGGAAAATTTTCAAACCAATGAGCATATTTTTCACTTGTAGCTCAAAATGGTAGTTTTCCAGACTACCAAAGAAATGGTTATTACAGTGACAAAACACCGCATGCCAACAACGCCATACCTAGCTTATCAGTACATACCAACCGCAATAACAAAAAGCCAAGACAAACACCCTACGTATATTATAAACAGTGGTAAACTAAAGCAATTTAACATTGACATTCCACAGAATAAAGAACCTGCCGTACAAACAATAATCAGCGTCCACCATCCAGTCGCCAACCATAAACACACAAGATAACCATCAGTGCATCGAACAAAACAGTAATCCCCGCTAAATAGCAACTCTAAGGAAACAAAAACATAAATTTTTAAAAAGAAAAATTTGAAAAATCTAAAATGCCAAAAAATGAAAATATAAAAAGATAGATAAAAAGCTAAAATGAACTTCTTTCCAAAAAATGGAGAGGAATCTTTCAAAAACGCTTAAATTTTAAAAAATGCCAGAG
Source organism: Annona squamosa (assembly GCA_035584095.1). Classification (NCBI taxonomy): domain Eukaryota; kingdom Viridiplantae; phylum Streptophyta; class Magnoliopsida; order Magnoliales; family Annonaceae; genus Annona; species Annona squamosa. Next base: position 79,007,887 of record JAXCLR010000001.1, read on the forward strand.
GAATCTTTCAAAAAAAATCAACTTGCAAACAAGCCAAAATTTTAAAAAGGTCAAAAACTGGGGAAAAAAACTAAAAATACCAAAATTTTTAAGAAGGAAAAAATTCTAAAAAATGATATAACACCAAAAAATTCGAAAGACATGAAAAACTGGCACAATACTGAAGAAGGTAAAATTTTTCATGCATGCTATTATCTTTCAAAAATGCATTAACAAATTCGTGAAAAAGCTAAAATTTCATTTCCCAAAAACAGAAAAAGAGCCATGAGAAAAGCTTAAATGCCAAAAAAATTCAAAAATTGTAAAAGAAAATAGGAAAATATCTAAGATACCAAAATTTAGAATACAGAAAGGGAAGAGATCTGGAAAAATATAAAATTCACAAAACGTTTAAATCTTTTTAAAAAATTGAAACTAAGAAAAGATGGGAAAAAGCTAAACCGAAGGAGTTTTCAAAATATGGAGAGGAATCTTTTTAAAAAGTTTAAATCCTTAAAAAATGTCAAATTTTAAGAAAAGGCAAAACATTTTGAAATAAGCTAAAAGCCAAAATTTCTAAACAGGTAAAAAAAAAATCCGAAGCATGATAAAATGCAAAAACATTTGAAAGACCGAAAAAATATCTGGAAAGAGTAACATGCAAAAAATTTAAAAAAGGCATGAAAAATGTCACAGAACTGAAGAAAGTAAAATCTCTTGCATGAATTCACCAGTCAAATAAGTCAGGAAAGACTATGAAAAAAGAAAAAAAAGCTAAAAACATCAAAATAATTGAGCAAGTTTGGCGAGTGCCGACTCCAGAAAAAAATTCAAAATGCCAAATATATCAAAAAAAGGAAATATCTGAAAAAAAGGAAAAATACTGAAAAAATAAAAATTCTGGATAGTTAAAACACTATAACTTTCAGTTGAAAAGAGCTGCGAAGAACTGCAAACAAAAAATAAATTTTAAAACAAAATCTGGAAAAATAAGAATGCAAAAAACTACAATTTCTGAAAGTGGAAAAAGTTGGGAAATATAAAACACCAGTAATTTTCAAAATTTTAAAAGAAATACCCGTAAAAAGCTAAAAATTCAAAAATTAAAATAGATAAAACGGAAAAGAAATCAAGATGAAAAAAAAAAGGTGGAAGTTATCAAAAAATGCAAAAAATCTGCATAAAATCTAAATGACAGAATTTTTGGAATGGTAAAAAAGCAAGATTTTCACAAAATGCAAAATGCCTCCTCATTAACAAAATATTAAAAACATAAAATTTTGAATTTTTCAAAAACGGAAAACGAGCTGCAAGGAAAAACTTAAACACCAAAAAATTGAAAATTCGCAAAACCAAATAGGTATAATATAAAATATCAAAAAATACAACTTCAAAAATGAAAGAAATTTGGGAAAGCATAAAATTCAAGAAAAGAAGAGAAAAATCTGTAAAATTAAAACGCCAAAAGATGGACAAACATTGGACTTGTTCCAAACCATAAGATTCTTGGATCGAATCTGTATCTGTAATGAGAATGCAATGATGTTTATTCTGAATAAGTAGTGTTGTACTGAAAATAAGTAAAGTTATATTGAAAATCAAAAGAGCTGTCTTGATAACTGAAAAATTGTCTTCAAAAGGGTATCGTTTGGAACATGCCAAAAGGAACAACTTTTCAAAAAATAGACGAATTATTTAGAAAATAATAAATTCTAAAAAATGCCAAGTTTTAAAAAGATTTAAAAAAAACATAGAAACGAAAAAAAGCAAATAATAATAATAATAATAACAATAATAAGAAACAAAAATCAGGAAAGACTCTAACATGCAAAAGCTTTCTAAAAGGCAAGAAAAATGCCACAGAACAGAAGGAGGTAAAATTTCTCACGCATGCATTAGTTTAATAAGTCAACAAACAAACTAAAAATAATAATAATAATAAATAATTCAGAAAAATTGAAACGATAAAATTTTCAATTAAGAACAGCTAACATGGGAAAAAATAAAAATAAATAAAACAAAAACTGGAAAAATCCGATATGCAAAAAATTACAATTACAGAGAGTGAAAAACTAGGACTTTCACAATTTTAGAAGCAAAATCTATAAAAAATGAAAATGTCAAAGTTTCTAGAATCCTGGATTCTAATACATAAAACATTTTCAAAAAAAGGAAAAAAAGCTAGAAAAAATATGCCAAAGTTTTTTAAATGCCAAAAAAAAGGGAAATTGCCAAAAAGCAAAAAATTTAGAAATAGAAAACAAAACACATGGAAAATTACAACATTCGAAAATATTCATAAAATGACAAAACTCATTAAAAATAAGGAAAAGCTAAAATTTCGAAAAACGGAAAAAGAGATAAGTGAAAAAGCTTAAATGCCAATAGAGTTAAAATTTTCCAAAAGAAAAAAGAGAAAAATGCCAAACTGCCAAAAATTAGAATTTCAATACGAACAACCAAAATACTGAAAACTTCCACCATACAAAAATTTTTCACACAATGACAAAACCCACTACCAAAAATCTGGAAAAAGCTCAAATCAAAATTTTTTCAAAATTGCAAATAGGGAGAAATCTAAATTCTCGAAAATTATAATTTCAAGAAGGAAAGAAATTTCCATAAAAAAAGGAGTGAAAGAAATTTGAAAAAATATAACTCAAGAAAAGATCAAATATTTTAAAAGAAAACCGAAAAATTAAAAATTCTAAAAATGAAAATGCAAAAAAAATGAACAGAACCTAAAACGAAGAACTTTTAAAAAAATGGAGATGATTCGTATAAAATGCTTAAATTCAAAAAAACGTCAAATATCAAAAAAGGAAAATAATTCATTTTTAAAAAAGCTAAAAGACAAACATTACAAAAAATGGAAAAACAAAAAAAGAAAATTTTCAGGCGAAGAAAGAAAATTTCTAGAAAGCTGAAACGACAAAATGTTCAATTGAAACGAGCTGCGAACAGTGAAAATGCAAAAAAAAAAAATGAAAATAACAGGAAATCAGGAAAAATCCAAAAATAAGAATTTCAGAAAAAGGAAATAGCTAGGATTGCAAAATTGAAAAAAATTAAATTCGATAAAATAAAAAATACATAGAAAAAACAAAAAATAGTTTTAAAATCTTGGATTACAGTCCAATCCAAAATTATGAAAAAAAGGACAAAAGGCAAAAAATATCTATGTCAAATTGTTGAAAAAATAAAAATCTAGAAAAAGGGAAAATGCTAAAAAAAGCACAAATGGAAAACAAAAATATAGAAAAATTACACAATAAGAATATTTTCACAAAACGACAAAACACATTAAGAAAATCACCAAAATAGTTAAGAGTTTTCAAATATTTCAAAATTAGAAAAAGAGCTGTAATAAAAAGCTCAAATGTCTAAAAATTCAAAGTCAATAAAAGAAGGCAGGGGAAATCCAAATTGTCAAAAACTATAATTTTGAGATGGAAGAAATCGTGGAAAATATAAAATTCAAGAGAAGGATGGGTGAAGTGCAATCCTTTTAAAAAGCATACATTCTAAAAAATACCAAACTTAAAAAAATGCTTAAACTGTAAAAAATGCCAAAGCATAAAAAAGAAAAAAAAATGAAAAAAAAAAAAGCTAAATGCCGAATCTATCAAAAAAATGAGAAAAAAACGAAGATGCAAAGAAAAAAAAGAAAAAAATCTGAAATGCTCAAACTCAAAAAATTTTCAATCGAAAAGAGCAAAGAAGAGCTAAAAGGCCAAAAAATGGAAAGGAAAAAAAAATAGGAGAAATCCGAAATGCAAAAGACAAGAACTTCAAAAAGGGAAAAGGCTGGAAAGGTAAAATGTGAAAACTTAAAATAGATAAAAGGAAAAAATCTAGATTGAAAAAATGAAGAGGAAGTTCTTTTAAAAAAAATCTTCAATTTTAATACAGGCTAAAATTATTTTTAAAAAAAAAAACACAAAAAAGCTCAAGAAAATCTAACTGCTAAAATGCAAAAAGTGCAAACATGGACAACCAAAATCTTGAAAAATTCCATCATATGAAAATTTTAACAAAATCACAAAACACATTGACAAAATCTGGAAAAAGCTAAAACCATAATGTTTAAAAAAAATTCAGAAATCAGGGAGAATATAAATGTCAAGAAAATTTCAAATCTTTTTTAAAAATCTGAATGATCAAAATCCCTAAAAATGAAAAAAGAAGTGCCAAAAACTTTGAAAAATGGAAAAAAAAAAAAATGAAGATGCAGAAAAAAGAAAAAATCTGAAAAGCTCAAACACCAAAATTTTCTACTGAAAAGAGGGCGCAATAGCTAAAAGGCCTAAAAAATATTTTAAAATTTTAGGATAAATCCAAAATGCCAAAGATTAGAACTTCATAAAGTGGAAAAGGCTGAGAAAGCTAAAACATGAAAACTACAAATAATTAAAAGGAAAAACATCTAGATTTTTTTAGATAAGTAAAAAATTTTAAAAAAAATTCTAGATTGAAACAAAGAAGTGTAAGATCTTTAAAAAATATTGGGTTTTGAAACACACCAAGATTAAGAAAAAAAACACAAAAAAGCCGGAAAAAATCTAAATACCAAAATGCTTAAAGTTTAGACACATACAACAAAAATCTTCAAAAATTCCAACACATGAAAATTTTCACAAAATGACAAGACATATTAACAAAATCTGGAAAAAGCAAGAAACAAAACCTTTTCAAAAAATCCAAATCAAAAAAATAGATTTTTGGAAAGTGAAAAAAGCTGGGACAGCTACAAAAACAAAAAAGTCAAAAATTCTAAATGCCAAAATTTTTCAAAAGGTTAAAAAAAAAATCTGTAACATGACAAAAAGCTAAAAGAACATGAATGGAAAAAAAACGGAAATTTCCAAGATCCAAACAAAATTACAGTGAGAAAAAGTCGTAACAAAATATTGAAAAACCTAAATTTTAGAATTTTTCAAAAATGGAAAAAGAGGTGTGTGAAAAAGCTTAAATGCCAAAAGATCAAATTTGGAAAAAGAAAATCCAGGAAAATATAAAATCCAAGAAAAACTCAGATCTATTAAAAGAAATATCTATAAAATATGAAAGGCTAAAAATGAAAATACAAAAAGATAAACAAAAGCTAAAATGAAGAATTTTTCAAAAACCAGGGAAGAAACTTTCAAAAAAGCTTATATTCTTAAAAAAATCTAAATTTTAAAAAAGGCAAAAAAAAAAAAAGCAAAAAGCCATATGTTTGAAAAAGTGGTAAGGAACTAAATAAGAAAACATGCAGAAAAAAGAAAAATTCTGGAGAGCAGAAACAATAAAAAATTCAATTGAAAAGAGTTAGGAAGAGGTCAAATGCAAAAAAATTAAAATAAAAGATAATCAAGAAAATTCAAAAATGAGAAGATGCAAAAAAAAAAAAAAAAAAAATTCTGGAGACAAAATTTTCAATTGAAAAGAGCAGGGAAGAGCTAAAATGCAAAAAAAATATAAAAATAAAAGATAATCCAGACAAATCCAACATGCCAAAGATCAGAATTATAAAGAGTGGAAAAAGCTGGGAAAGCTAAAATATCAGAAAAATGTAATAGATAAAATCAAAAAAAATATATCTAGATTGAAAAACCAAGAGGAAGTCCTTAAAAAATATGGACTCTAATTCATGCAAAATCAAAAAGTTGGAGGGAAAAAAAAAAACTAAACGCCAAAATTTTTGTAGAAGATTTTTTTTAAAAAAAGCTGGAAAATGAGAAAGAGCTAAAAATTCAAACATGGAAAACAAAATCAGGGAAAATTGCAACATACGAAAATCTTCACAAAACCCAGTCACAAAATATTGAAAATTTTAAAATTTGAAATTTTTCAAAAATAGAAAGAGCTATGGGGAAAAAGCTTAAAAGCCAAAAAATTAAGAATTTGTAACATAAAATAGGGAAAATCGAAAATGCCAAAAATTAAATTTTCAGAAATGAAAGAAATCTTGGAAAACATAAAATTTAAGAACAATTCTTTTAAAAGAAATATCTGCAAAATTAAAAAATGCTAAAACGAAAATACAAAAAATGGAAAAATTCCAAAATGAACTTCTCAAAAAATGGAAAGCAATCTTATTAAAAAGCTTAAATTCTAAAGAAAGCCAAATTTTGAAAAGGTAAAAAAAATAATTAAAAAAAGCTAAATGCCACATATATCAAATTTTTAGCTTGCTTGGAATTTCAATTCACCTAATCTCCATTTCCATACAATTGAATTATAACAATTAAATCATCTAACATGCAGGTAGAATTAAACTAGTCATTTAAAATCATGCATCAATTTAAATGTACCATTAAGTGTCCGACTTCGGCCAACCTATATGGTTAATTTCAAGCCTTAAAATATAAGGATTTTACCTCATTTCATTCTCACATCACATAACAAGTTTATCAGATTAAAACAAGTCAAACACCCTTTCCAATGGTCCATACTTACGTCATTAATTCAAACCATCACATTTAAATTTTTTTAACTAAATAATATAATTGCTAATGAACATAGAATCCTAAATTTTAACAATTTACATCATAAACATCAATTTAAAACCAATCATTCACATGCTTAGGGACACGACACATGGCTGCCCTCTCACAGCCTCATGACCAATCAATTTAAGCGTCATTTGGCTTCACAAAATTCACTAAAAATTATACTACATATAAAAAATACAAAAGTCATATGCCTAGGTCACGATTTTAGGGCTGCCCTACATTTAGGGTCCCACGAAATGCAATTATTTTCATGATAAATACATCGTTCCCTTAGCATAGTCCCTATTATATATGCTATTAATATCACTTACACCACCTTACGTAGTATAACATCCCCAAAATTCGAAACCCCTAACCGTTAAAATTTGAATTCGTGATTAAGGTTGGTTTTAGTTTCCACTGTAGAATTCCAATTCCCTGCATCATCCTCTAACTCGGAATCCATCAAAAGCCCCTTGTTTTCCATCCGTATTTGAAATGGAAAACCAAAGCCCTAGCTGTCCTACCTAATTTTCACGATTTTCCTTTCCATTCCTATAGATCTAAGCATGTTAATCAAAATCCCCGTGGATTACATGCAGTTTAAGATGAAAATCAAGAAATTTTCTTAAAACCCAGCACTATGAAATCCGAATCCCCTTCTCTTTTCATGATTTCCCTTCTCATGCATGTAAATCTACATGAATCCAGAAAAAGCCCCAAGTTTCTTGCACGATTTGGGAGGAAATCTGAAAATAAACCAAATATATACATATATATATATCTCCTTCTTACCTCCGTTTGCTACAGTGAAGCAGAAGGCGACGTGGATGGCTGGCAACGGCAAAGGAAAAGGAAAAGAAAGAAGGAAAGTAATGCCGTAAGAAGGAAAGTGATGCCGTACCTGATTCCGACGGGAGGGAAACGTGAAGAGTAGAATCAGAAGCGGAATCGTCTGAGTCGGAAAACGCATTGGAGGGGAGTAGCGAGCAGCCATTTCTCCTAGGGTTACGCACAACGTGGTTGAGACCATGGAGTCGTAGTGAGAAGGTGGAATGAAGGAAGCCGCCTCGTTCAAGAAAAGACTTCTGGGAGAGATGCCGGGAGAATAAATGACGAGGCTTCCAACAGGAAGCGATAGGCAAATGACGACGACTGCGGAAAAGCAGCTCTTGGCTTGCAGCACGGCATTCGACGGGGAAGACCATGCCCTTCCGCTCCTCACTCTCTCCACCGGTCCACCTGAAACTTATTTCGCGCGCAATTCCATTTCGTTTTTATCCCTTTACATACTTTTGGAAGTCACGACTCGCGATCCGGAAGACTGCCGAAAGGCCCGAAACATGGCGACTCAAATTCATATCGGGTCCGGTTCCATGAAACCCCACCCTAATTCTAAAATTAACTGTCTTTTATTATTTCAAAAATAATTTAGGCCTGCCCTGAAAATCTCGGATTTGATGTGGGTGAATATAAACTTTTATAATTTTCAGATCAGAATATTTATTTTGGGTACTTGGAAAAGCATAAAACTTTTATATCTAAAACTTATAATTACCCTATTTTTTTAATTATTTTTTCACATCTTTCTATATAATTACTATATTTTTTCATTATTTCTACATAGCAATCTATATAACTAACTTATCTATTTTAACTTTATTCTTTTCACGCTTTATCATTACCATTTATATCATTCTAACGGTAGCTAAAGTGTTCTTTTCTTTTTAATTGTCATTGGGGCAAATTACATAAATGCTGACAAATTTTATTTTTAGTTCTACTTACACTTATTAACTCTTGTAATTTTTTCGAGTGTATTTGGGAAGTAAAAAAATTTTTAAATGAAAAGTTTTTGTGTAAAAATTTTTAAAATGAAAGAAATGATATAATTCGATAAAAGTAATAATGATAAATAAATAAAATAAGGTTAAAATAGATAATTTAATTATATGGGTAGTTGTATATAAATGATTGAAAAATATGATAATTTATACGGGAATATATAAATAAATAATTTAAAAATAAAGTAGTCTTGAAAGTGAAAATTTTAATTTTAAAAAGTGATGGTTGAAAAGTATTATGTTAAAACAAGCATGCCCCTTTTATATTTTCATTTATTTTATCCAAAATTTCAATTGAACCTATGCCCTTTTTTAAATGATAAATATCTCAATTTCTAATTTAGTTCTACCTTTTAAAAGAACTTTTAGCATTTTTACAAATATTACCTTTACACTTATAAAATCATATATTATTTGACTGAGAATTTTTATGTATAAATTTATAATTAGATTTTGAACATATTGGTAATTTCACATAGAAGCGTGCAATTGAATGAAATTTTCAGCAAACTATATAGATATTTTCAAATTTTTTCAAAATTCGTATATATTAGTAGAATTTGTGGGTACATATATAATTTACCTTATCATCATTATATTATAATTATTACTTCAAACTTTTTCATGATGAATTTTGTCATGGATATTTTGTTGTTTGGCCATAGTTTCCTCTTTGTTAAAAAAAATTCCGTTCCTTATTTTATTTACAATTTTCACATTAGGGGATGAAATTTTGATCAAATCAACATGTGACTGGTTCTACTTAATCTGTTTTTAGTCATGTAAAATCAATGCATTTTTACTAGGTACAAGGACAAGTTAAAATTTTTTGCTAAATTCAAAAATATGATTAAGATAGTAGACCATGTCCCAACACAAAAAATCTCAATTTGGCCAGCATATATTTATTTATTATAAACTATAAGCATATTTTTAAATCATATTTTCATTTTCTTATCATATTTTCATTGTCTTTCAAAACTTTCACATTATTCATGACTAGTTACATTAATGGCATAAAAATCAATAAGAGATATTTGCAATAGGGATGTTAACAAATCGCATTGGACGAGTTAAAGTTTAATCACGATCCTAACTTATTTAAAAAATTTCAACTTTAATCCATTTGTTAATCAATTTAAAAACCTCAAAACTTTAACTTATTTTACACATCATTTAATAAATAAGTTGGTGGATTATTAATGAGTTGTGTGCATCTTGTAAATAAGTTAAAACTAATTTAATTTAAAGTCGAGTGTGCCTTATTTGTAATTGTGATGGTAATACATTACATGGCGAAATCTTCATCGGGAGAGGATGTATATTTGACGCATTGATACAAAGAAGAACGTTGACTCTGTACCAAAGGAAGAGACAGGAAACGGTAATATAATTAAAAAGGGCAACGATGGAAGATATAAAGAGAAAGATGGGAAGAGAGATGACCGAGGATGGAGCAGGGGAGAGAGAGAGAGGAAAAAAAAAAGAGTGAGAACGACAAAAGGGGAAGAATTTGAAAATAAAGATAAAGATGGAAAGAGAGATGACTGAGGACGGAGTGGGGGAGAGATAGAGAGAAGAAAAAAAAGATAAGAGAGAATGACAAAAGGGAAAGTATCTTGCGGGCAATATCACCAAGTTGTAGTGAGGACGACAATAACGACTTTATAGCATGATAACAAAGTAGATGTTGTAGAGTTGTAGACAAAAAGAGAACAATTGAACATTGAAAGACAAAAAAATAAATTCGGGGGATTAAAAAGTTATTAAATATCATTTTTAATCCATTTATTTACTTAGATGGTCAAACAACTTGTTAGATGAATTAAACAAGCGAGTTGATAGGTTGAACATGACCAATAATACTCTTAATTTACATATATATATATATATCCCTTATCTATAATTGTTCTCACTATTCTGAAAATATTTGCAAAAAATATTTATTATTTTAAGAAAATATTTGTATAAATGTCAAAGTTCATCCTAAATGAGTTATATTTTATATACCTCTTTTAATAAAAGTGCATTATATTTACTTATATTTTGTTTTAGTAATGATGTTTATTTGTTAATTAATAAAATATTAAAGCATACAATATTTAAATCTAGCATGGGTATGTTTTATGTTTAATAAATGTATAAATTCTTTAAACTATTCTGTTTAACCAGCATTTTTTACCCGATCAACTATTCCGATACCAACACAAAATAAATCCAAAATTTATCTCCGTACTTACAAAAACAAGCTGAGATTCAGGACCAATGAGAAGATCCCTATTAAAAATTGGATCAAATAAATTTTTTAAAGTCGGTTAGTGAGCTCATGAACTCAGTGCGCAAAGTGCCAACAAGTGTATGTGCGTGCTATACGATTGGCGGAGCGGTAAAAATGGAAGACAAATGAGGCGGGCATTGGGATATCAAGTGGAATTAGATTCGCTAATTCTTGTTGATTTTTTGAAAGCGAAACTATGTATATTCCCATCTATAGACACGATTATTAACAAGATAAAAGCCAGCCTTTACTAGTTCTGCATTATCTCTACCTTTTTATCACGTCATGCTGTTTGTAAATGCTATTGCACAAATTCATAAATGGTGGGGCAAGCCACCATCCTTTCTTTTAAAAAATTATAACTTTTTGAAAATGAATATTCATTCTCTCCTTCCACTACCCTATATTCAGTCAAATTATCTTGCACGGAGAGAGATGGGATAGTGAGGGTTATTCCTCTCATCAAAATGGGCTTCTCAGCCATCAATAGCATCGTGGGTAAGCGCAAGCATTTCCTTGAGGTGAGAGCCCATCAATGGCATTGTTTCTCTTGGAAGCCGCTACCGACGCCAATGTTCCGCGCTATCCAGCCAAATAAAAGCCTGCTCTCTCAACTTGTGTATGAAAACCAACAAAGAAATACTTGATGCAAGCGAATACATTCGTTCATTGATGATTTGCTCAACTCGATCATAGAAATGGCCTCCAGTTGTTGAAGCCGCTGCAGCTGTTCCAAAAAGAGGAAGTGATCCAAGATCAAAAGACCAAGGAACCCAAAGACGAAAAGGTTGTCGTGGAGATTGCACAGATCGAGGAGAATAATGCTCCGACGAAAGTCGAAGTTGTCCAGAAAGAGGAGGAGGAAGAAGAAGAAGAGAAAAACGTAGCAACTGAAACTGAACCTCAGACCGGGGTCTTCTTCTCCACTAGTCTGCGAGGTGGAAAGCAGCTGAATGCCATGGGGGTGAGGAAGAAGAGCATCCTAGGACTCGGTGTCAACATATATGACTTTGGTATGCTTGTACCCAATGAATTAAACAAATATGCTTTTTCTTTTTTTTGACGAGCCAGCGGTTTTATCTGTGTGTTGGGCTGCGCTAAACAATGTCAATCAATACCTTTTAAGTAACAACTTTTCACTCTCCATAATTATTATATTTTTAAATTTTTTTCACAATTTTTCTACATACACATCCCACTTTTCAATCATTTCCAAATAACTATTCACACAACTAAGGACACGTTTAGTATAACATAAAATTGTGGTAAATGAAAAAGAAATATTTTTAAAAATGTGTGATTAATAGGAAATAATAAAAATATAATTTGAATAAATATGTTTACTGAAGATAGTTGATAGGAAAAATAATTCAAATATAGAGTTAAAAGTGAGAAAAAAATATTAGGATGGAGCAGCCGTATGCTATCGTGCCAAATTCCTATGGATCACCATGATTTCTTATTCGTGGCTATTACTAAATAACATCTGATACTTCTATTTTAACTTTATTCTTTTCACATATTATTATTACCCCATCATACCACATTACTTTTTATCAATTTGACAATTTTTATCTTAAAAACCTTTCGCCAAAATTTTTTATCTCCAACCAAACATACATTTATTTTTTAAAATTTTGATGCTTTATGGAAAGTCTAATCGATTCATTATATTTTGTACTAAGAGACCAAGTTACATTTACACCCAATATGTGCACAAACCACATTTGGTAAAAAATAAATGTATAAATTAGAAAAATATTTAGCTTCCTTTACATATGTATTATAATATAGCAATACTTTTTAAGATCATTTATCCATATATTTATGATATTTTAGATAGTTTAAAGATTGAAAACACAACTTAAAAATTGATATTTAATATTAAATCATTTTACTACATTTATTTTGCACGTTTATAAATGAAGCCAACATACAATGATACTAAATAAATGAAAAAAAATTTCATGATAATATAAATGTTATAAATACAATGAATAAACTAAATTTTTCATCAACTATCTAGATATAAAAATAAAAGGGGTCATATAGAAGTTAAGTTTCATAAAAGCTCTCCCATTTTTCTAATTAGGATATGAAAAATGCAAAAGAGTAAAATGGAAATGCAAAAACTTTTTCTAAAGTGAGAAAGTGTTTAATGATTCAAAATAAGTTAGAATTGACTGATTATTCTATTAAAAGGTATGAAAGATGATTAAAATAATAAAAAAAGTAGAATAATTAAGTAACTAAAATATTAAATCATATAGAGAGTGTATTTGGGAAATGAAAAAAAAAATTATAAAAATTTTTAAAATAAAAGAAAATAACATCATATAACAGAGATAATGACAAGAAAAAGAATAAAATTAAAATAGAAAATTTAATTTAATGAACGATTGTGTAAAAATAATTAAAAAGTAAGATAATCATGTAGAAAAATATAAAAAATTATTACAAAATAGGATATTTGTGGAGTGTAAAAAGCTTTAAAATGTATTTGGAAAGTGATAAAATTTTAGATAAAAAATTATATAAATTTTTTTAAAATAATGTAAAATGATGTGTTATAATAAAAGTAATGATAAGAAGAAAAAGAAATAAAATAAATAGATTAGTTGCAACTTACTTAGCTACCCAAAAAACTCATTTAAACTTTTTTTTCTTATAAACTTGTTAATATAGTTATATTTAATATATAAACTAAGTTTTCTCATTTTTAGAAATATTTATATATTTTTAAAATTTTTAAATGCAAGGGTATTTTTGCCATTTTTATCATTTGAAAATGGCTAATATATGCTTGTGTCTAAAAATCTTAAAAAAATATACACAGATCTAAAAATGGTAAAACCTAATTTATATATTAAATATACTTAAAAAACAAACATACGAAGAAGAAACAAAAAAATTTATTATTTTAAAAAGTGGGATAATCAAGTCATTACTTAGCCTAGGCTAATAGGAATATTTTTATTTGAAAAATAATTAAAAAACAAAATAGCTGCAGAGGTTAAAAAGTTTTAATTTTAAAAGTTTTAATGTTTATCTAAACACACTTTTAGATTAAAAAGTTCTATTGTCAAACAATCACACTCAGAACTTGAAAAATGCAAATCATATCATGATGGACTCTGATATTTTCTCGGTTTTTTTTTTATCGAAATATATACACACGCATTCAGGGATATATTCCAACGATGAGAAAAAGGAGGAGCTTCTGGGATCCAAAAATATTGCTGCCAATGGCACACCCAAAAAATCGACCAAAGAGATGTTCCAAGTGGGCATTGACAACGATATAATTATAAAGATGGTGGTGAAGATGGCAATCGTCTTTGCTGGTCTCACCATGACCACGGTGAAGAAGAACTTCAATGAAGGCCTAGAAGCATCGATCAAGGAGCTGACAGGAGGAAGACAAGACGAGGAACTCACCAAAAAGTAATCATGCAAGACTTCTTGCTTGTTAATCAGGAGCACTCATCATCAACGGAATTATTGCCCGCCATCTATTATATGAATTAGGAAACCATTGAATTGTCTGCCACCAACTGGGTCATGGGGGCAGCATCTGGAAACATCAAGCTAACAACAGATTCAGTGATACAGTTTCTTTCTTCTGTAATTTTGCAGTACACTCGATATCTCACAATAATTTCACTTTTTCCATTATTATTTATATTCATAATCATTGCTTTTTATTTGTTTCAACCATTTTCATTGCACTGCCGACATTTTTACATCTATTATTACCATCATATTCTTTGAGTAATCACCTTACATTAAATTCACTTAGAAGAATGATTCAATATTTATATAAGTATAAAGCCTCCATACTTACTATTAATTTTTAAATTTTGCAGTACATTCTTTAAAATCTAAACCATTGGTCGTTTTTAATACATTTTGTTTTATTATACTATTAAAAATAATTTTTTATTGAAGAATTTTATCTTATAAAAAATACTATATTTTCGAAGTGAATATATAACCTCTACAATTTTTTTAAAATGCACGATACAAATATAATACATAAAAATTTGCATGTATGTAGTTTTTGGAATCATAAATAAACATATGTAGACAAACATAATAAATGATTTAAATTTTTCAAAAAATATTTTAAAATTAGTACATAAGTATTGAGTGCAAACTCTTAGGAAATTTAGTTGATGATAGTGAATGATAAGGTGAATATTAAGATGCTATGTAGGGCTTTCTTTCACCTGTACTTGGGAGATAGACCCCAGTCCTGTGCACCCGCTCGATGCACCAGAGTACATATACTTATTTTTTTATTTTTTGAAAATTCTTTTACAAAATTATTAATCTAAGCGTATTTAACATACATATCAATTTTTTCCATTTTTGAAAATTTTAAATATTTTTTTTCAAATTTTCAAAATTCAATGCATTTTAGTAAAGTAAAATATAAAAAAAAATCCACTGATTTTTAAAAATTTGAAAAAAAAACCTAAAAATATCCAAATATGGTAAAAAAAAATAATACACATTAAATACACTTAAATTAACAATCACGTAAAAAATTTCAAAAAATAATGGGTGAAATACATACGAGTGCATTAAGCCTCGTTTCACATAAGACCAAATCCGTTGAGGGAGGACCCCCTTCGACAAGGATTCCATACTTGCGCTATTCTAGTGTATCAATGCATAGAAGTGCTAGCACATTTTTTTTTAGCTTCCTAGACATATCCCAGTAATAATGGTGAGGATTCTCTGTTCCCAGCTTTTTGCTTCTCTCTTTGTGGCGCACATTGCTAGTTAACTTTAATAAGAAGCTAAGACAGTTTTTAGGAAACTTCTCTTCTATGAAACTTTCTTCATTTTTGAAATCTTAATGGTCAATAGAAAATCTACTCCGTCTATTATATTTAGCATCATTTATAGTATCCCGAAAATCCTTTTATTTTTTTAATTTCACTATATATGAATCTCATCTATAAATGTGTAAAATCAACGTAATAAAATGGCTTAATATTAAAATATCAATTTTAAAGTAGTTTTTTAAACATCTAAACTATCTAAAATATCAATAATATATAGATAAATGATCTTATAAAGTATTGTTACATTCTAATATATGTGTGAATGAGTTTAAACGTTTTTTATAATTTACATATGAATGCACCTATTTTTGAGCAAATGTAGCCTATCTACATATTGGATTAGGATGAAACTTGATTTTCTAGCTAAACAAATAGTGTTAAATACAATGAATGGATTAGATTTTGATCAATGATCAACATTTCGAAAATGAAAAGGATTTCATGAAATAACTTCTATGAAACCCAGTCTCATAGAAGTATTACCGAATAAAAATATTGCTTATATAGCAGCAGAAATTTCCCCTTCATCACCTCTCCATCCTTTGGTTTTGTGTGCACTTGTGGTCCCTGTTGGGCAAGCACTTGGCAGTGGGTTGCAATAAGAATGGACATGCATTCTCCCGATAAATAATTACATCAATAAATATATCACTTAAATCAATATATTGCTTGCAAGTAACCGGACTCACCTGAGTTCACCCTTAATCTTCCTAGTGGTCACATTTCAGCAGGAACTCTAAAAAAATGTCAAATGTAAACCAATTTCTAAACATGCAAGATAGACTTTGTTAAGATAATGAACAATCAAATAGAACACAAGGAGGAATTGCAAAACAAAATTTTGTGATTTCTTCTCATTCCTAGTGGTTGTTTGCTCTTCTTAACTTTGGCAACAAAACAGGACCTTGTTATTTGAAGATAAGCAAACGGAAGAGATCCATCTTTCACAGAACTCATGAATTTGCCACCATCTATCAGCCTAGAAACAGGGATTTTACATTTTGTTACATGAAAACCCAAATATCAGCTGGTCAATTCAGAAAGCTCTCTTTTTGCAGTTTCTATCATTGTAGACAAAAAGTTACTAGAACTGCAGTTGTTAGGGTTGGCAAGAGAGGCATGGGCTAAGAAAGGAAGCTTCCTTAAAGATCTTCCGCTGAATCCCTGAAGGAGGAAAAAGCCAACCACAATGATCGAACAGTTCAGCATTTTTGAAACACGATCTTCTAATCATCTCATTTCAAATATTCCATGTCCTCACCTCACAGATCTCTGCAACTTGAAGAAGCTGCTTCGACAGATCAATTGGAACTTGATACTCATCTGCCATAGATGCATTAATCTTCTCTTGCAGACTGGCATAGTTTAGAAGCATGCAGTGCTCTTGATCCTAGAAGAAAATGAACAATACATTCATTAGTGCCCAAGATGCAATAATGGAAGAATCTCGTCTGATCAAATTATTCATGGAGTCTATTTCATCACAAAGCTTGAACATATCAATTGTCCATTAGAACCACCCAAACGTATTGCTTCTTCCCTTTGAAATGGGCAAGATTTTAAGCATGAAAAAAATTGTCCTAATATAATTGAATTTTGGCCACAGTTTAATCACCACTTGATATAATAAAAGAAATGCCTGTGTCTATACCAAGATTACAACAAATGCACATTTAAAACTAGTTTACATTTAATGTTATTTCATTCCTTGAATAATAAAAATGCTTGCTGTTTGGTTGCAACATTCTGAAAACAGTTAAATCTTTTAACTTTTTTTTTTTTTTGGACAATTCTCCATGTCAAAAGAAAACTTGCTCAGCAAGACATGTACTTCTTTTTTATTTTATTTTATTTTATTTTTTAAAACATTGAATTAGAGTTATGGTGGTCGAGAATTTCACTGGATGATTTTGTATGAATCCAATTTCCAGTTTGGTTTTCTTCAATATTGACATGACATAATTTTACACGCCCATCGCCATTTGGTTTTTTCCCATAACAAACGAAAAAGCTTAATGAGATATTTATCTTTAGACAACAAAATTTTATAACATTGCATTTTATTGATATTGCTTTGGAACATGAAAATACCACTGTTAATGGCAACATCGCTCTAAAATTCATTTAATTTGTAAAAATAATTTTCTTTAATGACTTCAACATGCGGGTAATTTTCTTTAATGAATTGTTGATTCTAGACTAAATTGTTTGTGAATATTGCCAAATCAGAGGCTAGATTCATAGATATCAATAGTGCCACTAACCTGTCACGGATGTTTGTCTGAAGTAAATCTGCTTTGATGCTAAATCGGTATGTCCTTATTAGTTATTGCCTAGTCCATTCTATCAAATACATTAGGTGACATAAGAGCAGACAATAATAATACAGATTGCCATGCACGGATTTTACAGACACGCCAACGGAATCTGAATATCATTGGATCACAGAAAGGGTCTGCTAGTTCAAAAGCCTAAATTTTGAATGGCATGCAAACACATACTTGGCATGATAAAATTTTGACACGTTGGAGTTCTTGTACACATGATCTCAGTATTTCATAGCGTGCTTGAATTGTTGGGGGACCAACAAATGCCTTGATGTCTGCTCGATCAACAAAAGCAATATCTGCATCCAAAATAAAAGTTAGCTTGCTCATTTTGAGTCCACAAAACTCATTCCTATGGTTGACTTTGTCTTAAACACAGGTCATGGAATCCATTCTAACATGGAATAAGTCATTATGATATTCAACGAATTGATTCAGAATTTTTTCAGTTTCAGCCGGAACCAACTTGCTCATACATGTCCCAGTGCTTCCTAAAAGTCTACATGTCAGTTCTCACTTGGACAACTCAAATAATAGATGTTATCCAGCAGCAGAATATTCCTTTTTCCATATGTAGATGCAAATTTCACTGAGCACTAAAGTGACCTAAACATGTGCTGTCTAATTCCCCTTGAAAACTCAAAAAATGATATTCAGTGACCTAATATTCGGCCTAAGCAGACTCCATAAACTTAAGGCCATGTTCAAATGCCAACCAAAAAGTATTGATTCCTAGTCACTGTCTTCTAGAATTTTAGAGATAGAAATACCTATCAATGACATCCTGGCCTCAAGAATAGCAACTGAAGAAAATAGTCTAATGGGATGATGGAATCCTCAAAGTTTTATCAAGCAAAGTACAACATAATTAAGTGTGGCAACAGAAGCTACAGAACATGTCACTATCACATATGGTACCTGAGGATTAAGCCCAGACCTTTATAAGTTTGAAATAATATAAGTAATCAATACCCCAGAATAAATTAATTTCCAGTCAAACCATACCAATGGCAGTTGTTATATTTGATGTTGTTAAAATGATCACATTTGGCCAGGATTTTAATCGGTCCATTTGTGTAAGTAGCGCATTCACAACCTGAAAAAACCATAATCAGCATCGGAAAATGAAATTCAATGCTTATTAAAGAAATTTGACTATCAATTACTATATTTAAAATTTAACCATAATATGTTACCCGAATAGAATCTGATGGTTCAGAACCAGATAAAGCAGCCTGTCTGGCAGCAGCAAGGCTTTCAACTTCGTCTGTAGACCAGCATGACTTTTCATGAGTTTCAGTCAATTAGTTGAATGGAGGAAACTGAAGGATATTAAAAGATCAAGACACCAAACAGTAATGTGTTTGAGAAAGAAACTCTGGCATGAAAAGAAAAGAAAATGAAGCAAAGAATTCATAAGCGGAGAAATTTTTTTCAAAAAAAAAAAAAAAAGATTAAAATTTTACAAAGCTATTTTCTAAAGATTAATTGCACAAGCATTTCATGGGGTTAGCACTCAAAAAGGAATGGGGAAAAAAAGGAAAAAAGGAGCTTTGCCCACCCAAATTTTAAATTTCATACCTCAACTCTCAGGAGAAAGAGAAACTCGCAATCATAATGTGTAAGCTTAAAGCAAGCTAAAGAAATGGAATATGTTTTGACACCACCTTACATGCAATAAATGAATAACCATATAGAGGACCAAATCAATTATTATCACTTAACTTTTCCAAGCTAGAGAAGAGCTGTAAGTTTGAACCAGCTAGACATAAAGGACAATTGTCAAAGTCATGGGATTATGATATTCATTAAAGAGTTACCTTATTCAATCAAGCTTGACACTATTCGAGATCTTGAATATGCATGTTTACATATAAAATTGAGGCAAAACTATGAGATTGGTTAAAGACTCACCAATTAAGACAAATACCAAGTTACTTTCTTCCTCCACCATCTCCTGAATCTTTTGAAAGAGTTTTGCAACCTATTAGTGAAATAACATTAGCATTATTTAAACGCAAGGGTATCCACCTAGAATACACTAGCTTTAGTGATTATGACCAAAAAATGTAGCTAAATTGTGTCAAAATATGTTGTTAAAAGCTTAAATGCACAAACAATTGTTTTGATATATTTCATAATAAAACTACGCACCAATTTTCCACTTTCAGAAAACCATTTACTGAAAAGAGAATGAGCATTAACTTCAACCAGTTGACATTGAGAGTACCTGAACTCCAGAACAATGAAAAATAAAACAAAGCATGAATTTTAGCCCAATCCATGTAAATTCACATTTTAAACGTTAATCCATCATGAGGTGCCCAAGACCATACCTGCTGCTGAAACGAATTGAAAGTTTCTGAGCTAACGCTTTGCATAAAGATGTTTTTCCAGTTCCAGGGGGTCCATGTAAAAGGATGATGCTGCAGAAAGAACAGTTGAAAAAAATCAGCTGTCAACAAGAAAAACATAGATCTAGATACATTTGAAGAGAGAATTGGATAACCAAATCATGCATTTAACAAAGCATTGTTTTTTTTTTTCAAATTTAACAAAGCATTGCTAGAATTACAACAAAACTGTATAAAAGCAAGACTTCACGATATTGTGGTTAACAATGCAAACAATATGATCTTAGATGCATAAGAAGTTCAAATTTTTAACTACCATTACAGCTCCTGATATCCACTTGTATAGTTCTAGATTAGTCTCAACCTTGGGACCTACCAAATGGGGCCCAATTATTGAGCGTTTTCCAAGCTGAACAGAATAAAAATTGCAGAAACATAGACATAAAAACAAACTTAAAATCCCTGTTCCATTTCAAGACTAATAACAATTACATTTATGAAAGCTATTGGCTGCAAACAACATATACTGTCCTGAAAAAGCTCAGAACTGATACTGGGAGCAAAAGACCCCCAGTGGAGTCAGGTCGTATCCTAATATCGGATAAACATCATCAAGGAACAATGTCACTAAAAAAGATACTAGACCATCTGAAGATTTAATTTCAAATCTGAACTCTATCGGAATCAAAGAACCGTGAAAATTGCAGAAGTTTCTGCAAGAAAAAAATTGTCATCCGGAATACCTAGTGTCAACTAAGACTTAATCTCTTATACCTAGCAACTTTCAGAACATGCCTAGTGTCATCAACTAGAACATAGATATCGTATGCTAACTTCTCATAATAACCATAAGACTGCAGAGTCATGATCTTTTGGTTGTACTGGCATCAGAAGCCTAGCTAACTATTGTAGCAATAAAGCGACAAGCTTAACAAATCATAAGGAACATAAGCAAATAACTTATACTAACCAAAAAAAGGACTTTTAATCACCGAGTGAGAAATATTATGGATGAAAAATTTTCATCAATACTTGCACATGTTAACTTTCTTTCACAATTGCTAACCATGATCATTGGAACAAAAAATTGCATACCGATTCCAAGAAACAAGACAAGGATCAACCTTCTTCTCGGTAAAGAGTAAAGCGCTTGCAGCATACCGCAACAACCTTTGCTTCAGACCACTCTCATAAATCAAGCTGCACAAGGAAGCTTAATTTAAGTATCACAGGATGCATCAACCAGAATCAAATAAAGTAGACAACCTGTTGTAAACAAACCTTTCCCACATCCCATCAAATTCTCCTGAAGGAAGGACCCATTCGTCGAAGCTAGAAAGAAGGTCGTCTCCAGATATTTCCTCACCTGGTCCTTCTTCACTGAGCTGCCAATACATACTCCAAATCATTTATAAATTAATGATAGTGTACACCCGGTTATTACTTAACACATGTATTTCATATATTTTATATTTTTTGTTTTATCATTTTTGTGGGCCCATGTATGTTTAGTTTATATATCAAAATTTAACTTTTTAATTCTTGTATATATTTTTTTCAAATTCTCAAAGATAAAAAAAACTTCCCCCTTCTCCTACTCCACACATAAAAAATTGTAAATTTTTGAAATTTTGTAGAAAAATATGTACAGACTTCGAAAATTGATGAATTTTATTATATGACCTAAATACACATAGGCCCACATAAAAATGAAGAAACAATCCCCCAAAATATATAAAATATATGAGATAGATTATTGTCCACATATATAAGAAATAAAATGCTCAAAAGAAATTAAATAAATAATCTAGCAACGGTTATGGAATCCTGATACTCACAAGGCATTAAGACATATATTCAGAAAATAAAAAGAATCATGAATGAAGAAAGATTCATAGAAATGATTTTTAAAAAAATTGTAACATGTGGGAAAATGGTGATATGCAAGTGACAAGCTTCCACTACTCTGATTCAGACCTTAGTTCAACTATATGGTTACACAAATAGCTTGGAAGTAAAAATTTGAAAGGTTTTAAAGGAAATTAACTGATTCCCCCAGCAATTATTTATTGCAACAGATTAATCTGAGAATTCAAGAACATCAAAATAAGGTCACTACAGTGCATGATAACTCAGTGAAAATAGTCTTTTCAATAAACAAAAGTTCAAGGCGCATTCAATACACACAATTAATGATACAAAAATAGTAGGATGGAAGATATTAATTCAAGCAATTATAGTGATACGATTGTGTATACGTTTTACATAAAGGAACAAAATTTATCGGGATGAAATTGCATATTGAAATACCTGAAATACGTGCACAACAGGTAAGACTTGCCAAAACAAGAGAATTTCATGGCTCTCTGCATGCTCATCTACAAAACCAGCAGAGGAAACAAGCATGATGAAAATTGTGGCATTCTACTCTAACCTCAACGTAGCACATCGATCAGGGAGTTGAATTTGTCATGCCTAATTATAGTAAAATTTAGCATGGATTTTACCTGTGTCGCAGATTCTAATTCTTTTTACATTTTCCAATAAGAATGAATCATCAATAGGCACTGGAATTGGCCCATCCACATAGCTTAAGCTCCTCTTTTCAAGCATTCTGAGAATGGACAAAATCAAATGTTTTGTGATACAAGCAAATAATAACCTATAATATTTATAAAGACAGCGAATATCATCGGGAATGACAGCACTTGAGCTCTACTGGACAAAATGAAGCCTCCCATGTCCGCATACTGAAGTTGACGCAAAGTGAAACCTCCAGCAAGAGGTTTTAAGAAATCATGAAAGATCCAATGACGATGTGTTCGCAAAATTGAACCAGTGAACTATTTATTCAGGAATGGCCAGTTCCCAGAAGAAACGTGGAGATACAGACAGGGGAAGAAGGAATCCCCTAAAACATGTACGCGTAGCACAATAAAGAGATGAAAAGGAAAAAAATAATAAAATTATCATCTGAGAAATCAATGCCTCATTAGTCGAGGGAAATGGAAAATCTTTTTGACCAATAAATTATCAGGATCATAGGAAGAGGAAAACCTAAAACTATCCTCGGAAAGCTGTAAATTCCGAAGTTCCGCAGCACTTTGTGCCCTTAGTGCAGTGACTATCTAGTGATCTTCGATTTCTTTAGAAGCTTCAGATCAATTTAGTCATTTAGTTCGCGTGAAAAAAAAAATGCCAAAAAGGTAAAAGAGACACCTTTCGACGGCTTCCCGAACGTCTGCAAACCGGGCTGTGCTAGAGGGACGGAGGCAAACTTCAACTGCAAGGAAAAATATGCGGAGAAGGGAGGTAGTATTAGAAATAGGAAAGTGGATAGGGAAGAAGGATTAGGATATAGAATGAAGAATGAGAGAACCCGAGACGGGAATCTTTTCATCAGCAACAGTCGATGCAGCAGAAATCGCGGGGGAAAGAGACTGCGAAATGAAGGCATTGGGCGCAGAGGCCTCCTCTTGGTGAGGCGGGACAACATCCATTGCAGCACTGCTCATCCTCATCCGATTATCCTCCGTTCCTGGAGAGTAAGGGAGAGAGGAGGTTTTCGAAATTTCGACGGGGTGCTGGAGAAAAGGCGCGATTTTTGAAAAGGTTGGAAACGCGGCGAGGCCGGGAGGCCCGAAGGGGATTTGGGCGATCGAACTGCAATTACAGATAAAGCGTGGGGGTATATACGTAAATGTGATATAGATTCGGATGACTCGATCATGGACAAACTTATGAATTATTGAAGGGTATTTTGAAAAAAAATATATATTTCCGGTATTAAGGGGGGTTGTTGGGTGCGTTCCGTAAGTGATAAATTTTTCAAAAATAATATAAAATAATAATGATGTGATGGGGACAATGATAGTAGTGAAGAACATAAAACTAAAATAAATGGGTCCTTTGTATAAATAATTGTGTAAAAATAATTAAAAATATGATAATTTGAAAATTAAAATTTTTTTATTAAAAAACTTCAGCTGGAAAATTTTTCGTGGAATCAGACATACTTTGCAACAAAAAATGTATATGTAATTTTTAAAATTAAAAAATAATGTGATGTTACATAAGTAATGTTAATAGTGTAAAAAGGTAAAGATAAAATAAATATGGCTATGCTTGGCAATTGACAAAAAATTTTATTTTTACACACTTTTTTACACAATTATCATATTTAACTTTTAGAACTATATTTTAATATTTACATATTGTGACATCTTGATATTACACCATAGAAAGAAATTTTTATTACACCTCCATATTATGAGAAATTATAAAACTCTCATTATGAGGGACTAAATTAAGAAAAACTCTATATAAGAGGACTAAATCATAAAAATCTCTCATGCAATGGAGATCTAGGGTAAAAAACAATAAGAGTGTATTTGATTATATTAGTAAATTTTTAAACTAAAATTTTTCAATTTAAAACTTTTCATTATCCACATCTATTCTATTTTTATTTATTTTTTCATATATTTGTGTATAGCAATCATACTTTTTAATAATTTTTACACAATTGACTTATTTATTTTATTTTTATTTTTTACTCTAAATTACCTCCTACTACATTGCATCGTTTTCTTCGGTTTGAAAAGCTTACGCTGACAAAATTTATTCTAATAAATTTTCATTTCCTAAGCATATTGTAGAGTTAAAATAGATATAGGGTGTGTTTGGCACTGGTTTGAAAATGTCAAGCTAAAATTTTTTAATCTAAAACTTTTTATTATCCACAATTATTATATTTTTAATCATTTTTTTACATTTTTCTATACAACTACCATACTTTCCAATTATTTATACGCAATTAGCATATCTATTTTTAACTTTATTTTATTTACTATTTATTATTACCCTTATCATATCACATCGTTTGACAATTTTTTCTCCTCACAACTTTTCATTGAAAGTTGTATTCTTTACTAAACAAACCTACAGTAATTATGTGAGTAATTGTTGCAAAGTAATTGAAGAATATGATAATTATATATAAAAATATAATTAAATAATTAAAAATATGATAATTGTGAAAAGTAGAAAATTGTAAATTGAAATTTTTTATATAAATGCTAAATACACTCCTTATAATTATTTCTGGACATTTTTCTAGACCTGATTCTGTACAATATATTGTGATCGCAGTACCCATATTACATTTTAGCGCTGACAATTGAAGTCACGGTAAGAGTCGTGAGACTAACCAGGGTTCTTCGCATACGCTCCTTTTTACTTTGTTTCCGCCGTGACATAAGCGGAATTAGTTGCCCGGCTTCTTGCAATTCTACGATCAAATGAGGTGGATTTTGAAGTTTTGGGACAAGAGAAAAATCATCTCCGGATATCAATATCATATCCTAATGAATCGACAAGGGTGGTGAATTTCCATACTATTTCAGCAATCCAATTCAATTCCACCTTCATAAATTTGTTTAAACACGGGGATTGATGCGTATCCTGCAATAGAAGCAACTACGACGACATTGTTTAAGTTCAAATGGCGTGTTTGTTTTCCTATCAAACTTTTTAATTTGAAACTTTTCATCTGCCATAATTATTTTATGTTTTAATTAATTATTTAAGTCTTTTATGTCACTATCATATTTTTTAATTATTTTTTGCAACAATTTATATAACTAATATATTTATTTTAACTTTATTTTTTTTACTCATTATTATTACCTTTGTAGCCTTCTATCATTTTCTTCTACACTTAAAACTTTTACACCAAAAATTTTTCATCCAAATATTTTCTCAGTTCCAAAACAAGTGCTTGTGTACAATAAAAACATTTCACATTAAAACTTTTTACTCCCTATAAGTATTGTATTTTTTTATTTTTTTTTTCAAATACAACTATTTTTTAATTACTTCTATATAGCTATTAATATCTAACATATCTATTTTAATTTTATTATTTTTATTTTTCATCATTGCCCTTTATTATACCGCATCAATTTATTTCATTTTAAAAACTGTTACAGAAAAAACTTATCATAACAAATTTTATTACTTCTTAGACATACATTCAAAAAAATATTCAATGAAGACTCTTCATTCTCGACAACTAACACTTTTTAAAATTATTTATTATCATCTTCTTGTACAATTGCTTATTTTTCAATTAGTTATACACAATTATCCAGACAATTAATCTATCAATTATAATTTTATTTTCTTGCACCTTATCTTTAATTTATCATATCGCATACATTTTGCTCATTCAAAAAACTTTCATGTAAAAAATTTGACATGCTTTGTAAGTGATAAAATTTGTAGATGAACATTTTTTACATAAAAGTCGCTGAATAAAAAGAAAATGATGTTGTAATAAATGTAATAATGTGGAATAAAAAATAATTAAAATAAATAAGTTAATTATGTATGTAATTGTATATAAATGAATAAAAATACAGTAGTTGTATAAAAAATGTAAATAGATAATTAAATATTGTGGTAGTTATGATAAGTAAAAAGTTTTATATTGAAAAGTTATGAAGAATAAAAAGTTTTAGTTTAATATTTTTTGTACATTGCCAAATATACTATAAAACTTTTGGATAAAAAGTTTTAAAAATAAGAGAAACGACGTGATATAATATGACGTAATAGTGAGGAATAAAGAAAACAACGTTGAAATAGATATGTTATCTGTATGAATAGTTGTGTAGAAATAATTGAAAAATATGATAGTGTACATTCAAATATATAAAAAAAGAATTTACAAATATGACAATCATAGAAAGTGAAAAGTTTTATATTGAAAATTTTTAAATGAAAGTTTTACAATAAAAGTAAAAAAAAAAAACTAAAATGTGAGAACAAAATCCCCAACTAAACACAAAAAAAAGGAAGAAAATGAAAATACGAAAAATCCAAAAAACAAATGGAATTAAATGAATAAATATTGAGTAAATAGGCTTTTTAATAACAAAACATTGGATAGCAATTCAGTAAACAGGCTTTTTTAAATGTGCACGTTTCTAATAATCTTAATTGATATTACATTGGAGTCATGAGATATTTTTACAGATTTTCAAGCAAGATGCATTACTCGCATTTATTTTTTTTTATAAATATGTAAAGTCGAGTGTATTTAATATAAAAATTAAGTTTTACTGTTTTAAAATGTTTTAAAGTATTTTTTATTTTTTAACACATGTTGTTTTTGTAATTTTTTTATCTACATGTTTAAAAAATCAAAAAATATTAAACCCCCATAAAAATAATTATGAGAGGTCTATGGCCAGACCGGATGGTGTTTGCTCTTTTATGACCAAACGCAAAATCATTTTTTTTATTTTTTTCAGACCAGAAAATTATGGAAATATCAGTGTATTTTAAAATCCAATACAAATACTTAAAAATATTTAAAATATTAAATTTTGGTTTGTAGATTTAATACACATAGATTTACTTACCCGTGAAAAAATGAAAAAAAAATATATATGATTTTGGGTCGGACTCACGAATGTAGCTGTGCGTCCAGCCTGACAAAATAAAGCCTTATGTATCATTGGTAAGATAGACGCCTGATCTTTTCATGGTAGACGCATGCCTACCTCCGTGTGTTTGGCCTAAAAATGATTTTTTTAATATTTTTTTCATGGATGAGTAAATCTAGATGTAGTAAATTTATAAACCAAGTTTTAACATTTTTGAACATTCTTCAATATTTATTTTTGATTTTTAAACACAATGACATTTACATAATTTTTTGCAATCCAACGATTAAAGAAATGCCAATATATTTAAAAATCCGAGCCAAATACTTAAAAATATCTAAAAATAGTAAATTTTGATTTATAAATTTAATACACTTAGATTTACTTGCCCATAAAAAAATACGTTTTTGTGCCAAACACACTGAGGCAAGAAAAGATCAGGCCTTTGATAAACATGGTTGTCGGGTAGCTAAGATATTACCTCATGTCAGCAAGGGCACAGCAAGTGAGCTTTTTTTCCTTTTTTTTGATTGAAGCTTTTTTTTTTTTTCCATTTTATTCCTGAACAATTTTGTAAATTATATATTTTGTTAAAATTTAAAACCTGATCAGGATCATGTGTAGGATATTTAGTTATCACGTTCGACTTCTAAAGGGTAATAAGTCAGTTTAACTTGAATGGAGTAACTTATGGCATGGATTGATCCAAAATATTAATCAATATATTCAATTATGCTTCTGAAAATCATGTATTTGTCACTCATACCACTTTCATATTTCAACGGTTAGGTCACATCTACTTGGAAATATTTTTTATTTGTTGGAAAATGTCGATTTTCAGTTGAAGAATTTTCGGTTTACATTGACGAAACATGAAAGGTATACGAGTATATCATAGAAAATTTCATGATTACATGGAATTACAATCTAGAAAGTCTCTTTTGCAAAATGCCCCTTCATTGGCGTGTCTCCGTGGGATCTTGAACGATCGAACATGTCAATCGCCAGCCTTCCCGCCAAACTCGCAACCCCCAGCAATGGAAATGGCAGGCCTCTCCCACTCCAAGACCACGAAAGTCGCCCCACCCGCCTTCCAATCCTCGAGAAGTGCAAAAGCGTCAAAGATCTCCACCAGTTCCACGCCCAGGCCATCAAAACCGGCCTCGTCCTCCACACAGGAGTCGCGGAAAACATCCTCGAGGCCGCAGCCATCTCTATTTCCGGCGGCTTCCCCTACGCCCTCTCTTTCTTCCGCTGCATCGAGCGCCGCCATCCATCTGCTTACAACGTCCTTATCAGAGCATACACCCTCTCCCATTCCCCCCAAGACGCTATCCTTCTCTTCAAGCAGATGCTGCACGACCCCGTGCAGCCCGACAAGTTCACCTTCGCTTGTATACTGAAGTCTTGCTCGAGGCTTCGGGCTGTCGGAGAAGGCCGCCAAATCCACGCGCTGATTAGGAAGCTCGACTTCGGGTCCAATGAGCTTGTGCTGAACACTCTCATACGAATGTATGCTGGCTGCGACGAGCCACGGGTTGCGAGGAAGCTGTTCGACGGAATGTCCGAAAGGAGTACTATCACTTGGAATGCTATGTTCGCTGGTTACACTCTGAGCGGTGAGTGGAAAGAGGTTGTGGAGCTGTTTCGTGATATGACTTGTGCGGGTGTGCCGTTTGATGATGTGACACTGGTCAGTGTTTTGACGGCTTGTGGAAGACTGGGGGATTTGGAACTAGGGAAATGGATAGACTGCCACATAGAGGCCAAAGGGTTGAAGGGAAATCCCAAATTGGCCACTGCTCTTGTTGACATGTATGCAAAATGTGGCCAAATAGACACGGCTCGTCGGTTGTTCAATGAAATGGTTGAAAGAGATGTTGTGGCATGGAGTGCCATGATCTCTGGCTACAGCCAATCCAACCACTGTAAACAAGCTCTCGCTCTTTTCCATGAAATGCAATTGGCAAATTGTGAGCCTAATGAGATCACAATGGTTAGTGTTCTTTCTTCCTGTGCTGTTCTGGGGGCTTTAGAGACTGGCAGATGGGTCCATTTCTATGTAAAGAAGAAGCGAATGAAGCTAACAGTTTCTCTGGGAACAGCTTTAATGGACTTCTACGCGAAATGTGGATCTGTAGAGCAATCCTTGGAAGTTTTCCAGCAGATGCCTAGAAAGAATGTTTTGTCATGGTCGGTGCTTATCCAAGGGTTGGCAAGCAATGGACAAGGGAGGGAGGCTCTTGATATTTTCTCTTCCATGCAACATTCAAATATTAAACCAAATCATGTCACTTTCATAGGTGTGCTTTCTGCCTGCAGTCATTCAGGCTTGGTTGATGAGGGTCGGCGCTGGTTTGATATTATGGGGAGGGAATTTGGCGTTGAACCAAGAATTGAGCACTACGGCTGCATGGTCGACATGATTGGTCGTGCTGGTTTGATCGATGAAGCCTACAATCTTATAAAGACCATGCCCATAAAGCCAAATGCAGTTATTTGGCGTACGTTGTTGGCTTCCTGTAGAGTTCATAAAAATGTACAAATTGGTGAAGAGTCTTTGAAGCAGATTGCAAGATTGGATCCTAAACATAGTGGGGATTATATACTTATGTCAAATATTTATGCGGCCGTGGGTAGGTGGGAGGATGCCGTGAGGATTAGGACAGAGATGAAGGAGAAAGGCATCAAGAAGACTCCAGGCTGTTCCTTGATTGAGATAGACGGGGAGATCCATGAGTTCTTTGCTGAGGATAGTGAGCATCCCCAATCACAAGAGATCTATGACACCCTTGATGACGTGATCCAGCAACTCAAACTAGTTGGCTACTTGCCGAACACGGCAGAGGCAAGAGTAGATGCTGAAGAAGATGAAAAGGAATCATCAGTATCCCATCACAGCGAGAAGCTGGCAATTGCATTTGGGCTTCTGAGAACTTCACCGGGAACTACTATTAGGATATCAAAGAACCTTAGAGTCTGCACGGATTGCCACTCTGCCACAAAGCTGATTTCCAAAGTTTACAAGAGAGAAATTGTCGTCAGGGATCGCAGTCGTTTCCATCATTTCAAAGATGGAACTTGCTCATGCAATGATTACTGGTGAATATTGCCTGATTGGATATTAATTTTTCTTTGATTCTTTTCTTTCGATCATTCTTTCCATTCTTTTTTCTATATTTTTACCATCGTTGATGCTTCTACCGTAAAATACAAAAAATATGGATATGTGTGCCGCCTAGTAATACCGTTAAGGAGATGATAAATAGTTTTTTTTTTTAATAAAAAATAAAAAAGCGATGTTACTTTAACTAAGTGACAACCCCTTGCTTTTCATATTTGAAAATTCTTTTAAACTTTAATTACTTACGATATTTATGATGCCATTATTCACTTTGATCGAAATTTTTTTTTATTCAATTAAAGTGAATATTGGCACCATAAATATATGCATATAGAAAATATTGTAAATGGCTAAAATCTAAAAAGAAAACGTTTTTAAATGTAAAAAGCAAGGGGCTGTTATTTTAGTTGAGTAACGACCCGATCATTACCTACATATGTGTATGTACAGATATACAACTCTCATGAGGTGTGATTCAATGCAATTAACGAGAGAGAACAATTTGCAAAAAAATATAAAGAAATTTAAAAAGTTGTTGACTTTGACAGGGAGTGCGATCTAGGCAGGTCATATTTTTATAGAAAAATAAAATAATAATAAAAAAGCAAATTTTTATCCAGTCGTGAAACAGCTTACTTCTGTGCAGCCATAGCCAGTATTAGCCACTCGTAAATCGGCTAACTTCTGTGCACCCATGTGGGATTGGGCCACTGTTTGAAATTCGGCCCGCTTATTTCCACGGTTGGATGACACCAGTTGAAGAAAACGTGCTGTTCAGTCGATTGCACTGAATCATGCCCCATAATCCCATATTTTATTTTTCTAGAGGCGTTATCCTATTATTTTGGACTAAGTAATGATTTACTTAGTCCACACAAATAAACTTATTTTTCAAATTTTTTTGTTTTATATAAACTTATTAATATAAATGTATTTAATGTATAATCAAGTTTCGTCAGTTTTAGGGTGTGTTTGGCAATTTGCAAAAGCTGTCAAGTTAAAACTTTGAATCTAAAACTTTTCACTTTCTGTAACTACTCTTTTTTTAATTATTTTTTACACATCTTTCTATACAACAATCCTACTTTTCAATCATTTCTACAACTACCAATACAACTAACCTATTTATTTTAAATTTATTCTCTTTACTCCTAATCATTACCCCTACAATATCACATCATTTGACAACTTTTATTCTTCAAAAGTTTTATTCATTACCAAACACACCCTTAGAAACATATATTTTTAGGTTTTTTATATTTTAGCTATTTTTAATGGTTGAAAATTACCAAAATAACCTTATATTTAAAATCTAAACATATATATATATATATCTACAAATGGTAAAACTTGATTAGTATAATTAAGTACATATATTAACAAGTTTATGAAAAAACAAATGGTATGTTTAAAAAGTAATAAAACTTTCGTATAAAAATTTTTAGTATAAAGTTTTTTAAAATATGATAGAGGTAATAATAAAAAATAAAGGGAATAAAGTTAAAATAAATAAGTTAGTGATATGAGTCTTTGTTTATGAATGATTGAAAAATATGACAGTTTGTACGCAAAAACATGAAAAATAATTAAAAAATGAGGTAGTCATAAAGTGTAAAAAATTTCAAATTGAAAAGTTTTATTAAAAAACAGACATACCCATGAAAAATAAATAGATTTTGTGACTTAGGCTAAATAAGTTAACAAGATTATACTTCATTATCCATATTATATTGCATGTTCATACATTGCTCACGAAACAATAGTCCATTTTAGTTGAGCTTAAGTATTCAATTGAAGTAAAAATGAAATGATTCAGAATCTCCTAATGTTTGTTTGTCTTAATGTAATTATTCGCTATTAAAAATAAACCCCCCCTCCCCGGCTGTTTGTAGGTCTCGACCAATACACTAATTAACGCGTTACTTCTATGTTTTAAGTTTCAATCATTAACTTGGTTATTTGATCGATTCAATTGCGTCTATTTTGTTTTACTTTTTCAATGCTAGGTAAGAATCTAAACAACGGATAATTATGGATTCGATGACTACGTCAGTAATAGAGCAGATGCAGAACTCTCCAGTGATGAGCGAAAATTCTGCTAGATATCAGTTTTACGCAATATCCTATCAATGGACACTCGAATGAAACCCAGCAACGTTGCTGGGCTTCGAACACTCATGGGAGGTTGCGAGGCTTCTTCCATGGCCGCTTAGCCGAACTCGGTTGCTTTCTTTTCACAGTTCATATTTTATAATATTTTACCATAGTACGACAATCGGATAGACGTGACAGCGGCTTTGGGTAAGAAACGTCCCGTCACGGGCATGAATTACAGAAAGCTCGACCACAGGATAAAGGTTATTTTTAATTATCTTAAAGCTGTGTCTGAGGAATGGTATAATTTTTAGATAAAATTTTTAAAATGAGAGAAGTTGATGTTGTATGATAAGGTAATTATAAGAAGTAAGGACAATAAAATTAAAATAAATAACTTAGTTGTATTAAAATAATTGAAAAGAACGATTCGTATTGAAAGATATAAAAAAATAATTAAAATAATAGAATAGTTATTGAAAATCAAAAGTTTTAAATTAAAAAATTTTATTTGTAAACTTTTACATATAAAAAATAATTTTGTTAGTTCGGGCTAAATAATAACTTACTTAATAGTTAACTCACTTATAAATTCTCATTCGAAAAACTTTTTTCTTTATATCCATGTTTATCTAAGTATATTTTAATATATTAACTAAGTTTTACAATTTTTTTGTATGTGTAGATTTTTTATAGGATTTTTAAGACAAGGTATTTTAGTTATTTTCCATGATTAAAAATGACTATAATACCCCTATGTTTAAAAATCTAAAAAGATATATACATAAATTAAAAAATGATAAAATTTAATTTATATGTTAAATACATCTATATTAATAAGTTTACGAGGACATTTTTTTTAAAGAGTAATAATCCTAGCCTTGGCAATACGAATGTCTTGCTTAATTTATCTCAAAAACTAATTTATAATTTTTTTTTGTACTCTAGTTTATCTAAGTATACTTAACATACTTTCAATAAAAAAAAAGTATATTTAACATACAAACTAGTATTATAATGACTGGATCGGACCGACTGGTTCAAACTATTTGATTGAGAACCAGTCTTATGGTTGATCACTGAATTTTGAGGCTCCCTATTAAGCTAGTTAAAACTGGTTTAACCAACCGACTCAAAACGGTCCGGCTTGTCTGGTTTGACCGAGTTGCTTTTTTATATATTATAAAAAAATCTACCGTATAGCGAAGAAAAGAGCTGTTGCTAGGTAGGGATGCGATTTTATGGCTTTGAAAATTGAATCCATACTCAGATAACTTGATTCATGATTATCGATGTTGGATTTTATGGTAGAGACGATAGAAGAGCATGGTTGCAATTTGGGATTTATTCCATGGTGAGTTCCAAACGCTGATCATGAATGAATTTGGGAAAGATAAGCTTTGAACCTTATGCTCTTTTGGTGTACTAAAATCGGTGCATATACGAGACTTTTACTTAATAAGAACTTTTAGAAGTGCCTTGTAATTTATTCCAATAAATTTAGCAAAAATTTAAAATTATTTAAATAAAATTTTTATAAAATTATAATTATTAAAAATTTACATATAAAATTTTTACATGTGTGTTTGGCAATCAAAAAAAGATATCAAGTTAAAACTTTTCAATCTAAAACTTTTCACTGTATATAACTTTTATATTTTAAAATTATTTTATGTCATCTTCCTATACAACTATTATACTTTTCTTTTATTTTTACACAACTAATATATCTATTTTAGATTTATTTTTCTAACTCCTCATCGTTATGTATATCATACGATATTATTTTTTTATAATTCAAAAACTTGTATAACAAAAACTTTTAATCCGAAAGTTTTATTACTTCTTAAATACATTAATGTTTAAAGTATAAAAGTAATGTAGAATCTATAGAAATTATTGCTCACCCACAAATTTTTATTTGATTGAATAACTAAGAGTATCCTAATTTCATAAAAAAGAGTATCTTAAATTTTTTGCTTTCAAGTTACATAAATTATAAAAAGGTCAAACGAAATAATAATAATATTTAACATTAGAAAAAACTATTGTTTGCGATACACAAACAAGTACATTGTTGTAGACACTACTACCTTGGGACCAAATAAATATAAAATTAGAAAATAAAGTAAATATGTGTATATGGGTCAAAAAACAAGCCCATCTACAATAAGAGAGAATAAATCTACCACGACTCTAAATGGGCTCATAATCAATAGCCCACAAAAAACCAACTCCAATAGGATAAGGAAACCAGACTTATCAGTCCAAATAGACTCATCGTAGCAACTCACAAAGTATGCTCTTAATAGTCAACTAGGAAAACGGGTGTGTCCAGTTTTGGCCCATAAGAGCCAAGCTCCACAACACAGCCCACAAGAGCAAAAACCTCAAAGTAGCCACCAGAAATGAGCTCGTCTGATTGCAGCCCATTGGAGCCAAGCTCTAACTGCGCAACCCACTTAAGCCAAGCTCCAATTGCTCACCAAATCGCCTCAGCCCAATTGCACCCTAGCAAAAGCAGGATGCGACCTATTTGAAGCGTTTACAGCTCATTCCTAGCTCAACAGAAACATGAGTTGTAGCTCTTATCTAGCTAAGAAAAATGTATTGAAAACACATTTTATCTAATAAACTTTAGTGACCAGCAGTAGCATGATATTGTCCAAAGCATGTGGAGATCTTCCCATGTTTTAGTAGTAGCCCAGCTCCTTTACAAATAGAGACGCATTCTAGCAGTAAGGGGACAGAGAAGACATTCCATGAGGAGGAAATAATGCAAAAATCTCCCCCACCTTCCATCTTCTTCATCTCCAGCTTCCAAAGTATTCTCTCTTAACCTTCTTCTAGCTAAACACATTTGCAAATAATATATTTTTTTTATTTCAATTTCCTTATGTCCATGCAGTTGCTCTAGATCAAGCAGATTGATGCTATAGCATCAATCTGCTTGATCAAGAGACTGTGATCCCAAACTCTATAAGATTAGTGCATTTTATTCAATGAAAAAGGAGACTAATCTCCCTTTAAAGATCAGTGACGACTCTTATATTTTGCAAATTCCTTAGCTATTATGGTTTTGTTTTTATGTCGTGGTTTATTTCAATTATTATTAATTTTTTTCATAAATCTAAAGTTACAGCAAGGTGGGCTCACACAATCTAGCCACTTCTAGCAAGATGCACATCTATTATGGTAAGGAATCCATGGGAAAATGTCTATGACTTGATATTATTTAAAGATCAGTTTATTAACAGCTTATATTGTCCAAGGATGCAAAATTTCAAAGCACATATTGCCAGTCCAGATGCTTGAGATCCCCAAATCCTAGCCACTCTTTGCAAATGTCTTATTTTTATTAGAAGTATACTAACCATTCTCCCATTTAATGAAAGTTACAAGTTCAAGCTCAGATTTTACAAGGCTAGAGATGCATACTAGCCCATCGTAGTACTCATATAGGATGCTACAATTATATTTTAATATTTATAATTATAATTATTGTATTAATTTTAGATACAAACTTTTAAATTTTATTTTACCCATTTACAATATATTTTACGTAAATTGTTAACATGTCGGTTTCGCTCGGTCTTCAAAAACGGTTAAACCTGTTGGACCAGAATCAGTCTCTTACCCGATTTGTTAACTAGTTCAGTTTTGACAATATTAATATAACTAAGTTTTCATATTTTTTAATATATGTATATATTTTTGAATATTTTTAAAGGTATGGGTATTTTAAATGCATATATACTCATAAATGTTTAAAAATCTTAAAAAATATATAGACATATCCAAAAATAATAAAACTTAATTATATATTAGATACACTTAGATAAAAAAGTGTATAAAAAAAAGAAACAAATATTGTAAGCGAATTTTGATTATGCTAAACGAGACATTTGCTAATCTACTTGAGTGGCATGAGATACAAACTCCTCAGGTACTTTATTTTTTTTTCTACTGTGTTTTCAACTATTCTTTCATATCTTTCCATTCAAAATTTTATATATTTTATTTTATTCTTTTTGCTTCCAATTATCACCCTCCACGTTGTCATGCTATTTAGTTTCTTTTACTCGACTTATTCGGTTTCCATTTTATCTTTATAACGTTCCCAAAGATATAAATATGTATATTTTATTCCACACAAGCAC
>JAXCLR010000001.1:79049212-79063553 GCA_035584095.1 Annona squamosa
AGATGTAAAAAAATAATTAAAAAATGGAAGAGTTGTAGAGATTGAAAAGTTTTAGATTGAAAAGTTTTAGGTGAAAAATTTTGGTGATTGCCAAACATCCCCTAAAATGAAGGTTAAGTCATGTGCTGGCTTCAAATTTTAAAATGCACACTAGTAAGATTCGTATCGGTTGGCATCCAATTCTTAAAAGTATATGCCCATGGTCCTGGTTGACATAACACCCATGCATGCCAAAAGATATACTTTGGTAGCAATAATTAATCATTCATTCTTTTTTTTTTTTTTTAGTTCATCGTCGTACATCAAGTCATCTACAAAAGCATAAAATGCCACCGCCCGTTGAAAGTTCTTTTTTTTTGTTCTAAAAAAATTAAAAATAAAAATCTTTTAGACGGTTAAGTAACGATGGATAGCATAACAAGCAGTGAAGTACGAAACCGGACAGGCCCATATGAGGCAGTTAATTACATGAGGACTCCCAACACGTTTCCGCCCGCAACTGATCAGCTTTGACGTTATTACAGCTTTGACCACACGCGGCAAGTATCACGGCTGTTGAAAGATTCAAACTCAACAGAAGAAGAATAATAATAATAAAAAAAAGAAAAGAAAAGAAAAGAAGAATCCCTATCCTTAATCCATAAGTCTACGGCCTTGTCTTCTGTACGAAGTAAGCACGCACGCACTAGGAATTAGTGACGTTACGTATTTATAACGGCCAATTTATTTATTTTTATGTATAATATATTCCACAAAAGGGATTAAAATTGGTCCCATTAATTAACCTTTAGAAATATCTGATTCCTAATTTTATATTAAGGCATGCCTTTTGTAGCGATGCAAAAGCCGATGGGTATGCCACCCGTCCAAGCTTACGTCTCGCATTGGAAATACAGTTGTCTGCGGCAGTTTCTTTGGGTTAGGCCCGACTATAATTTGTAAATATATATTTGC
The DNA here is from genome assembly GCA_035584095.1 of Annona squamosa. NCBI lineage: Eukaryota > Viridiplantae > Streptophyta > Magnoliopsida > Magnoliales > Annonaceae > Annona > Annona squamosa. The sequence continues at coordinate 79,050,167 of JAXCLR010000001.1, forward strand.
ATAGTTTGACTATAATTATAGATATAGTTATGTAGTACTATAAATTATAAATAATTTTCACATAATTTAACTATAATTATAAATATATTTATGTTATTATTATGATATTGTAGTTTTATCATGACGTTGGTGTATTTTTAAATATATATATAAATTGTTTGAGCATATTTGAAAATTGTAAAAATGACAACTTACAAATGTATTCATGTGGTTTGTATATATTTAGAATATCCGTGACATTATGGCTATATTTTCAGATATAATTAACTTATGCGAAATTATTTATAATTTTTAAAATTGAGTAGATACGTAGGCAATTATGATCCATGAGCCTACTCGCTACCCTACGCCGAATAGCAACTGCACGGGTTGTAAAAGAAGACTGTTGCCGTCGCCGCCGCTGGATTCGAAGGAGTTTTTTCCGGCGGATATGAAAATGAGAGCTTATTAAGGGTGTGTTTGGGAAGTTGTAAAACTTTTGATAAAAAATTTTGTATGTAAAAGTTGTCACATCAGTAGAAAATAATGTGATATTGCAGTGATAATGATGAGAAATAAAGAGAATAAATTTAAAATAAATAGGTTAGTTGTATTGGTAGTTTTGTAGAAATGATTGAAAAGTAGGGTTGTTGTATAGAAATATGTGTAAAAAATAATTAAAAAAAGAGTAGTTATGAAGAGTGAAAAGTTTTAGATTGAAAAGTTTTAACTTGACAACTTTTCTAAATTGCCAAACACACCCTAAAAATAACATATATGATATATCCAGCAGGTAAAATGCAAGGCTATATAATTTGCCAAGGTGTTCGGTTTCCTCTTGTTATCGCGATATACCATAAAAAGATACATTGGAATGTGATCATCGTTGTAGTTTCAGCGGAAATTATGTCTAGTTGCTTTTATATTTAAACAATATTTTATTAAAATCTAAATGATTTTGAATATCAACTGATATATAGATATTTATCACGTGAAAAATACCTTTATGGAAGACTGATAAGTTGTAAATATTTAATAGATTTGAGGGTTGATATGTAACGGTTAGAAATTTTAAAAAGTTTTTTAAATATACGTTTTGAAAATTGTAACCAAACACATATTAGTTTATATTCTATACAGTTTATATTTAAAAAAAAATAAAAAGTACAACCAGCTACATAAGATCATAATCCAAAAATATTTTATCATTTTTTAGAAAAATGATAACCATTTACCTTGTCTTCGTGAGGCCCTAGGTTGGATTATCTTGAACCTATTTTCTCCATGACAGAGTCGTTTTAGTCTGGACTCTAACATTAGTGCTGGGTATTTTTGAATCTTCTCAAGCTTAGAAATCGGCATGAGAAGTGAGAATTTCTCTCACAATTTTTTTAAAATCTAGAGACAAGCTTCAAATCCTAGCGATAACCCTTTTTATACTTTTAGTTGCAGGCTCAACCTCTTTCACAACCTGCAGTGTAACATGACGAGATTTTGCAAAAGTATACTTCATTATGCCACAGAACAAGAAATTTGTGTGGCTGAAAAAACAAATTGTCTAAAGTCTTTAAGAACCATTCGGTGCAAGAAGACAGAAACAAAATGATCTAATGAGATGAGACTTTGACAACGAAATCAAGTTCTGTAGTAAGAATTGATCGATGATAATCCGGCTTCGCAAAAATAATCACTTGGTTGTAAAAGTTTTAGTAAAGATAATGAACTACCTGGTTTAGCTAGCTAATAATAAGCAAAAAATTGATACCTGTCGCTTATTACGCCCATTGGCAGAATGGCATTTTTACAAATAACGTTAATTAGGAGTGTTTTGAAACACAATAGCTATAGGCAAAAAATTATAAAATTGCAAAAAAGGGAGACGCGAATGAAAATAATTCAATTTTAATCTTATTTAATAGGCGTGACCGGGAGAGGAAGAGATGCTTGCATATAGATCTATGGTAAAAATTAGAATATTACTTTTTTACTCTTAGGCATCGATTTTGAAATACGTAACCACAAATAAAACATATAATAGCGTAGTTTTAATTCAACGGTCAGTCAAAATATAAAAAAGTTCGCTCAATCCCATGAAAATTAATTTTATGCACATGTGGGCAAAAATACCATCAACGCCAGATAAAAAATGAAAATGCATTTGCTTTTTCAGAGAAATATAAGGATTAATTAATATTGAAACCGTTTATTCTTAATGTCTTTATTTTCAATTACTATTGTCCATTTATCTTAATTTAATTTAATATCATGTTCATATTCTAACTCGTGATATTTCATTTCCTTTTTTGTTTCTCTTTCCCTCGGTCATAAAATCGAAAGGAGTGCTTTTCCCAACTGAGCTTTCCGTTCCCATCGATCTTAATTTCTTGTTCCTTTCGTAGTTCTGGGGAGTATCGGTGTGAAGGATACGTTTTGGAGTTTTTCCTAATCCAAAAGACCTTCGGTGAATGGATGTTGCTGATGTTAACAGCCGAATCGAAACAGTCGCATTCCCACCTGAAAATACTTCCAAAATAAACAAATCGCATGCAAAACACAACCGCTACAAACTAAATTCGAAATCTTACTTCTTTTAAGTGAGAATTGTGTCAAAAATAAATTCGGTCACCTTGTTATAATTGCAAACTAGACCCTATTTAAATATTTACAAAATAAACACCCCAAGTTTCAACGTTTTAAAAATAAATCCCGTGCTAAAATGAGTCAATAATTTAACCACATCTAACTCTTTCGTGTCTAAAATATTGTAAATGTTAATATCAAAATTTTGCAATGTTTTTCTATTAAGTATTATTCTACGACTATTAAAAATAAAGTATGGTATATAATTAGTTATATTCAACTAGCTCAAATGCACCTCCATTTATATTTTTTGAAAGTGTGTTTGGAAAGTGATAAAATTTTTTAAATGAAAAAATAATATGATATGACATAGATAATAATGGAGAATAATGAGAATAAAATTAAAATAAATAAATCAGTTGTATCGGTAACTTATATAGAAATAATTGAAATGTAAGATAATTATACAGAAATATATATAAAAAAATAATTAAAAATAAGATAATTATCGTGAATATAAATTTTATATTAAAATTTTTTAATATGAAACAAACATATCTAAAATTCACTCCATATTATATTTAACTAATAATATGTTAATTTACCAATGGGCCTTTTAGCTGATGATAACAGACTACACCTCTTCGCGCGCATCCGTGGGTTTAAACCTCTTGTATAGGGTTTTCGATTACTGACAAGGGACTTATTGTCTTCATAGAATTTGTTGTCTCCTTAATACATTGACGTAAGCCTGTTGTCTCCTATGAGTTTGATTGTAATACGAAAATAGATGTAATATTATATAAACCAATAAAAAAAAGAATGTGCTAATTTTATTCATAAATAAATATAAATGGGCTACAAAATAATTATAGGTATAGAATGAATATAAACCCGCTACATGTGTGGCCTAGATCAAAACCATTTCGAATAGTATTATTAAAGATAATGATAAACAAAATGGATAGAATAGAATCACACACATGGGGCCCGCTTGAACCAGTTAAACATTCGCTTAAACTTGAACCGGTTCTAAGCGAATATTATAATTGTTTAAGCATCTGATTAGTTTTGAAAATCCCCTCAACAGTCTACGAATTGTTATTGTATTTTTCTAGGTAAGCTTTCTGCATGCATTGAAGCGTTCCCGGTCGGCTGTAACGGTGTGGATCGAGCAGCCTAGGCGTTACAGATGTACGCAAAAGGAGAGAGAGGAAGGGTCGAAAGAAAAATTATTGAAAGGCCAACGGACGTTTTGACCACGTCAAGCTGGCGTGTGGGCCAACCAAACGCTGCTCATTCCGCAGATTTTCCAATAATCGGCACAAAATCAGGCGCTGTCAGATAAATACATGCGGCACTTGTTATCAAACCAGGCTGCGGCAGGGAACAAAACGGACAGCACCGTTGCTCTCCGAGACTAATTTTGCTGACTATTATGGAAAATTATTAATGAAAATTTTATTTTATGTTTTCTTGAAATTACTTAATGCTGATGCATAAACTATATAAAAATTGTACATGCATCAAAATGAATTAGGCAGAGAATTTTTTATTGCCTGATTATTTTGTCGATATTAATTTTAAACAAATTTTAATATTAGAAACGTAAATTATGCGAAATAATTCATCCCTCGCACGTGGGAATGCTGGGTGCCTTTCTGCCTAAAACGGCTCCTCCTGATAACGCATTTAAGCAAAAAGATAAACGATTGATTTAACATTTTCCGGAACATCTTTGTTTTGAGGTACTAAGATGCTTTAATGAAATGTTTTTATAATTCTACTCAAGGCGAAATCCGAGTTGTAGTTAAGTGGTTCCGATGCACCCATTGCATGATACGCGGGTCGATGTGGAGACGTACAAGTGCGTCTAAACGCCCCCATTGGCATTGGCAGGCTTCCCAAGTCCCAACCACAAATCCGTACCCTTAACCTGGTTGGTGGGACGTCCGTGATCAAACGCTAGGTTTCCTGCCCGGAGTCGTGACTCCATCCTCGGGCGCATTAGCGTGTCATTTTGTGTGCGGGGGTGTGCAAATGGGGCGGTTCATGTACTCATATGAGTCAGGGCTAACCCAATTTGGATCTTGTTTCGAAAACCCTGCGAGCAATCATATCCATTGTACCATGGCGGGACAAGTGGACCAAATTCCAATCCTATTTTTTCATAAATCGAGTCAAGTTTCGATTGGTCTTGGATTTGCAATCGATCAATTTTAAAATTTTCAATATTTTAAATAGTTATTTATTGAAAAATCATATTTATCTCAACTTATATGTTACTCTCAGTGATTATAAAGTATAATGAACAAATAAAAATTTTAAAAGAAAATAAGAACAAAATAAAAATACGTGAGCACAAAGTATATTAACCAGAGACATGTGGGACGTTTGGTGACGTTGAATGGGAAACCAGGGAAGGAATAAGTGGTAGCACAGATTTCGATATATATCATTTCACAATTAATCATCGTATTTTTATACTTTTATTCTTATATTGTAATTATTTTTCCTATTAACTATCTTCTAACAAACCTATTTATTCCAACTTTACCTCTATTATTTCATATCGATCACACAATTTTCAAAATATTTCATTTTCCATTCTCACCAAATACATATTTCCCACCACTTTCATATTCTCGAACATCTCCATGGTTAGCCTCCCGTGACATTGGATGTGTTTGAGAATGAATAAAATTTTTGGTGAAAAGTTTTGAAAAATAAAAGTTGTTCAATGATGTAATATGATAAGAGTCACGATGAGGAGTGAAGAGTATAAAGTTAAAAATAAATATGTTAGTTGTATAGGTAACTATGTAGAAATGATTAAAAAGTATAGTGATTTGTATAAAAAAATGTAAAAAAATAATTAAAAAATAAAAAAATTTAAAATTGCAGAGAATAAAAATTTTTAGATTTGGTTGTCGCCAAACACTCACGCTATTTTTGAATTCGGCCGACATTTCCAACTTTACTCTCATCCGAGATATAAAAATACCTTAGTGCGGGTCGGATTAACCGGGTCAAGGTTCGACCCGACCCAATTTGCACCCAACACGGGTGGGAAATAGAATGCTTCAGAAAAAGACGCGTGTCACGCGCATGAAAGGGATGGCAGCCGAGTAATAATAATAATAAATAATAGATAATTAAAAAAAAGAAAAACCGTAACACAGTAGGCGCTAGTGCGAGTGCTGGTGTTTTGATATAAGATCGGGAGGGGAAGAAGAGAAGAAGGGAAGAAACAATTGCCATACGTTCATTTGCAGAAGAGGAAATCCTGCAGCAGCCAACAACAGCGGAGGAGTAGGAGGAGGCTTTTTCCTCGGTCTTATTTTGGGGTTTTGGTTTTTAGGTCCTTGAAAAAGCATTTTATTTGCTTTGGGCCCTTCCTTGCTTTACGCTCTTCCTTTCTGCTCAAGGGGCCTCTGGCTGGACCCTTTTCCAGCCAAGGTAGAGTGGCCGCCGCATCCGAGAGGGGAGGAAGAATAAATCGGCAATTTGGGGCTTGGGCGGGGGATTTTCTAGAGTGTCGACGGCGATCCGGCCTTGAAGCTTTCGAATCTCGTCAGGGAAAACCGTCTGCGGAGAGGAGGCCTTTCTAGCCCTTTTGTTCCGGGTTTTTGGTTTATTTATATTTCGGGATTTTTTATTTTTCGCTCATGATGCTGGAAGGAGGGTATTACAACTCGAAGAAGACGGACGACATTTGCGATGGTGTTTGCGGGCAGGTGTGCTTATTTACTTGTTTTTTGGATTTTATTTTTGTAAAATGCAGCGGATCTATTGCTTTAGGTTTTCGTTTGATCGATGACATTATTTTTCCACTTAATATTGGGATTTATATTCATCGGTTCATGGATTGATTTGATGGGGTTCCCTTGTATTTAGAAAATGTTGAGAATTGGTTTTGTGATTTTTGAGAGGTGGCAGTTCTTTCACGAAGAATTTGAATGCAGAAACCCCAATTTCCGAGTTTTGATTTTATTATTCAGGTTGAGAATTGGATGCGACAGATTCAGTCGACCCTTGTTGGGAATTCCATTTCAATATTTCTTCCGTTGGGCAATGGTCCTCCTGATCTTTATCATTTCGTCCGTCCGAGATCTTCTAGAACGTCCGAAAATTTGAAAGCTTCGTTTGTTCTTTTTCCTGAGTTTTCTTGTTTGAATAAATGATTTATATTGCTGTTTCTAGAGAAAATGAACGAAGTTATTGAATTTTCAGGAGTCAACACGTGGGGCTTTAACCATGTCGAGGCTGCGTTGCATGCTCAGAGGTCTGGATTTCAAAGCATGCCTCTTACTGTTCATCGCTGTGCCCATGTTTGGATTCGGGATTTACGTCCACGGGCAGAAGATCTCGTATTTCCTGCGACCCATTTGGGAATCTCCCCCAAAGCCCTTCAATAACATCCCCCACTACTACCATGAGAATGTGTCGATGGAGAACCTCTGCAAGCTCCATGGTTGGAGAATCCGTGAGAGCCCTAGGCGTGTATTCGATGCTGTGTTGTTCAGCAATGAGGTGGACATTCTTACCATCAGGTGGAAAGAACTCTATCCCTATATCACTCAGTTTGTTCTCCTAGAGGCGAACTCGACATTCACTGGATTGCCAAAGCCCATGGTTTTTGCCAATCACCGGGACGAGTTCAAGTTTGTTGAGCCTAGGCTCACTTATGGAACAATTGGTGGAAGATTTAAGAAAGGAGAGAACCCGTTTGTTGAGGAGGCTTATCAGAGGGTAGCACTGGATCAGCTACTGAGGATTGCGGGGATAACTGATGACGACTTGTTGATCATGTCTGATGTTGATGAGATCCCAAGTGGTCACACGATTGATCTCTTGCGGTGGTGTGATGACATCCCCCCTGTTCTTCATCTTCGCCTCCAGAACTATTTATATTCTTTTGAGTTCCTTGTTGATAATAAGAGCTGGAGAGCTTCCGTTCATAGATATCAGACAGGTAAGACTAGATATGCACATTTCCGTCAGACGGATGATATTCTGGCCGATGCAGGGTGGCACTGTAGCTTCTGCTTCCGCCATATAAGTGAGTTCATATTCAAGATGAAAGCATATAGTCACAGTGACCGCGTGCGGTTCTCTCATTATCTGAAGCCATCAAGGATACAGGATGTTATCTGCCGTGGGGCGGACTTGTTTGACATGCTGCCCGAGGAGTACACTTTTAAGGAGATCATTGGGAAGTTGGGACCTATACCTCACTCATATTCAGCTGTTCATCTTCCCTCACACCTCTTGCAAAATCCTGACAAATACAGATTTCTATTGCCTGGCAACTGTGTGAGAGAACGTGGCTAATGTCATAGTGGATCTTGCAGCTTAGCTTTATTTGTTACTGGTGCTGCTCCCACAGAATTTATTGGATGATTCTTTTGTCGACATTGATAAGTTCTTGCATCAGACACTGATTTCCCCCCTAAGGTAGATCATTCTTTAGAGGAGGAGGAGGACCTGTTGAGCTTGGATGGGTTTTTTGGGGGCTTGCAAGGCAATTTATACTCTGTATAGTCTTCCGGCATTTTTTGTTTGTTTAAGATACATCATTTGGTCGAACAGCTGATCATTTGGAGATTGATGGTGTCATTATTTCACTGCCGTGTAGCCCCCTTCATGGTATGGACAATTCCCCACTTGTTGAATGCAAGATGAGTTTCATTCCTGAGCTTTTCTTTGCTGTGGGTTTCTAACCTTGGAAGCTAATTCACATATTCTTACAATTTGTGTACATGTTCTCACCGACTCCTTGATTCTGTACTTGTATTGTTTGATTGCCATCTTAGATGATGCCGTTTGTCTTGTTTTTTTCCCCGTGTATCCCACTTGATTTTTAAACCTTTGATGCCAATCGTTTTGATGGAATCTTTGCTTTGAAGTCCACAAATGCCATTTACTAAGCATAAATAGATGATAATATCACCAATACTCAATTGCAATACTTGCGGAGGATCGGCTACGGCTGAAGATAAGAAAAATAGAAAAGGTTTCTTTCTTTCCCTTTCGAACTTTACGATTCATAGATCCCAGCGCAGCTGTCTCGTTCCTCTTGACTCCAACTCTATACGCTGGGAATGGGATATCAGAGCACATGATTGTTGATTCTTTTAAGTATGATGTGAGGGACGATGGAATAGAAACATTACTGCAAAATGCCGAATCATTCATATTGCTAATTCGTTCAGTGGGAGAAGATCCACTGGGCATAACAGTCCAAAATGGCAGGTTCTGCGCCAAGATCTTGTTGTAGTATCTATCTCAATTCTGTTGGACTCATGCCTTACTCTAGAATAGCTTTTAGTTCTGTTTCTAAAAAAATATTTCTTCCTTGTCGTCAGACTCGTTGGTGATTTGTGGTTGAACCTAATAGTTCTCCGAGCTATATACAGACATGGGTCATTTGAGTTTTCATTCATCTAGATCAGTTTAGAGGGAATACGTGAATTTGAGTTTAACTGTTAGAAGAACAGATTCTATATATCTGCTCCATGTGGGTTGGAATAAATGGAAAAGTGCTGTCTTCCCTGCTACACTACATGTGGCAGCCCAGTAAGAGGCGAGGGAGATGCTTCTACGTCCGATTCCGCGTAATTCCAGCTGGCGGGGGGTGAGCGCGAGAGGGCGAGCGTTGGACGAGGTCGAAGCTCATGTGGGCACGTTGTTTGGTTTGGGTCTCCTTCCACTCCCCAATTATCCAATCGTATAAATTCCTCAGATTATTTTCAATTTATTATTGCCAGCACAAACTACTGCTATTCTTTTTGACTGCATGGATAAGGTCGACCCAGTCACCGGATACGCATTCTTAGTAATAACCATCTTATCTATCTCTATTTAATCACCTACGAAACACGAATACCATTTGGGCCATTGGATTAGTCGTCTATATTATTATTCTAATACCTACAAATGTTAGAAGAGAATATAGTTATTATTCATCGCCTAAAACGAATACCTACAAATGAATGGGAAAAGATGTTGATGTGTGTTGCGAAAGAGAGAGCCTGTATTAGGATTGAACAAAATTATATTGAAAATTAAAAAAGGATGTTGTTATTCTTTAAAAATAGAAAAAGCTTTTTTTCCCCCATCTTGATTCGATTTACATCACATTTTGGGCCCAGCTTGATGCCAAAATTATAATCCAATCAGTCATATAGTTTAACATTGTTTGTTCTATGATAATACTAAAAATCGTTTTAATTAGATTCTTCAGTGGGCTTTACCTGCTTAAAAATACGTATTATTATGCGTAAATAAAAAAATCAGATTTATTCATAGATATATTAATATATAATAATACATAATAGAATCATTCCTCCACGTAAGAGCCGCGTTTTAAGATTTCCTGATGTGTCTGGTAGTTTGCATTTCCACCTCGGTGTTTAAATTTAGCGATGAAAAACCAAAATCCTTATGTTTGCGGGCAATGGCAAATGAAGTCTTAAATGGTTCAGTTGTTAATATACAACTTTGAATTTGAAATATAAATATTCAATGGAATTGTGGGGTACTGTCGAAGTATATTCCTACATGTTTAATTGGAGTTTACATGTTTGAGGGCGGGGAAATTTTTTTTTTGCTGCATTCGTATTTGCTCCGAATGACGCTAATTAATGCTTAATGTATTGAATCAAACCAGTCTCATATGGTACCGAGTTTTACATCAGATATATATGATAAAAACTACTAATGGAAGAAATTCTTTTAAAACTACCATACTGGACCAAAAGCCAAAAGGGGTATTTCATAAATCTTAGAGCGATGATGAACATTTTGTGAGTTGAACTTTTTGCGTTCTATTTTTTGTTTTGTTTTGTTTTGTTTTTTTTTTCATTTGAATGATCAAGTGTCAATAGGGTCTATTTTGCAACATTTTAAAACAAAAAGAAATTATTTAGTAAACATTCAATGCACAAGTGTCAATCTATGAATCCGTAAAGTTACAGAGGATAATGATTCAATGCATATGTAACTTTTAATATGTTTTGAAATTATAAAAAGAATATATATAAAAATGGAAAAAGATAAAATTTAGTATGTAAACTAAATACATATAGGGCTACATGACAACAAAAATAAAAACAAAAAATGAAAAAGCTCTAAGTATGTGTCAAGACACAATACATAAGAGGAATGATTTTATCAATCAGGGCTAAGTAATGGCTTGTTTAGCCCATGCTAATAAACTCATTTGTTGATTTTTTAAAATTTTTTTCTTCTATAAACTTATTAATTTAGGTGTATTTAATATATTAATCAAGTATTGCCATTCTCGAATACATGCATATATTTTTTAGATTTTTAAACACAAGTATTTTAACCTTTTTTTATGGGTGTATTATAACTATTTTTAATGGTTGAAAAGTTATTTAAAAATCTTAAAAAATATATATTCAAAAATAGTAAAACTTGATTTATATATTAGATATACCTAAATTAATAAGTTTACATCTACATTTTTTTGAAGTGTGCCAAGTAAATTATTACTTAGCCTAAACAAACAAGATCATATCTAGTATATATATATATATAAAATCATTACTTTTTATCAATTTATAAGCTTATTTGGACGTCTTGGAACTAGTTTAGTAATATTTTAAAGACGTGGTAAGGAGCATTTGAACAAGAGGTGCAGCTCGGATTAACTTGGTTCATTCATTATTCTTCCATAATCTTGCTTTATTTTATAAAGCCATACCCTACTTAACTCTTACGTCTATTCGATTCTTAGAAATCCTTCCTTATCCATATTAAAGTTTAGTTGTTCTGATGTCGTTTCCCAGTAGGTTCTCCAAAATACCATACTAAATATAAAAGTAGTCAAGCTGCATCTTCATAGAAATAAAAAAATGTTTGGAAACGAAAATAATTAGGCAAAAAGGATTTCTTTTGAGGAATAGGGAAAAAAGAACTTCTAAGACGATGAGAAATGAAAAATTAGAAATGAAATAGCCTTAGGGCGAATCATCTATGTGGATGTTCAGAAATCGATACCATATATATTGCATGGGATATGACATTGGGCTTTTGAATTCACATTGTAGCCGAGTTTGAAAAATGATAAAACTTTGTAAGAAAAAATTTTGGTGTTAGAGGATGTTTGATAATTGATATTTTCGTGAGATTGTAGGATGGGGTGAGAAGTGGGTGTTAGAGTATGTTTGATAATTGATATTTTTGTGGGATTGTGGGTAAATTGAGAAGTGAAAAATAAAATATTTTGAAAATCATGTGATTAACATGAACTGATAAGGCTAAAGTTGGAATAATTAAGGTTACTATAAGAACAAAAATTGAAATGTAGGGGGTAAAAGTAGAAAAAATATGATTATTGATGGAATAGATGACTTTTTTGAAAAACATGCCCTACCCTATGCCATGGTTTCTAACACTTGTAAGATACTAAATGTCCCCTTAAAGTAGAAAATGATGTAGTATAATAAAGGTAATGATGAGTGGTAACTAAAATACAATTAAAATAGGTAAGTTAGTTGATAAGTAGTTGTGTAGAAATAATTAAAAAGTAGATTAATTGTACAGGAAGATACGAAGAAATTATTAAAAATAAAATAATTGTAAAGAGTAAAATTTTTAGCTTGAAAAAATTTTATTTAAAAAGTACATTGCTTACATGTAATCTATTTTACAGCAAGATATATTTTTTCATACTTACGGTATCCCACAAGATATATTTTTTCAATGGGCACAGATTAGGATAGTCTATGGTGGGATAGTACGTGTGAACTATTATACTCTGCACCCTTACCTGAAAGCCACTTTTTAGGCACCTTTGGTCTCTGGTTGAGTTTTTTTAATTGGAGTATTTACATCATATCTTAAATTTTTTATTAGTGCATCACTTCTCATTTTTAATCTTACAATTAAACTCAAGAATTTCTATAATTATTCAGAAGTAAACCACATGCTTCTAAATTTTCAAAAAGGAGAGAGAAGGCTCCCATGCCGGGGCGAATTTGGAACTTATGTCCCGAGGCCCCCGATTGGCGGGTCCTACTTTTCACTTTGAAAATGTGAAAGTCATACAAACTCCCTTTAAGTTTTAAGAGAACACAAAGCCAAATGAATTGCCCCATCCGAATTTTCCAATGTTCAAAGAACTTTTAAAAAAAGTTTAAAATATATTTAAAAATAAAAATTTATTTTAGGGACAATTTTTTTTATACTCTCAACATTTGCACCCAATTTCTATGAGGCCTAATCATCTACGGCCAGACGCATGGGGGCAGTCCTAAAAACATATATTATATTTATTTTTTTCATGGACAAGTAAATTTAGGTATATTAAATATATAAATAAAGTTTTATCATTTTTGAATATTTTTAAGTATTTTTTTATTTTTAAAGATAGTAGCATTTCTGTAATTATCTGTCTTAGATAATTATGGAAATGCTACTATTTTTAAAAATTCAAAATAAATACTTAAAAATATTCAAAAATGGTAAAACTTAGTTTATAGATTTGATACACATAAATTTACTTGTCAATGGAAAAAAATAAAAAAAATAAAAAAATAAAAAAAATATGTTTTTAGGCTGGACGCATGGGGTCCGTAAATGATCATGACACATTTCCGATATACTCATAATATTTCACAAATTTCTCTTATACCCATAATATTTCATACTAAATTCCTATTATGTCTATACCGTTAACGCAACTGTTATCTTTGCCAATAAAAAGATGATTTCTCCTTTTTAAAAATTTTCTAATTAAAATAATTTAACCTTTATAAGACTCTTAAATTATTTAATATTATATATTAATGATTTATTA
>JAXCLR010000001.1:79076394-79089789 GCA_035584095.1 Annona squamosa
TTACTCCAACCCGGTTGGCTTAGGGTTTGGGTTCACTCCAACCCGGTATAACCCGACCCGAGTTGCACCCCTACCCCGAAGGCGATGTTTGTTGATATTAATTTTGGTGTGATTGTAGAATAGTGTTAGAAATGGAAAGAGAAATATTTTTAAAAATATGTGATTGATATAAAATAATTGGAGTAAAGGTGAAATAATAGATAATTGTCTAGTTAGAAGAAAAATGATTCGAATGCTCATAAGTAAAATTAAAAAATAAAATTGTTAAGTTATTAGATGATTTATAAGAACATCCATAGGATAGGGCATTTTCCGCCCTACACATAAATGTTACTAAACAACTCCTAAACACTCTATCTTCACCAAACATACGGAGTTTAGTTGGTGTTCCAAAGGATCTAAACCCTCAAATAGAAAATATATTCCTTTATTTTTTTATGAAGAATCTATATTTTTTTTTCTAAGACAACCTTTTCAATTGTTAAAATGGTTTTTTTAATTTTTCAATCAACTTTGTCCATTTTTATCGGGCATTATAACATTCTTGTCTTATTTTCTATCCTATTCAAGTTTCTTAAATCCTTTCAAACATATGAGAAGTGAGATGAGAATGTAATAATTTGTATTGACAATGAAAAAGTTATTTTGAAAATGTAAAATGTCGTGGTATTAATTGCAAAAGGTGTTTTGAGAATTGAAAAATTATTTTGAGCACAAATATATATATATATAGAGAGAGAGAGAGAGTTGTTCCGGTGCAGCGTCATTGCATCGGAATAGTGGTACAGTGGCCCAAAAATGGACCTCACATGATCATGAAATTATGATCTATTCCACTTATTGTATTTAGAATGATGTATTCTATTAGCATACCAATTTTCATCCCAGTTAGATATGTATATGGGCCCCATTTGAAAATGGTACAAATTCAATGTAATAAAATAGTTTGATGTAAATAACAACTTTAAAGTATCTAATTCAGATGAATATTGGTATGGTAATAGAATACATTATTCTAAATATAATGGGTGAAGTATATCATGATTTCATGATCATGTGGGGCCCATTTCAGCGATGCTGCAATGGAATGCTGCACAGGAATATATTCTATATATATATAGTTCACTTAAAGATACTTTGGAACACTTCAACATAAATATTTTTATAATCTTCTATGTAAATAAAGAAAATCATCATATTAAATTTTAAAATCTTTTTACAAAAAATCTGAAGGGTGTTTGTTAAAATTTTCAGATCAATACTTTTCACTCTCACTAATGCTCTATTTTTAGTTATTTATACACTTCTTCGTATACAATTATCTTACTTTTAAATTATTTTTATATAACTATCCATATAATTAACTTAACTATTTTAACTTAATTCTGTTTACTTCTCATCATTATGCCTATTATATCATAACATTTTTCACATTTAAAAAAAAAATTTCATTAAAAACGTCATTACTTTCTAAACAAGGTGTGTTTAGTTTTAAATAAAACTTTTTATTTAAAACTTTCCGATCTAGAGCTTTTTATTCGTCACAAATATCCAATTTTTTAATTATTTTCACATCTTCTTATTCAAATCTTGTGATTTTTCAATCATTTTTACATAACTATTCATATAGTTAACCTATTTATTTTAACTTTATTTTCTTTATTTCTTATTATTACTATTATATTACATCATTTTCACTCATTTCAACAACTTCTACACTAAAAACTTTTATTCAAAAGTTTTATCACTTCTCAAACATATTTTAAAAATTTTAGATTAAAATATTTTATTATTCTCACACACACCTAAGTAAGGTTTAAAAGTGAACAAATAAGTGGGAATAGAATGCGGTAGGAAAGGTTGAACTGCATTGAATACATTTAACTACCAAACTACACTACTTCCTTCTTTTTATTCTCAATCATATATTTATTTTCTTCATTTTTTCTCATATTTTTATATAGTTATCTCATTTATTCTCATTTTATGGTTATCATATACGTTACTTTCTTAATTTTCAAAATTCATTTCAGTCGGTTACATTTCTGCCATTCTCCCCGTACCAAACGGTTTTCAACCTAAATTTTAAAAATATTTCTTTCCAGTAGACCGTAGGGAGACGTGGGGGTTGGTTTCTCTTCTCGTGCCTAGGCGTGATGCGCGAGCGTCGCACGCCCGCCTGGCTGGCGCGTCGCAGGTGAAGGGCAAGGGAGTAGGGACAAGAGCTGCAGGCTGCTGCGTGCGGTGAGGTACGGCGGTACGTGTGGGTGTCATACACCGAGTATTCGTACAGTTCATTCCCTCCCGCAATCATTAGGGGCCTAATAATATTCCGCCTGCCCGCCTGCCTGCCTGCCAACTTCATGCTCTCTGTCGTCAAAAAAAAGAAAAAAAGAAAAAAAAGAAAAAAATCATCCTACGACCGCCGCAGTGCAGCGCAGTGTGCAGGCTTACTCCGGCCTCCATTTACTTTGTTTTTCTTTTGTTTATACTTTATACTGCTATTATTTCTCAAGTACGGCCCCACGGAATGAGATGTTTAGAGCATATCCTCCGTGCTTCTCAACTTTAGGTGGTCTTATTCTCATGCCGACGGTGAAATCTCTTTTCATAAATTTCACATCAGGGCCTGTTTTGGTATGTAGTTAAATAATAAAAAAAAAACTGTCCCACTTAGTACTGAACACTTTATATGATTTTCTATATCAAGTCCTTAACTACGCTGTATTTTTATTATTACCTTTATGTTCTAATTCTTCTTCTTCTTCTTCTTCTTTTTTTTTTCCGTATTTCTGTATAAATATCTTATCTTGGGTGTGTTTGTCTGCACTCAGAATTTTTTAAATTTAAAATCTTTAATCTAAAACTTCTTATCATCCAGAACTATCATATTTTTAATTATATCTTTACGTTTTTTAGATGAATATAATATTTTTTTTAATTATTTCTAAGCAGCTATCCATTTAATTAATTTATCTATTTTAACTTTATTTTCTTTATCCTAATCATTATATTTTTTTATTTGAGAAACTTTTATACAAAAAATTTTCATCCAAAAGTTGTATCACTTTCTAAACACATCCTTTATTTTTATTATTTTGACTCCTAATCATTACTCTATTATATTATATTGCTCTATTAATTGTTAAAAAAAATTTCTATAAAATTTTTACCTTGTACAAAACATGCTATAAATTTTGATTTTGAGTGCTCTTCAAAATCGTGTCGTGAATATGAAAGAGTTCAATTATACACATCATGATGTATTTTAAGCTACAATATATTATTTATTTATATTTCTTTTAATCTTTTATTTGTAAATATACTTTGCTAAATGTATTTAATCCATATAACAAACTTTGCCATTTTACAATATTTTTATATGCTTATTATTAATTTTAAAAAATATAAATTTTTGGGGCATTGGAGTTATTTTTAAAACTAGATTTTTAAAAATAAAAAATATGTAAAAGTATTGTATAATAGCAAAACTTGGCAGATAAATTGAATACATTTATAAAAATATGTTTATGAAAAAAATTTAAAATACAAATAATTATAAAATTAAATGAATAATATACTCGGATTCGTATGTTATACAGCCAAAGAAAATCAGCGGAATATTACTTCGATGGTGTCTACAATACTCTTAGTTTGATAGTTTTTTTCTTGCCAAGATTCCCACTTTGATAGTTAAAATCAACATTTAGTTCACTCGTTGCACTAAAATTATTTTTTAATTAAGAAAACCAATGTTCATGTAAGGCAAAGGCAAATATGTACACTGGCTTCATCTGATAAAAGCTCAAAATCAACCTAATAGAATTGTTTAATTTATTTGTCAAATTTAAAGTAGTTATTTCAATGTATGAATATCTACAACATCATACCTATAAAATAAATGATTCAACAGAGTATTATAATATTATATATAAAGTATTAATATTATAATATTATATATAAAGTATTAATATTATAATATTATGATAAAGTTTATAAAGTTATAATATTATGATATATATATATATGAATGAATCTAAGTGTTGTATATAATTTGCTTATGATTATATATATTTTTTAAAGTAAGAATAACCCAACCAAGACTTTCATTAAAATCATTTTTAATATCATACTGAAACAAAGGATGTTAAATAACACTCGGATTGGGTATTGATTTTACTAACCAACGTGATTATATACGATTGCGTCGCATGTCGCGTAACATGTGATGCCCCTTTTTCTTTATTTTTTTCATAAATATGATTTTTCTATCCGTATTTAACCTATATACCACGTTCTATCATTTTGAAATACTTTTATATATTTTATTTTTATTTCTAAAAATAAGATTTTGAGAGGTAGAAATAGCTTAAATGCCATTAAGATTGATAATTTAAAAATAAAAAAATTTATAAAATGATAAGACTTAAGTTAAGTACATAGAAAAATAAGTAAATAAAAAGCAAAAAATAAAAAAAATTAAGGTTGTATTGTTTGCTTATACAAAAAACTTTTCAAACTAAAATATTTCACCCTACGTAACTAACTTATATTTTAAAATTATTTCTCTACATTTTCTTATGCAATTAAACTATTATTTAAATATTTTTACACAACTATCCCATATAATTAACTTATCTATTTTAATTTTATTTTGTTTACTCATCATCATTGATCTTAGCATATCACATCATTTTCTTTTATTTTAAACATATTTAAATTAAAATTTTTATCACTTTTATGGTCCTTTACTAACAAAGTGAACCAAAATAGGGTAGCGTCACCAAAATTTATCAACCTGAGGGATACCATTGAAGCTGGATAATAGCATCATAATATGAGATTTTTTTATTTATTTATTTTTTTGAGAGTGCATAATACGTGACTTTTTTTTTTTTTTTTTTGAAAGGTCATAATATGTGACTTGATTCATCAGCTTTTAGGCTATTCCAGAAGAGTAGCAATAAAATCATGTTTTCAAAGCTACGAATATATTCACCTGTTGAATTAGTAAAATTTGCCCATCACACCTGAATCGGAAACAACACGGCCCATCCATTTATAGAAAGTCATCCTTGCTATAACCTTTTGAAGTTTCAGGAGAATGACCGTGTAAATGCGTATAATTATGTTTCATATTTTTGCCTTTCACGATATAAAAAGAAAACTCTCACTTCCAGATCTTTGTAGAATGAACCTTGGCTGGTGACTTTTATGAAGTGGAATACAAACGGAAAGCATTATAAATAGTTTAAAATTGTTAAAAATGCTCCCAAAATGTCTTGTAACTTATGAGATTTTGTTTGTTTGTTTGTTTGTTTAGGATATGTTTGAGAATTGATAAAATTTTTAGATGAAAAATTACTGGTATAAAAGTTTTTGAATTTGAAGAAAATAATATGATATAATAGGGGTAATGATAAAAAGTAAAAAAAAAATAAAGTTAAAATAGATAGGTTAATTGTATGGATAGTTGTATAAAAATAATTGAAAAGTAGGATAATTATATCGAAATGTGTTAAAATGATTAACAAAGGGTATTTATGAATAGCAAAAAGTTTTAAATTGAAAAATTTTAATTAAAAAAGTTTTGGTATTAAGCAAACATGCCCTTAGTTTAAAAACACATGCATAAAAGATTTATTTTATGAAGATTTAAAACATACAGTTTATTTTTTAAAATGCCAAAACATGATGCTAAAACACAATGTTGCATACTTACAGGGCCTATTTGCAAAAATTCTCATATCCGTTTTATTCTTTTCTAGTAAGGCGGGGGAGGGGGGTTGGGTTGGGGGCGCGACTCAGCGACTCAGAGCATCAGCACTACCACCGTTTTACAACAGTGGCATTAATTCATTCTCTCTAATGCCTCTGATTTTCTGTATTCTTCCTGTATGATATCTTGAATCAATCCACGGTATGCAAGGCAAGTACTACCCTCTTTAATTCTAAGGGTCAGACACAAATGTCATCCTTAATAATGACTCTTACCGATTAAGCTAATTACAATTAAAGCTTCTAAATATTTCTCCTCCCTCATCTCGCTTATAGTTATACAACTAATATTGTCAGCAAAAATATCACCATCCACCTCATTTCTATCACCACCATTGTTGGCTAATTCAATGACAGACCATTATGACTCCTCGCACCATGCAGTTGTCACCTTCGCAATCATTGTACTTAATGCCTTATTTTCCAATGGCTACTTAATGAACTAGATGGCGATTTTGATTTGGACAGAAATTAAGGAGGACAAATAAACAGTACTGTTATAAATCCATGGGCTGATATATTGTGCACACACATTGCCAGCACTAAACTCAATGAACAATTCTGCAAAGATCAGAAAGAATATGCAAAACGATTTGGTCCACATTTCAAATTGTGGGTTGGGGGAAAAAAGCATGTATGATAATGAGGAACTGCGGGAAGAATGGTTGGGTACAAGAAAGAAAGAAAAGGTTAATGATAATAGAATTAATGAGGGGTAGTAGATTTGCTTTTGGGTTGAGTGGGAATGCATGCTTTTGAAATTCATTAGTGAGAAGGCACCCACTAGGCGTGGTGGTTGGTGTGGAGGGTCCCTCGAAAGATAAAGAGATGGTCTCGTCTTCGGGACTTTGTCTCTTGGCCCCCCTTTTGGGTGGCAGAGACAGTGACACCTACAGCGTGCGGATCGCTCCCTTACAAAAAAGCAGCACACCATCTCAGACCCACTTCCCTTTCTTTTTAAACCCCACTCATTCCTCTCTCCCTCAAAAAAATTAGCTTTTTCTAGCCATTCCTATCTCACTCAAAAGGCCCCCCCTCCCCCAAAAAAAAGCAAACAAAAGAAAATTCCATCCATCCCCAATTCATGTTATCTCCATGCTTTTTCGCTCAAGCACTAGCTACCTTAGCTCTTGCCCAACCTTAATCCATAACCTCATCAGCTGGTCCCTTCATCCACCGCCCATGGTTTAGATTGCACCATTCCACCACTTATTTCTGCCCATTATATCCATGAAATGGACGTCATTTATTGAATGTGTCTTATCTGAACACATAGGGCTGGACCGTCACAGTCAAGGTTTGCTGAAGGAATAGTGTGTGAGGTGCCAAAAATTCCAAGCCTTTGACATTGTTATCAACAACCAATCTTCATTTCCAGATTCCAGAAGGGTAGCAGTTACAGGTATCCTCTGGCTAGAGTTTTAGTCTTTCAGATTCCCCAGAACCTTAGTGAGTCCTCCTCCATGTAGTTATCACTAAGTAATGTAGCATGTGAGCTCAACTCATCTATGAATTTGCTTGTGTGGATTTGAGGTTTGTTTAGATCTTTATGGATCTTGAAATTTCTCTCTCACTCTGCAGCTGTTCTTTTGTTGTTGTTGTTGTTGTTCTTCTTCTTCTTCTTCTTCTTCTTATTATTATTATTATTATAAATGTATTTCTCTATCTTATGGGTGCATGAATGATGAAACAGGATGATTTCATCCAAATAAGACTCAGGATTTGCTTCACTGGCATCTGTCGTCAGATGATGATTCCCCAACTGGATGAACTCTCTCCTGCCATCTCTTCAAGTTGCACCCCTTGCATGGCTTGAATGAAGCTTGTTTTGGGCATCAATCACCAGAAATCCATCCAAAAGATTCTATGCCTATATTTTTCCTTTTCTGACAATATATATTTAGTGGATGAACTTTCTTGACATGACAAGACTGAGATGAATTGGTTCTTGTGTGAGACATCATCAAGCCAGTTTGAGATGTAACCTTGATAGTTGGATTTCTTCTTGATTTGGCAGCATGGAGATTCATGGGCAAAATCCTAAGTTTACATTCATTAGGAGAGCGTATTTTCAGTTCTATTGGTTAAAAGACAGAATATGGGTTGGATGGGGTTGAATACTAACCTGATCTTAAGTATAATAATCCAATCGAAGCTCAGGGTAACATTTTTTTACGAGCTTTGCGCATCTTCATACAACTAAGAAGACATGCAACACATCGTCCCAAAAAAAAAAAAAAGAAAGGGACATGAAACACGGTATCTGATCCCAAATTCAAGAAAACATCTCCAAAGAAGTAATTGAAAGAGAAGTAAAAATCCCATTTTAATAATTAAATAGAGAATTCTGTGTTAATAATGCTGACGCATTTTGGAGTCCAAATCTAAATTACAGGGAAAAGTCCTTTGGAATTCTGAAATAATTGAGGGTAGGCAGTTTTTCTTTTCTTTTTTGTGCTGTAGGTTTGGATGTATTATCTTTGATAGTTTGGAATAGGTTTACCATTTTGAGTGGAGACAAATTCCGTTGTTCATATTTTCATACCTTTGAGATCCATGACAAGCCTTGTATGCCATTAGCAGGACAGAGACTGCTTTTTGCAGTCTGAGATGTCTGAGATTCGCAAGGATTTTATAAAGTAACATTTTGTCATGATTTTGTATTCAGAATTATTGTCCTGACTGACTCCTGAATAGTTAATTGTAGGTTTTTGTAATTAGATACCTCGAAGCCTGTGTTGGTATGCTGGCTTTGCTGTATCTCTTTTCCAAACCCCACCATGGTTTGGTCTGGGCATGTATGGGCGATGATTTTATTTTTCAGATTAATTTCGGGCTTAGGTTATGAGCATGTGCTCAAGCCAAGATATCTGTTCTTGAACATGAATCCAAGTTTTAGCCATGATGAATTCACATATTCCAATGAAAACCGAATGCCAGCTGTAACACTAAAAAGTCATTTCTGGACAATCTTTTACAATTTTGTATTTACTTACTACGGATTATTTGATATTCAATCATGATAGAGAGGCAGAAAAATACTGGGAAGGAACACACATGACAGAGTTTCTGGCATGACCAGATAGGTCGGAGATGAAGTATATGAAACTCGGAACAAGGCCAGACACCTTCTATACTTCAGAGGCTGTAAGGTGAGAAAGGAATCAATCTTCTTTCACAGAGGTTATCCAGACTAAAGAGAGAATATGACGAAGAACATCCACCATCTTTCTTCATTTTTCTACTCTTGTTATTTCCTTACATCTAACCCATTTTCTTGCCTGATGCAGATGTGTCTCCACAGAAGTTTCAAGTGATCTGATAGTCCAAGTGAAGAGCATCAAGTATCTACTACACAAAGTATATTTCTCTTGATTGCAATTTCATATAAATGCATGTGAACTCCCAACCATCTATCATGTCTCTTCAATTTTGGCAGATATGCACGTGTATATGTATCTGTATATATTTTTCTGTTGTAAAATTTCATAAGGATTGCAAGTTTTTACACTATTTTCTTCTTCTTTGTTGATGTCCAGTTTCCATTGCTATCCAAGTGCTTGCGCTTGCAAAGGCTATGCTCAGAATTAGTAGACCCTGAGACCGTAATTGAGCTCCCTGAATTCCCCGGTGGTATTGAGGCATTTGAGATCTGTGCAAAGTTTTGCTATGGCATCACTATCACCCTTAGTGCCTTCAATATCGTGTCGGTTCGATGTGCTGCTGAATACCTTCAGATGACAGAGGACATTGAAAAGGGTAATCTCATCTGTAAGCTTGATGTGTTCTTTGGTTCTTGCATCCTTCATGGATGGAAGGACACGATTGTTACCCTTCAGACAACCAGGACCTTTCCTGTTTGGGCAGAGGAGTTGGAAATCACAAGCAAATGCATAAATGCCATTATCTCAAAAATTCTAACGCACCCATCAAAGGTAAGTTGGCCTTACAGCTACTCTAGAGGAGCAAGGGATGGAGCACACTGCAATGGAGCAGATAATCGAAGTCAGAAGTTGGTTCCAAAAGGTTGGTGGGCCGAAGATATAGCTGAGCTGGGGATAAATTTCTATTGGAGAGTCATGCTAGCAATTAAATCCTCTGGTAAAGTACCTTCCAACATCATCGGTGAGGCATTGCAAGTCTATTCTTGCCGCTGGCTGCCCAACATATCAAAAGACTTCAGCAACAAACAAACACCTGATACTTGTTCAGATACAGTAAGAGAGATAGCTTCAAAGCATAGAGTTCTTTTGGAATCCATAGTAAATTTGCTTCCAGTGGAGAAGGGTTCTGTCAATTGCAGTTTCTTGCTTAAGCTTCTGAAGGCTGCAAACATACTTGGTGCATCTTCCTCCACGAAGATGGAATTGGCAAGGAGAGTGGGGATTCAGTTGGAGGAAGCTAGAGTTAGCGATCTACTAATCCCATCACTTTCGTATGCAAATGAGACATTATATGATGTCGACATTGTAATGACTATATTGGAGCAGTTCATGCTGCAGGGGCAGAGTCCACCCACTAGCCCTGTAAGAGAGAGAGCAGGGTTTGAGAGGAGGAGGAGATCCCGCTCTGCAGAAAACTTGGCAGCTGAGCTCCAGGAGAGCAGAAGGTCTTCTTCAGCGTCACATAGCTCCAAACTCAAGGTTGCAAAGCTCATAGATGGTTATCTTCAGGAGGTAGCCCATGATGCCAATTTACCTCTACAAAAGTTGATAGCACTGGCAGAGGCTATGCCAGATTTTGCGAGGCCTAATCACGACGACATCTACAGAGTCATTGACATCTACCTCAAGGTAAAATCTCATTTCTGTGGAGGCATTTGGATTCTCAAATTAGATAACTAGAATCGAGTAAAATTGTATTAAAGATAAGTTCATTTCATGAACTCCACAGAAAGGGAATGAAAATTTTTTTTGGGGGTGGAAGGTTTTTTCCTGCCCAATTTACCTAGTCATGCATCTTATGTTGGGCCTGATTAGTGTGACTTGAATCCTCAATCCTTATTTAAACATTTAGATGCTTTTGATGCTTGAACACGACACTATGTCCCTCTGACTTGTAATCAGTGATTTTGCAGTCCCATCCAGAGCTAGATAAGAGGGAGAGAAAAAGGCTATGTCGAATCTTAGATTGCAAGAAGCTATCAATGGAAGCCTGCATACAAGCAGCACAGAATGAACTATTGCCTCTGAGGGTAGTGGTACAGGTTCTCTTCTTTGAGCAAGCTCGAGCTGCCATGTCTGAGTCCCATGTTTCTGAGTTGCCTAAAGCACTGAAGGCATTACAAAGAGCTCATGAAGATGATGCCTCAAGGCCTTCTCGACACCGCGGGACTGCCTCCGGTTTGGAGGACGAGTGGAGTGTCTCTGGAATGAAACCTCCAAAGACAAAGTTGTCGACGCTGCGAATGAAGCTAGCAGAAGTGGATACTGACATAGACGACGATGTCATGCAGTTGCAGCCTGATGGGGTGGTTCCTAGGCAATCAAAGCTGAAGGCTCTGTGCTCCATTCCCACCAGACCCAAGAAGATTCTGAGCAAGTTGTGGTCTATCAATAGAAGTATCAACGAAAAAGATTAATGGATGTTTTCTTCAAGCTGGAATGAAACTGATAATGTACAGAAGTCGATCCAAATCTGCCATTGTTTGTTGCTTCCCATGAGTCACAGAACCTAGGATATTTATTTTGTTTTGGATTGTTGGTGTACAATACACAAATAAATAAGAACAAAACAAGACCAAGAATCTCAAAGCATGAGCTTACTTCTTAAAGAGTTCTCTGTACCATCATAGTCAGAATGTAAGATCAAAAATGCAGATTTTCGAGGGTATTTTTTTTTTTTTTTTGTTAAAATTTTAAATTACTGTCACTTGATTCCTTTCAATTCTTATGAAAGCATATATAAATTCTAGCTTCTATCTGCTATTTATTTTTTTTATCTTTTAGAAATAGCCTGTTGCAAAGATCCAATCAGCCAAAAGTAGTACCCTTACCAAAAATTATCACCTTATTCAGATTTTTCTGATTACCCCTCACATCTCCAGCGATCACTTCAATTCTTTCGAATCCATGCGCAAGAACTGTTTCTTTATTTGGGGCTTTCGTTGTGGACCGCGCTTGGGCTGGTAAGAGAGGGATTGAAGATGCTGGAGAAAGAGAGGCCTCACTAGCCTCTGCCATTACTTATGCTTGTGCTTGATTTTCGCTATTACGATCAGTGAAATAAGAATAAAGAAGGAAAAAAATTGATAGAAAAGTTCTTGAAATAGACAAGTTAGTAATGTGATACAACAGGGTAATAATTATCAGTGAAAGAATAAAATTAAAATATCTAGGATAATTGTACAAGAAAAATACGAAAAGCAGTAGAAAAAGTGGAGGAATTTTTTCCCCCTCTATCCTAGATACAACTTCAATAATGGGGCAACCAAACACCCACAAAAATTGGAGGAACAGGCCTTAATTTTATGCAAATAGTAGCCGAATTGGGGTTATGCTTAAGGAAAAAAAAGCTAGTGCTAATATCAATAATTCTTGGACGGAATGGATAATTACAAATCATTGTTCAACCACAAAATCGTATGCGTATAATAATCATGGTTACCAGTAACGATTTCCCAGAACATAATCAAGCAGAATGGTATAAGATATTAAAATAATTATGAGCCCTAATTCAATGTTCATGCACACAGTTTCATGAATTTTTTATTGTTAAAATTTTTTGGGCACTAATATGCAGGCTCAATCATGAACATTTTATTTTATAAAAAAAATATGAACATTTTATATTTGTAATTTTAGAATTTTAGATTTTAAAAATATTTTTTAAATTATGCAGCACATGAGCAATGCAAGTTTTCTAGATCTTCTAAAAAATATTTAAAATATAAAAATATTATAAGATTACACCTATATATTGGCAATCAGCATAATATACATGGGTATTATCTGTGATGTACAAAAAATATTTTTTAAAAATTTTTGCTCAAATTTTGTAATACCTATAGGTTTTACCTCTAATTCCACCTCCACTATAAACTATTAAAAATTTTAAATATGCCTATGTATTTTGTCCAAAATGTCATTCATGCCTAAGACACTTTGTAAAATGACGAATAAGTTCAAACTCTAATTATAATTCTAAGCTAAAATTTTACATTGGAATAAATTTTTAGTACTCTATATAGTTGTAATCATACTTTTACTGTTATAGAATTATATATTTCTTTGAATACGAGTTTTTATTTTATTAATTTAAAATTAGATTTTGGATATATTTGTTATTTCACATCGACAAGTATAAATGAAAATTTGGATAAAATACATAATTATATTAAAATTTTTGAAACTTCACGGCTATAAAGGGTGCGTTTGTTTAGCATAAAAAAATGTCAACTAAA
This sequence comes from Annona squamosa, assembly GCA_035584095.1. Lineage (NCBI taxonomy): Eukaryota > Viridiplantae > Streptophyta > Magnoliopsida > Magnoliales > Annonaceae > Annona > Annona squamosa. The sequence continues at coordinate 79,089,575 of JAXCLR010000001.1, forward strand.
ACTTTTCAAACTAAAACTTTTCACTCTCCATAATTATTTTATTTTTTAATTATTTTTTCACATGTTTCTACACAAACTGCCTTACTTTTCAATCATTTCTACACAACTACCCATATAACTAACCTATCTATTTTAACGTTATTCTCTTTACTCTTCATCATTACTCCTATTATATCATATCACTTTCTGTTGATTTGACAACTTCTACTCCAAAA